>JAWNNR010000036.1:600000-1027692 GCA_035044725.1 Scaptomyza caliginosa | reverse complement strand
CAAATGACACAATGAGCCAGCAAAATGTTGGCTATGCGACAAATTTCTCTCACTGCGTGTGTGTGTTTGCCCTCTTGGCTGGTTGTGGAATTGCGCTTCATTTTGTTTGTCGTTGGCTGTTTTGCGTGCGCACTTTTAATTGCAATTGAATTTTAATTACTGCGTTGTCAGCAAAGAATGTTGCAGTCGCGTCGTTTAAGAGCAGTTGCCGACAGGCAACGCAATGTGCTAGGCATGCGGAGACAGTGAGACGCAACAAGCAGCAGTGGCAACAGTTCTAGGTTGGGGTTGTTGTTGAAGTTTCAAGCTGGTTTCTGCCTCAAGTTTGTTCAGCTCTTTGCTGTATTTACAGCCAGGCAAGTCGCCAACGAAGCAATTAAATGGAGCTGCTGCCGACGGCAATCGACGCTCGATGCTCAACGCTTGACTTCATTAATCAGCCGGCTATAAAGGTGATGGCCTGATAACGTTTATCGAACGATGATGATTCTATTTACTGCTTCAGGTATGGGGCATAGATAACCTAATGAAAGTGCCGTGCAATTAGCAATGTCTGCGCTTGATTGTTTGTTGTTGCTTTTTGTTTGTTGCTCCACCATCGCATCGTAGACGAAATGGTTATAGATGGCTTTGCTTTTAAGCATTTAAGTTGTCTTCATTTGACTCAAGCGCTGATAACTGATTTAAATTCAAGATTCTTTAATCTCAATGTTTAATTGTAGAAATAGAAGTATTTTAGCTACTGTTAATCACCTATAAAACTTATCTCGATGAAAGTTCATTTGGTTAGATAATAACCAAATGACATTGTTGTAGTTAAGTTAGGTAAATGGGTTTTTTCGTTATTCAGTTTATTAATGGATTAACTTTCTATTAATTTCTTAACCTCTTGCTACGGCAATTATGCGTGTTGCATATTCAAAACCAAATGGCTTTATTAATGCATTTAAAAACTTTTCGACTAACACACACATCTATATATTTTCCACCCCAACTAGATTTATGTATTGGATGTGGGGCCATTTATCTAAATTTATACCACAACGAAACCAAAGGCGAAGAAGCACTTGCTGCAGGTGCACCAAAGGGGGCGAGGCGCCAAAATGCATAACATAAATGTGTGGGTGACATGAAGAGAGGAGAGAGAGAGGCGATGGAGCCAAAGGGGCAGTCACACATTTCTGATGCGACGGCAACTTTACCAATCAACAACAAAAATAACAAAATGTCAAACAGAGCGCATGCAACAATTTATTTAAATACCTCAGGCTCATCAAATTTAAGTTAACACACACACAAACACATAGCGGGACGCATTGCGACAGACGATGGCGACGGTGACTGAAAATGAAAACTCAAAATGAAAATGAAAATGAAAATTCAATTTTCCACCTAAATGCAGACACCGCATCAATTTTGAAAACGAAACGAACGACAATTTCTTGGGTTCGAACGAATAAGGGAAACAGTTCTCAGTCGCAGTGTTTTACAGTTTCCCTGCAGGGACCGGCACTCAAATGGTAGGCAAGAAGGAGGCAGAAGATGAAGTCAAGAAAAGTTAAAGAGATGCAGGCGGTTGGGAGATAGACAAACAGAGACAAACACCATCTTAGCCCTGACGCCTTTGTCACTGGCAGCAAACAACAATTTCGATTCGCCTTTTGGTCGGCTGTCAACGAAAGGCAATCCCTGAAGTGAAGATTGCCAGTTATACGTCAGCAATACGCACACACGCACACACACACACACACACTTAATACTTATTTGTGTCAATTTGGAATAGTTGATGGAAACGATTATCGTATATATTTATTTGATTTATACAACAATTTTCCATATTTGATCAACTTGTCCAACTCAAAGATTCCAAAGGCATT
This sequence comes from Scaptomyza caliginosa, assembly GCA_035044725.1. NCBI lineage: Eukaryota > Metazoa > Arthropoda > Insecta > Diptera > Drosophilidae > Scaptomyza > Scaptomyza caliginosa. The sequence goes on along the minus strand of JAWNNR010000036.1, from coordinate 1,025,815 downwards.
AACATTTAATTAGCTTTTATGCGGCCATTAAGATTCCAATCATGATACGATAACTGTATCCACACACCGTCACAGTAGCTGCAGTAAGTACTCTACACCCACTTTCTACATTTCTTCTTGGGGTTTTTATGATTTTTCCAAACAGTTTATGGGGCCGACAACGAAGTATTTATGATATTTACAACAAAAGAGCGAACGAAACAACAATTTCAAACCAAAATCGAAATAAAAACATACAAATTAATTAATGCCAATAAACAAGGGGCGTGTTGGCTGCGCACACACACACACACACACAAACTGTATAGGCCGCCCCCTTCACCCATTAATAAAAAGCCGCCCTACGCATTGCTAAGTTTATGACTACTGTGAGTTCGTAGGCATCCACAGCAGAACGAGTGGCAAACTGTTTGCCTGTTGAGTGATCATGCCAGATCAGGCTAAGGGCACATCCACTTCGCTGCCAATTTAATGGCGTTTTTACAACTTGAAAGATTCGTGCATGCCACGCCGTTTTGAGCGATGATATTGGGGGCCACTAAATGCATACGAAATGCGGCGCAACGAATGTCATTAGAACATAAAAATGATATTAATTGCATGCGAGAGTGCAAAGCCAAGTGCCATCTAGAGAGACCTAAAATCCAGAGATGCAACAACTGCCAAATGCAACTGCCACACTGCTATGCAGTGGCATGCAATAGAAACGTCAACATTTCGTTGATGGAATTGAGTGGCGCACCAGTGTATCTTAAGGCTCTGCGATCCACTTAAATGTGTGCGCCAACTTCGACTTCGACTCTTTAAAGGGGGACGGCCCAGAGCAGCAAAGTTGTCTTTGTCGCCGTCGTCGTCGTCGTCGTCGTCAACATCGTTTTCCTCGCAGTCTGCAAGAGATCGCGTAGCACAGATAAATAATAAAAATTAAAAATAAATTAACACCTAGTAAAGAGACAGCCAGAGCTATGGCAAGCAGAGACTGTTGCATTACTTGGGCGCTTTGGGTTTTGGGCACGAGCAGCAGCAGCAGCAGCAGACAGCTCAAAAATAGCGCAAAAGTAATTAAAAACGAAAAAAAAATAAACTATAAAAGCAAAACGCAGCGCACCCATCTCGTTCATCTTCGTTTCTCCTTCTATCTCTCTCTCTCTCTCTCTTTTACTCCGGCTGGCAGCAATGCCATAAAAAATATGTTTGTCTATATTGGATTCAACAAGCGAAACGTCGCCGACATCGTTGCAGCCAACGCAGATCAAAGGCCCGGTCGGAAACGGCAGACTCTGCTCCCGAGCAGTCTTTTGAGTAAGTGTATGTGTGTGTGTGTGTGTGTTTTTGTGTGTGTGTGTGTGTGTGTTGTCATTATGATGATGATGCTAATGCAGTTGACATTTTATGCAAAATGTAGAGAATCAGTTGCACCCAAACGCAAACCGAACACAACCGAACCGAACCGAACCGAACGAAACCGAGCCGAGTTGAATGAATGGTAGGCTCAGCAATTGGTTGGCTGCCAGCCGTTGGTCCTATGAATGCCAGCGAGCGATAATTAAATGCAATAATATTTCAATTTAATTAGCTGGCAGCTGGTAAATACCATTGGGTAAATGCTGAATGCCACAAACATTGAAAGATTCATTAGTATTATATTTGGGTTATGTTAATGTGCTTTCATTTATTACGAACTGATAATGACAATTTTATGATGCTCATGCAAATAGTTGCTTAAATGGACAACTATTTATAAATTAGTAACATAAATACATCCACGCAAATGACGTCATTAAACATACTCAATACCTTTGACAATGTGCTGAATGGAATTGAGATATTGAAAGACGATTAAAGATGAAGTTTTATTATAAAATAATGTTCATTAAGCATAAAAAGTATCGCAGATATCGACTAATTGTTGGAATATTCATTCGTTTAGCGAATAGTATTCAATTAGCTGGCGTTATTTAATTGTCATTCAAGCATTTAGTAAAACCTACAAATCCTTGTGTCTACACACACACACTCATTTACTGCGAGTGCAGTGTGAATGCAATAACGGATCAGACATATTGACAGACAGGCGAATCCTTTTATGCTACTGCGCTCAGCCAAACTGTCCATGGAGGCATTTCATTGAATCCAATTATCGCTGGACATGGCATAATAATTACTGTCTGCTGTCCGCACGCACACACACACACACACAGCAACACACACATACATAAACAAGGTCGCTCGAAGCAAGTTAAGGGCCAACTGCCGTTGGATTTTGTCTTGAACTGCGAAAAGTGGCATATTCTGGCCTTGTTGCTTAACCAACTCAAACGCAAGTTTTCGTGGGTGAGCTGTACAAAAAGAGAAAGATTGGAGTGGAAAGAGGAAGGCAGAGAGCGCGCCAAAGCTTACGCAAACATGAGCCGAAGGATGATGCCTGGCCGCCAGCTATAAAACAAAATTGCCACATATAAAAGCAAATAATGAAGTGAAAATGGCAACAATGTGATAACACACAGAGCCACAGGATGAGCCTTAATAAATTGCAAGCAGTAGCTAACGAGAAAGAGAGAGAGAGATAGGCACAGAGAGTGAGAGAGAAAAGGCGCACAAGCGAGAGAGAGCCAGGTGTGCGACTGCGTCGGCGCTTTGCTTCAATGTTGCTAGCAACATGTTGCCAGCAGCTAACTTGTTGGATGCGCGCAACTTTGCATTTCAATTGTGTTGGATTATTATGTGTGTGTGTGTGTGTGGCACGCGCTTGCCTGACTTTCATTCAAAAGCTTCGAATCAAGCACTGTCAAATTTTCTATTTAATTACATTGCCTCTTCCCCGCCGCCGCCCCCGCTCCCGACCAAAGCTATTGATTGTGTTTTAAATGTGAGATTGCCGGTTGCCGTTGTTGTTGTTGTTGTTGTTGTTGTTGTGTTTTGCAAGTTACGTAGCCAAAATACAATTATAATAAGTATAATAAGCAGGCATTATTAATTGTGCCAGCCATAATGGTATCATTTACAGCACATTATAAGCACAAGCAGCCAACAAGCAACAACAAGAGCTATTTACAACAGCAACATGGGGCAGGCAGCAGCTGTGGCGCGCGATTCATGGCAACATTACAACGAATTAAATTGCTTGTAATGATGATGGTGACGGCAAGCAACACACACACACACACAAACACACATACACTCAAACTCAAAATGTGAGACGCCATTGGGTTAAATAGGGCTAAATGCGTGCAATCATTGTGGGTGAATGGATTTGTATTAGTGTGCGAGTGCCTCTGTGTGTGTGTGTGTGTGTGTGTGTGTGTGATTGTGTTTTTGGGGGGGTGTATTGGATTTGGGTTTGAGAGGAACGAGTAAATGTCAGACAGCATTTATCCATTTGTAGCTGGACGCTGGGGAGTAACAGCAGCAAATGCCGCTGGCCAGACAGACGTTTTCTGTTCAATAGCATGCAAGTTGTCGATATGGCTACGGATTCACCATTGGATGTGTATTTAATGGATACACAGTTGTATCTTATCGCATATGAAATTGTTTTCGATACCAATCAGGGAGCTTATCCAAAAGTTTGGAACAAGTGAGTAAAGTTTCTATGATATGTGCAAGTCAATGAAGCTTTGAAAACAATTTACACAATTATTGTTATTTGAAATCAGTTTTAGTTTACTAAACAAACAAAGAACACAAAAACACTAAGTTAAAACCATACCACTCGAAGCAATTTAGCAGATATCCTAACTGCCGTATTAACTTATATTATTATTCAACTAACCAATTGAAGGCACAGCTAAAGCAATACAAGATACAAGCAGCCAGATGGACCAGAGAGAAATCGAAGCGCAACTGTTGCAGATACAACAGTTTCGTATGGAAATTGTAAATGCGCGTGACGCGTTGGAGAGGCAACTGAATAATGTGGATGCCATAATGCTGGACGCACCGCCGGAGCCACCGGTTGAAACGCATCACATGCCAGAACCGAGACTGGAACCTCAACGGCTGCGCAAGGAACGTAGCTTTTGGACAATTTCAAAGCAGTTCCATGCGCAGCCAGAGAGAAGTGCCCTTGTCTCGAGTGCCTGGCGAGCGGTACAGTTTGTGCAGCCGGAGGAACGCAGCGAATACTTTGCCAACTTTCTGATCAATCATATGAATAGCAAAAACTATCCAAACGGTGACGGATTGCCGAAACGTTGGGATCAATTTTGACTTTACCCCACATACTGTGCCAGGCTAGATTATATGTTTATAAGCCTCTACATAAACCACCTGAATATGTATGCATTTGGTGTGTAGTGACTTTTGGGGAAACTCATTTCTAAGGCAACCGGCGTCTGATAACTACTGCATTAGAACGTTCGTCAGACAGAGCTTAGAGGCTGCATGGAACCGCTTACAGACTGCATGAAATTGCCAATTAATAAACGGCAAATTGCCAAATTGAAAACTGGCTACCTTCATACACACACGCACACACACACACACCCACAATCCTGGCTGTTAACAAAGCACTGAGTTACTCCCTTTGCCCCACTTGCCACACACACACACACACAGTGTGGTTTTGCATTTGTAACGTGGCTGCAGTTTATTTGCCAAAAATTGATACAAATGACAATAACAATGACAATACAAAAGCCGATGAACGAACAATTGGGCAAAGTGTAGCAAATAAATACAAAATTCAAAAGATAATTGCAATCAAAGCCACAAAATGTAGCCAAAAGGCTTATAAATTGAGGGCGTGTGGCAGCAGCGAATGTAACCACACACCCACACCCACACACACACACACACACAAGGGAATGGTTACACAAATCGAAACAGAAGGTAAACGCTTTTTACACACACACACACACACAGATTATCAGAGCTGCAATTGCAATAAAACATCCAACATCACCGGCAACAATTGCAATTGCAGATTATTACAAGAGCAGCAGCAGCAGCAACGGCAACGGCAATAATATATTCATTTAAATTGCACGGCTTTTAAATGCTCTGTAAAGTGTTTTGAACTTGTTCTTCAGCAAGCTTTTATGCCAGTTGTAACTAAATCAACAATTTATAATCTGTTTTACTGTTGTTATTACAAGATACATCATTAATATATGGCATATTAAAAACCACACATCCACCAGGTAAACCAAAAGTGATTACTGTTGCTCTTTTTTTTAATGCGGCTTCTTTGAGGCTCCTTAACCTCAACTGGGCAATGGGCACTGTGCAGAGTGCAGCGTGCAACATTGTTGCCAACGCATCTCTAATTGAATCGAGTACAATTGATTTTTAAAATTGTTTGCCTAATGGCAAGAGGGGGTGGCTATTGCATACAAAAACAATGAGAGAAACAAAGATAGCAGCGTTGGTTGCATTTCAAACGTAATTATGGCTTGTCACCCAGCAGACACAATGGCACTGCTGCCGCCCCAAAAGCGAACCCAAACTCTGGTGTCATTCAGCAAGGGTTGATTAATTTACCAAATGCAACAGCAATCTGGCCATGACAGTGGCCCCTCAACCCCCCACTTACAATCATTTGTCACTGCACGTTGAAGTTTTTGTAGAGTTTGAGGGGGGGGAGCAGTACGGATTAGCATTGAAGTGTGGGTGCTTTTGGGTGGGTTGTTAGCACGGAATACAGTGCTGGAGTGAATGCATGAAATGTGATTGCTTCGACTTGTCTGTCCGTCTGGCGTCTGGCAGTCCTCTGTTCGTTACTTGATGGCTTTGATCTATTGCCACCTTCCACCTGCCCAACATTAACTACTCAGCTCGTAGTCAATGCACAGCTTACCACAGTACCTGACTTTTATTGAGTAATTGATGTTGCCTTTGCTGCTCTCTCTCTCTCTCTCTCTCTCTCTCTCTCTTTCCCTCTCTTTTTCCTGCGTACTTCCTCACTTCCTGGTATGCATTGTTAGCCCATTAATGCCATTTATCAATTAGCGTAATTTCAATGTCATGGACAAATACTTTTGCCAAATTACGAGCCACTTCATTCACCCCTCTGCTATTATTTTTTTTTATAAAATTTTGCGAGTATGCCAAATTCGCATCTTCACATCAAATTTCAGGAGAAATTGCTAAACTTTTTACACAGGAAAAGCTACTTTTATAAGTGTATATAATGTGTTCATAAATAACGACAGCTGTTATTGCTCTAATTTAATTAGAGTTGTGCAACCAGACGAGTCTACTATGATATTTAGCTAAGAAAGTCTTTTACTTTTGGGCTTTAAACAATTTACTTAAGGTAACTTCTAACAATTATAAAGAAGATCAAATTATTAAAATCCATATTATTTTCTGCACCTTTGCTATACCTATTTACTAGTAGAGTATTTGAACTTTGTTATGGTTTATGAAGTTAGCTTTGAATTGAATTTATGGCGAAACGTGTGCACAAAGTTTTTCACTTACAAACAGCTCACAAGTAAAATACTTACCTTGACTTCTACTATTCCATCCGTCCGTTGAATTTCCGTCCAAGGAGAAAGAGAGAAAGAGAGAGACAGTGTGTGTGTGTGTGTGTGTGTTTGGGCAAGGGGATGGTGATTCGAAAGCTTAAGACTGTGACTTGCGAGAGACCATTATTACCCCAAGTCATGTGTGTGTGTATGGCCCTGCAGCATATTGCAAACACACACACACACACACACACACAGAAAGACAAACCATACAGACTGAGGCCTGAAGTACATGTAGCAAATTGCTGGAAAATATATGTAAGTACCATATAGTAAATACGACAGCAAGTCGAGTCGGCAGTAAAAGCAACACAAGCAATGCCAACAACATCGAACATTGGATACAGCAAATGGCAAACAAAGTAAGCAACATTTAACATGCTTTTCAGCGTAAGTATAGCGTGGGTGGGCTTCGTTCCTTTGGATTCTTTCGACTAGAAACAGTGTAGTAGGTAAGATCTGTCGCAGCCCATGCCACGACAACTGCGGCAACTTGGCTGACAGCAGCAGAAGTGGCAATAGCTTCAGTTAACAGCTTCTGAGCATGACTTTAAGCCTAAGAGCCAGATTTGAATACGTTGACAACTGCAGATGCAACAGATGTGAAAGTTCCTTTAAGCCCTGGCTCTGGCTGTTGCTATTGACTACTACGTTGTGGTGCAAGGTGTTTCTTGCACCGAATGCAAGCAATTATATGGTACACGAAAGTTGCCCAGGCAACAGCTTTTCCTGTGAGAAATTCATCAACTTGGCAAGATTCATTATTTTGAAGCAGTCAAATCTTATTTTTAACAGCAGCATTCAGTTGCTGACTAACCTGATTTGAGTGCACAGGAACTTGATGGAATTCGGCTAAAAGATGCACAACTAATATCATGGTCAGGAGGCAGACAGACAATACAAACACACATACACACACATACAGAGAGAGCTAAAGAGACCGCTTGTTTTGCAGTTGAAACTCGTTGCTGTTGCACAAGTAAATAGACAATACACCAGTGCAAACACTCGGCTACTACTCAGGTAGCTGAGGCAAGCGAATGCCTGTACAACATTTCTCGACTGGCACGACGCTTTATAAATATTTTAGAAAATATTTGAAAACTTTTAATGTTATAGCACAAATACCAGGCAGTTATTGTTTTCGCCTCGCCCTGTCCCATTGAGGTTTCCGTTTTTGTTATAACACATGATATTGTCTTGCCATGTGAGATGTGAGAGATGGAAATGGCAATAAAATGTTTGCAGCTGAAACGTTTTTGATTTGATTTGCATAATAAATTTTAAATTGACGTTTAGCAAATTCTTAAGGCGACCAGTCAATAAGTCAATAATACATTTGTGCATTTAGTGTGCAATGGCAATTGCCTTTTGTTATTTTAATTGATGGCAATTAGCAAAAGTCCTTGCACTCAACCAGCATATGTGTGTTTGTACAAGTGTGTGTAGGACGAGCCATTAACACATTTTAATCTGCTGCTGCTGCTGCTGGTTGATGGCTCTTGTGTGGTCGCAATGGCAAGTGTATGGGGTGGAGTACCCGATGCTCTTAATCATCAGCATAAGCAATAATGGGAAACAATTGCCGTCGTCTGACGTCTTATCGCTGTTGGCTGTTGACTGTTGTCTGGTAGTCAGCTGCCTTTTGCTGCCTCTTGCTGCACGTTGCAGCTAGAAGAAACGATGGCAAACTTTTATTGCATCGCCATGTCAACAGCAATCGCAATCTGTTGTGTGCCGTTGCACTTAAAATGCGAATACGAATTGTGGCGCAAAATGAAGCTACTTGTGTGCCCCGGACACTGATACACACAATAGTAAGCGCGACTGGGTGTGTGTGTGTGTGTGTGTGTGTGTGTGTGTGTGTGGCGAGAGACAAGCTCAACTTTCTGTCCTTCTACTTCATGGCTGCCACATTCAATTAGTGCAACAACATATCCTGCCAGCCAGCTGCCGTTTCGTGCGAAAGAGAGTGCAACACGAACACCAGCAAGCAGCAAGCAAACAGCAACAACAACAACAACAGCAACAATGAACAGGGACACAGCTACACTTAATTTTATTCATTTGACAGTTGCAACACACAGGCTCACTTGCTGCCACACACAGGCTGGCACTCACACTGTCTCATGCTGCACATGAATCGCTGCCACACGTACGCCAGCAATTAAGGTCATTCTGCCAGCAACAGCAACAGCAACAGCAACAAGAGCAACAACCACAACATTTTGCATATGGGCAGAATTATTTTTTAATTATGACATTTTATTGAGTGAACATTAATGCCAAAATGACAAAACCCTTATTGTTCGCCCTTAAAAGATGAAGCGAGAGGTTAAGAGAGAGAGCGAGAGAGGAGATGGGGCAGGATGTGAGAAGGTAGTGATTTTAATGAGCGGACTAACAGGGTTGCAAAAATTCATTGTGCAAAAAACTTAATCAGGCTTGTGGCATACGAAAAATTAAGCTTTGAAAAAGCTGAGTGGGTAAAAAGGTGGATTAAGCTTTTATTAAAAGGAGAGTATTAAAAAGAAAATCAAGAGATGAAATCACGTTTAATGTTATTTAGCTTTTGAGTCTTGAAAGTAATTAAAAATGAGATTTATTGAATTCAATATATATAAAAATCAGTTTAAATTACAATATCAAAATATTGACAGCTGCACTATAAAAACAAATAACTATACTATTTATCTGATAACTTTTGATTGACAAATCGCGAATAAAAGAAAATAAACAACAAACGAAATAATATTTGAATAAATTTAGCCTGAAGCATTAAATGCAAAATTACATTCACACACACACAAACACAGAAACATGTCAACCAGCTTATACAAATTCCATAAATACGCTAATAAAAGCAAAATGCAATCAAATGCTCTCTCTTAACCCTGATCATACACACACAAACACATTGCCCAGCAACACCAAGCGTTTCCATTTTGAATCCTTTTCATTCGTACTACAAATTTGCAGTTGCAGTAATACGCACACACACACACACAAACACATAGAAACAAGAAACACAGATACAGTTACGAATACATACAAAAGAATAAATACGTTTCGGAAGCATTTGCTTGTTCGTTGATGCTGTTCGCCTGTGACTCTTAAATGCAGCTGTGTGTGATCTGTGTGTGTTGTGCTGTTTGTTGTGTGTGTGCTCGTTTGTGGGGATGGCTAGAATATTTGCCATTTATGAAACCATTCAACAAACACATCATAAAACTTCAATTCAATTCTGTGTGTTTACTTCGAGTCGGAATGATATTGCTTTTTAATTGCGGACACAAGCGGAAATTGCATTCAGTAACACACTCACACAGAACTCATATGTGTGTGTGTGTGTGTGTATATGTGTAAGTGCACACATTGACATTTTTGGATTGTAGTCGAAAGGCGGGGGGGCAAGACGAATGTAACATGGTTGTAACTTCGGAAGTGCGTTGATTGCCAGCAGCTGGAAGTCGACTAAGAAATTGCAATGACCTTTTTTATTTCAGAGCTGACCTCAAAAACTTTGACCTTTTAGTTAGGGTTTTGTATAACGTTCGTTTTTCTCTTTCTTTTATTTAATTTTTTGCTGTAATTACGCCACTTGCGCCTTGCAATTTATAATTGGAAACAGCTCCAGACTCAAACTACACACACACACACGCACATGCAAACACGTAAAGTTCACAAAAAAAAAAAACACACACACACACACATGCTCTTGTATATGAAAGGAGAAACATGCAGGCGCGCTCTCATTTAATATGAAAGTCACAGAATGTGAGCTAATTGAAAACACTTGCAATATTTATGAGCAGCGCAGCATGTTGCCAAAGCACTTGACTGCTCCGTGCGCAACATGTTGCTGAACTAATAAAACAACAAAATGATTTTATTATAATGGATTTATAACGCAAGCCAAGAGCAAACAGTCAGTGTATGAATGCGCTGTGTTAGAGCAGGAGCATGGCAGCAAGCAAATGAGAGATGCCAGTGCAAAAGGGAGAGCAATAAGCAGCAAAACAGCGAGAGTGAGAAAGAGCACGAGCCAGAGAGACAGTGAGAGGGAGAGAGAGAGCAAACACGAAATGCAGTTTGAATTGAGACGCGAATGCGGCAGTGGCAGTCCATTAAGCGCAATGTTGTTGTCATCATTTAATGCTTTTGTTGCTCGTTGCGCGACTTGACAGCCGTTCATCTGTTCCAACTGTCGTGTGTCCTGTATGTGTGTGTGTGTGTGTTTGAGTGTGTCTGTGTGTGTGTGTGTGTGTTTGAGCAAACGAGAGCACATTTAGCTTTGCGTGTGCGCATTTGTATCTCATTGTTGGCTCGCAGCATAAATGTGGGGGCCCCCACAGCGACAACAACAACAACAGCAAGCAGTAATAGCTGCGTCAGCAGCAGCAGCAGCAACAGCAACAGCAACAACACTGCTTGGCTTAAGTGGAGATATTTATAATAAGTTTATTTGCTTGTACTTTTCGTAGCGCCTTCTGCACTGGCCGCCCCGCGTGCACAATGTTGCCAGGCAATCCTTGACACGCAACATGTTGCCATTGCGCCACGTTGCTGGCACTGCTGTTGCTGTTGCTGCTGCTGCTGATGTTGCTTGGCTCGTTTGGCGCTGTTGGGCATTCACATTCACAATCACATTCGCAGTTGTAAATTGACGTTTTGCGTTAACGACCATCGCAGTCATCCAACTCGGATGTAGTATTTTTTGAACTCGTTGTTGTTTTTGTCTGCGTCGGCGTCGTCGTCGTCGTCGTCTTCTTCGTCATCATCGTATGCAATGCATTAAGTAAGCCAATATAATTCTCCAAGCATAAAAACAAACTCGTGCACTGCTTTTGACTTTGCCATCATCAATCGACAAATGGCAAAACACAATTTATTTTGCATGCAGTTAAATGTGTGTTCTTCTTCTTGAAGTTGCCACTCGCGGCACTTAGTGAGTAGCGTGTGTTGTGTGTGTTTTGTGTGTTGTGTGTGCCACTTATCGTGCTCTCAAGTGCAGCTAAATTGCTTCATCTTCAGCATCAGCTTGTTGCCTCAGTTGCTTCAACATCATCATCATTCTCTTCGTCATCATAACTAATGGTATCTTTGTTAAAGTATGTATATTCAACAATTTATTTTTACTTATTTGTGCGCGCTGCAGCTTGTTTTCATGTTTCGTTTCGGTTTATTGCCCTACGCTATTTGCCCGGCTTAATTCTATTTAAATCAGCAATCAGAGTTCATACTGTGTGCCTTGTGTTGTTGTTGTTGTTGTTTTCATTTTGCTAATGATGTTTAAGGCTAAAATAGTTGTTATTGCTATTGTTGTTCCCCCTTTTACACTTAACAAGAGTTCATGGAGTTCAGCGAATTCGCTTTGCCATCTATCATTGGTTGCAAAAAAACAGAGTTCAATGATAGTGTATTTAAAGTACGGCAATGTTTTGAGGCAGTTTGTGAACATATTATTGCTTGCATGGTTGGTATTTATTAATGATGACTAATCGCTCTTATCGATAGCATAACGCCTATTAATAAACACACTGAGAGAGCGAACACTTGGGCCCTTATTGCTAATTGGGCCCGCTTAAATATGTACATATGCATACGAGTATATACAATATTTATGTACTACACACACTTATAGCAAATTGCTTAGCTGACTAATTTGCCCAAGCAGCAACTTTGTGAATTACGACATTAAAATACAATGAAAGCATTTGTTGGCTGGCCCACGACCCGGCGCAGAGTTCTCAGGAAAAGGAAATTATACACCAATTATTGCACAAGCAGCAAGCAAGAAAAACAAGACAATTACATGTGTATAGGTTTTTGAAAGTAGCATGAAATAGAAGTGCCATCGAATAAAAATATTAATCAAATTATAAATCTGAGTGAACAATTAAGCCAACCAAACCGAACCGAACCAAACCGAACGAAAGACAAAAGCGGCCAAGCAAAATAAATGCCACCAGGCACCGCTGCTAACAATAAAAAGCAATCGAAAGCTGTTGGCTCAGCATTAATTAGCGCTAAACGCCGACGCCAACAACAACAACAACAACAGCAGCAACAACAAAGTGAATGGTTTCAAGCGAACGCCCTAAAGTAGCAGCAACAACAACAACAACCAATCCAATCCAGTGGCTGAGCAAAACGCAGCATCCGCCGCCAACTTATTAAAGTACATATAACTCAATTATAGAGAATTAAAAACAAACTCACTGCCAGTGGAAGCCAATGGATGCCAGCAACAACAGCAACAACATCGTCGGCAATTTGCAATGCAAAAAGATACTGACGGGAGCTGAGGGTGCCGCAATGCGCAGCAACAGCAACAGTAACAACAATCAAAGCAATAAAATACATTCAGCATTTAATAATCATCCAACACAAGAGGCGCTGGCGTCGCTGCCACAGCGCTGCCAGCCAGTGAGTAACAGCAATAAGATACAAATGGCAACAGCAACATGTTGCTGACAAGCACGCCAAACAGCAATAGCAACATCATCAACGCAAGCGGGCCAGCAATAAATTTATGAGTTCACACACACACACTGACAAACAACAACAACAATAGCAGATACAATTAAGCCGTAATGCATATGAAAATTGTGTGTGTACAAATGTATTTGTGTGTTTTATAGCCGTGCGTTATGTTCACGTGCGCCACGACTGTTTTTGTATCTCTCAGCGTACTCACTTATCTCAGTGTGTGTGTGTGTGCTTTGTGAGAGCGCAGCATAATTGTAATTATAGTAATATGTTTTATGATGGTTGCCTCGTTTAGCAACCCCCACACACACACGCACACAGACAGACAGACAGACAGGCAGGCAAACAGACAGACTATAAGACAGAGAAGAGCGCGTCGCGCCGGCAGCAAAAGCAACAGCAGCAGCGACGCTGGCGTTGCGCTTTGGCCAAAATGTATCTAGATACATAATTGCCACATTCAGTCGTCGTTAAATAGTTGCACGGCGCAGTTCACAGAGCCACAGAGACAAGCAGCAACAGCAACAGTTTCCAGTCGTCATCGTTCGTACGCTGCTGTTGTTGTTGTTGTTGCTATCGTCGTCGTTGACGTTGACGTTAACGTCGCAGTCACCGTCGCAGTTGACGTCGTTGTCGTTGTCGTTTTCGTGCTTTATAGCATTCACTCAGAAGTCGTTTAGAATCGCTGCCATCGTTGTCGTGGTCGGTATTCGGTATTCGATATCGGATTGTGCTGTCGTTGCTCATTTGAAACACTTAAATCGTCGTCATCATCAACAGCATCGTCGTTGTTGTTGTTGTTGTTGTTGTTGTAGTCGGCGTGGATAACTTTGGACTTGGCGCAAAACGTTTAAGCGCTATATAGCACAAGTGGTTCGGTTCGGTACGGTTCGGCCGGATACGGAACATGCTATAAGAAGCAGAGGTAGATGGACGTTAAACACGTATCTAAAGTCAAAAAAGAAATTCAATTTACGCGCCGCAACGTCCATAAACGTAATTATAATGAGGCATATGAGGCTATTAAAATAGAATGTACCAAAAACGTAAAGACCCCCTCAGCGTTCACAGTGTACTATTTTAATTAAGTGTGTTACAGCAACAACAAAAACAACACCAAAGAGAGCAACAGCAGTCACGCATGTGTAAATGTTTTTGAGACAGTGTTTGTGTACGTGTGTGTGTGTGTGTGTTGTGTTTGTGCCGCTTTTGTATCCATTAGTCACACATGAAACTAATTAGCATTTCGGCTGTTTGTTATTGTCGCATTTGCTGGCCAAAAGAATTAGCGCGTTAACCGACGTCAAGCAGCATTCATTTTGCGATATATTTACTTATTGCCAGGCCTACATACATACATACATACATACACACATATATGACAAGATATATATCGGACTGTGTGATTTTTTATGTGAATTTTGCTTTGGCATTTTCATTAATTTGTTGATATTGTTCATATATATAAGCATGTGTATGTCCGTTCGCTGGCCGCCGGCAATCAGCAATGAAATTTATAAGACGGCGACAACAATTTTCGGTGTGTGTTTGTGTGTGTGTGCTCAATTATCATCATCATCAACAACAACAACAACAACAAGCAGCAACAATAACTGTGTGCTCACGGCGCTAATTGCTGCCGTGTGGCGTCTCTATATTGTATCTGAAAGATACACAATCACACTCGAAGCTTCAACTACTTATTGTTGCGAACGGCGCTTCAAACTGTGCTTTTTTGCCCACTTACTAGTGCATATATAACATTTGTTTGTTTGCTGCTCGGTTCGCACGGTTTCCGACGGCCAACCAATTTGTCAATTGACGCGCTGACAGGTTACGCAGCCGCAATGTTGTCTCCTCCAATTCCAATTCCAATTCCAATTCCAGTTGTTGTTGTTCATAAATAAGTTATGAGCGCAAGTGTGTTTGTGTTTGTGTGTGTTTGTGTGTGTGAAAATTTACATTTATTGTTCACATCAAAATACTACAATTGCCCAATTAAATTCAGTTTTTGTTTCGAGGTGTTATATATATATACAACAGCATTATTTTATTATTTCGGTGCGTGCGTGTCGCAAATTAAAATCCACTTTATGTAGCAAGTTGCTCTTCGGCACATTAATTGGCCAACGCTATTAATATTGCTGTGCGCGCATGTTAATAACAACTTAAAAATAAATAACTTATATATATGTAAATATTGCAGATATTGCTTTTTTTTACCATGTTTTAACTGTCGGAACGTGCACCCGCAGAAAGTAAACAATTAAATAAACGTAATTAATATCAAATTGGCAAGCAAAGAACAACAACAATTTGACCCAAATAACAAAAGAACTTCCCCAAACTTCCCATTTCCCATAAAATAAATAAATCACAAACTTAAATTTTTTCATTGCCTGATCTTATTAAGCATCATTTTTTGTGTCATTCGCTTACATTTTAATTAAATAAACACACAGAGGAACAACTAATTCTAAGTCATAATAGTATTGTATATATATTATTGTCGTTACGATTTGTGCAACAAATTTGCACAGAAGTATAACACTCAGTAAGCAATTAGCTTTATTTGTTTTTGGCATCAAATGAAAACACAAAAATACATATTATAAATGTAAAGTGTATGCCAAATAAAATGCTGTGCTGAATTATTCTTATTTAAATGCAGCTGACAGTTAATTACAAACAACAATATTATGTTGCTCATTTAGTATATTTCAAAATGTATAGCATTTAATTGAATCAAAAACATTACGCAGTTGCAGCCAGACAATGGCACAAGGGGCACTGTAATCGTGAAACCCAAACACACACATACACAAAAATTATAATTAAAAATTAAATAAATGGCCAAACGTGCAGTGTGTACACAAATAACAAATTGTGCAACTAATGCGCCAAAATAACAATAAAACAAAAAAGCAACTCAAATGCATTTAAATTAATTATTGCAAAAATATTTGAAAATGGACAAAACCATAATCAATAATTGTCAACTGGTTGTGCTAATGAATTAATGACATTTCGCTCAGTTTGCCATCTCCCTCTCTCGTTCTCTCTTTGCTTCCCCTTTTTGTCGTGTTTTGCCTTTTGTACTTAATTTCGTTAATTTTTTAATTACAATGGTTAGACATTTGTATTTTAATACTTTGTCTGTTTGAATATTGTATCGTATTTTTTTTTTTGGCTGCGGCCGCACCGCAATTTAATTAAGCAAAGTGGATTAATTTGCGACTCGTTAGACTAATTAAGGATTATCGCCAACAGTAACAACAAAGCAACGCTAAAAAGGTGCTAGAAAAAGCTTTGCCTAACCAAAAAAAAAACCGAAAAAAAGAAAGAACAGAAAGGATATGTGTAAAACGGCAGCGGCAACAAAACGTGACCTTTTTTTATAAAAAAAAAACCAGCTATTAATAGCTAAAGAACAAAAGACAAAAAATAAAAATAAATAACCAAACTGTGTGCAAGGAGAAACATTTAATTGGATTTTGGTTCGCCTTGACTTTCTTTTCGGATACAATTGAAACGATTGACGCTTGAGGTAAGTGACATTGTCAAGTTGAAGTTAAATCAATCTATTATATATATATTAAATGACCATAGTTTTGTGAACGATTTGAATTTAGTGCTAACTGACGGGTCAAAGCCGTTTAGATTTTGATAACAGCAAAATTCTGAGAAACTTTATCAGTTCCGCAGCACATAATATATGCACAATTTGTTTACCCTTTACACACTAGAACAGTTTGTAATCAATTTCGTATGCCACATCAATTAATCAAAGCCAATTAACAGAAACTATTTGGTATAGAAACCTTGTTATTAAGCAATTAAAACTAAAAAACATTCTACTACTAACTGCAATATATTTCAAGTATTATAAGTCAAGTTGTTAAGCTTTTACTATCGAATTTTGTGTTAAACATGAAATAAGTTGCAAGTTGAAACAATTTGCGTCATTGGCATGACAAACTCACACCCACACTTTGACAATAGCAATATGCATAATCATTGTGCATATATATTGCTAATTGCGAATTAGTAATCAAAAGCGCTGCAAAACGGCTGAAAAGGGGTTTTTCAATTGTAAACCAAAACCGAAACAGACACAACAGCTGCCTGTGAACAAATTGTCTTGACAATGTAATCAATGAAAGTTTAAGATAATTTGTAATTAGACACATTAACAGGCGGCTTTTCCATAGACACGCAGATACATTTATAGATATGATGAATAAAAATCTTTTTGTCATGAGTAGTAGTAATAGTAGTTCTAGCTATCTATCTGTCTGCAGACATGCCTTAGATACGTAGTTAGTTATGTAGCGTTTATTTTCACCTTATCGCTATTGGGTTTCATTTGCGTGTGTGTGTGTGTGTGTGTGTGTGTGTGTGTGTGTGTGTATGATTTTAATAGAATGCCAGAATGAGTATTATGCATAATTAAAAGGCATTTCCAATTTCATTCACAGCCATAGCTATAGATATTCAAGCTCATATTCGTATGGTATATTCCTATACGATAAACAAGCGCTCGTTTGACTCTGCCTCTGATGTTTATCGCACATTGCTGGACTCGCATTACACTCTTATTATTAATTAAAATGTTACGCAAACTGCTTTGTGATTGAAGTACGAGCGAAGTGCAGAGTGTTGAATTGACAGACCGTTTGGTCAAACTATGCGACTGTGCAAATAAACTCTTAACTCGCCAACAAAACCATTTGCTTCTCACATTACCCCTTTCCACAACAACAACTTTACTATTAATTCGCTCTAATAGCACTAGGCACAAATTGTTGTTTAAAAGCATATGTTGACTACATATACATGAAGAACTTGGCTTGAAGTGTACAAGTTTTGAGTGAATTAGCACAAAGCGCCGTTGAAAGCAAATAGCAACAAATAGTCAACGAACAAGCTTCAAGAAACATACAAACATAAAGTGACTAAGTTCTTTTGCCAACTAGAAAACAAGAAAGTTTCTATATATGTAAATAATTAGTTGTAGAAGTTGAGTTAATAAGAATGTTGTTTGGAATTTTTAAGATTGCTTGAGTACACTTGATTAATTTAACTAGTGAAACGAGGTTTTTTAACTTTGCAGATATTAGGTTAGGTTAGGAATTACAATTTATTGACTTTACAATTAGAACACCTTGACTAGATTAGATTACAGTTTTTAGTAATGACTCAATGTTAATGTTAGACTAATCTAAGATACAATCAGAACATGTGAAACAAGATCATTGAAAATATAATATATTTTTGCTTAAAATGCGATTGCCTAGCCATAAATTGCTAGTCCATTAAAAATTATTATTAAATAGCTTTGATTGCGATCGTTTCGCATTTTGTGCGATTAAAATACATTTGGAATTTCAAAACATTCGGCAATCGTTGAATACATTTTTATTAATAATTTTGCCATTAAGCAGTTTTTTTTTTTACAATAATGCGGGCTTAAATTTATGCTACACCACTTTTAGACTTTTAACACTTAACAAATGTAGAACAATCAATGTATATACGAGTATGCTGATGAATCACACATTTTATGATGATATGACAAAAATTTGTCATGTGTACTACACAGGCAAGTGTTGACATTATCACCTGGCTATAAAGTGCTCAATTGTTAATTGGGCAAACAGTTTAACAACAACAAAACTAACAACAGCAACTGACTTGTAAATGAGGCAGATGCGTTAAGGGCAGCCCATTAGCTGGTGCTATTATTATTATTTTTTTTTTCTAATCAAAACTAAATTCCTAGAAATCGACAGCACAGAAGGCACTCAATCAACACTTAAACACTTACTTCGACTTAGACTGAGAGCAAAAAAGAGAGAGAGAGCCAGTTTGAATATCAGTCAGTCAGTTGATTGGTGCCGTCTGTCATTCAGTCATTAAGTCAGTCACTTAAGCAGGCAATCGTCGTCGCACAGTTGTGTGTTGCCCGGTTGAAAAATGAAACTAATTAGCGGCCACAGTGCCAAAGCGTCGCTGTCGACGTCGATAGCTAAATGGCCAACTGCAATGCACTCCACTGCATGCCAGTTTCCATTGCAATCAATTGGAAAATTTGCATTTAGCCAGCCAGGCAAGCAGGCAACGACAAACGGCAGCTGTAACAAGTCCATTTCAGAGTCGGTAAAAGCAAATTAGAGCGCAGCATGACAAAAACCAATCAAACGAGCACGGAATCTACAACATACACAACAAGTATCTTTGTGTATCTAAGTAGCGTTATTTTCGCTACACATACATATTATCTTCTGTGTGTGTATGTATGTATGTATGTGTATGCTGTCTTGTTGCGTATTTAATTATTAATTGCAAAGTGTTCACTTGTGCGCCTATTATAACGCTGCCAATTTTGGTCTTAGCAAAATAGCGCAAAAAAAAAAAATAATAAAAACAAGTTTACCATTGCGAACCAAAATGCAGTCATGCGGCTTCCGTACAGCGCACTCTAACTGTCTGATAAAATGTTATTTTAATTGAATCATTTTTAGCTATAAAAGCACGCACACACACACAAACACACCTACAATATGCATAAGCCAATAAATACGCATATTGTGTGGATACATACAGAAATATAGCATTGACGCTGGCTGCCAGTCAGACATCAAATTGAATAAACGCGGTCCATTACTCTTCCAGTGATTTTGCCAAATGACTTCATTTCATATCAATTAAGTTTATTGGGCCGGTGTATATATGTTTGTGTGCCCAATGCAAGAGTAAATGTTTTTTATTAAAGCGGCATGGCCATATACACATAAAAAACTCAACCAAAAAGAGCACGACAACCAAACACACTCACTGTGTGTGTGTGTGTGTGTCTGTGCCCTGCCTTGTTGCCCATGAAACGAACCTGAACCTGATTCATGCGCTTAATTGCTTTGGAGCGTGCGACTCTTTTCATAGCCTCTACCTCTGTTTGTTGCCTCAACTGAGCCACAAAAAGGTATGAAATCGAATTGTTTCTTTGTGTGTCTCTCTCTCTCTCTCTCTCGCTTTGTGTGTATGTGTATGTGTGTGCACAAATAACAACAACATGCAAGTTATAAATGTTGCCGTGCAGCAGGCGGCTTTCAATAAAAATGACAACAACAACTTTTGACACAGCCCAATAATAAAAATAAAAAATAACCACTAAAACACGATCTGCAAAAACAACAACCACACACATAAAATATGCCGTATGGAAGTGGAACGCTTCAATATACATATACATAGTTGGAGCTGGCTGCCACAACGCCTCAAATGGGGCACAGACAGACAGAGTCACAAATGAAATGGCAGGAAAAAAAAATAGCAACAAACACAAAATTGATATGTGCCGTATTGGCATCAAAAATATTTCGGGTTTGAGCTCTAGCTCGAGCTCGCTGTGGGAAAAGATCTACAAGATGATATACAAATGAGAGAGCCATAAAAGCTATTAACTGTTAGCTAAAGTAGCAAACAAAAAATTCCAGTTCAGTGCTACTGGGCTAAAACTTATGCGTACATAAATTAACTAATTTCCAAGTATATTGTTTTCAAATGTGGCTACTAAAAACAAAATAGTTTACGGCCAACAAAAGCGAACACCCACACATTTAAGTCGCTATCAACTAATCCAAAGTATTGTGTAAACTCTTGTTAAGCTACGGTTAAAAAGTTTATGGCATACAAAAAAAAGGTTTTAAGCAACTCTGTCAAGTTATCTTTTGTATATTTTTTGACTGCCCAGCCCAGTTTTTACTATTATAACCCAATTTAGTGACCCAAAAATGCAATTAAGTTTTGCTCGTTAAAAATAGGCATTTTATGTGATTTTTTTATCAGGAAGTCAATCGTACGCCCACCCGCCCCTCAAATGAGACAGTCAGCTAGCGTTGCCAATCAATCTTAGATATTGTCGCTCGTTCGTACGTTAGTTGCTTGCTGATAAGAAACGACACCGCAATTAGATAGCTGCATCGAAGATAAGCGAAACCGCTTTTAATGAGTCCACCCCAGTGCCGACACAAACTGCGCACCGCAGAGCAGAGCAGCGAAGTTTCCAGTGAAATTTCATTTATGACTTGTTAATTAGTTGAGCAAACACTAAAGCAAACCATCACCAACAACTGATATTTAAAAGTAGCGCCCAAATGTCGTTAGGCAACACTAAACTGTAACAATTGGCAGCACTGTGAAGTAAGTCGCTCAGCTGAGCCAAACAGCTGATCGTACTCTTGTGTACGCCGGCAAATTCGCGCACGTTTTGCTATTGCTGTTGTCATGAAGCAACTCCGTTTTAAATCAAATAAACAATGTGAATAATCCGAATTGTGTATCGTAGCAACCGACGCATTAACGTTGCTTGCTGACGTGTTGTTGTTTTGTGTATTTTACAGCGACGCTCAGAACACACGTTACGAGAATAAATTGTGCCGGCAACAACTCAAAAATCAAACAATAAAAGTTTTAGCTGAAATTCTTCAATATGAGCTTCGAATTGGATACCAAATTGATTTGCGCTGAACTGGAGAGCAGTGATCAGCGCAAACGCAGCGCTGCATTGCTGAAGCTCGGCGAACAGTGCCAAGCAGCTCCAGATACTGTTACCACGGATGCTTTGGCAGCTGAGTTTGATGAGATCTATTTGCATCTGCTTAAATGTTATGCAGATCGGTATGAGAGTGTGCGAGATCGCGCCGTGCTGGCGGTTAGTGCGTTTCTGGATCGTTTGCCACCCTTGGACTTTCACCTACTGAATGTTGTGTCAACGCTGGCCGAGCGCATGGGTCAAACGGAGACAGTGGAGCCCAGTGAGGAGATACGCTTGCTATATATTCAACAGCTTCATTTGATGCTGCGCAAATACGCACTAATGGGCAATGTGGGCGTTTTTCGTGAGTGCTATCCGCAGGTGGTGAAGGTGCTCATCAAATCGATTAAGGATGACTATGCGGCAGTGCAGCGTGAGGGCTGCGCCACCCTGGTGCAATTGGCACGTGTTGCAGAGACACATGAGCTGCGTCCGTATACGGAATCCTTGGCTGTTGCTCTCTATACCATGCTGAATCATCGTCACTCGGCGGCTCGCATTGCCGCAATTGAAGCCATTGGCCGCATTAGCTTGCATCTTGATACCGCCAACGATGCAATGCGTCGCTTGATAATGGAAGTATCACCGCTGCTGATGGACTCAATGCCGCTGGTGCGTCGCGAATGTGGCCAAATGGGCGTCCTAATGCTGCTGGAGCTACCAGATCGCTACTCATTTTTTGATCGCATTCTGCCGCTGGTGCTGTGCTGTCTCAAAGATGACTCACCGGAGGTTCTCAACTACATACGTCCGCTTTGGGTGAAATGCGGCCAGCAGTACTACGAGGAGAACGAGGCGGAGCTATCACAGCAAGAGATATCTGATCTGCCGGTGGAAAACTATCCGGCTGGCGTTCAGCGTCCAACAATAGGCTGCCGTGGTCTGGTGCAACGCTCGCTGCGTTTGCTTGCACTAATCTCACGCGAATCAAGTGACTGGAAGGACAATGTGCGTCTGCATTCACTGAAGCTACTCTATCAGTTTGTGCTCCACGCTGAGGCAGCCATGACGGCCAAGTTCTTTGAGGCCTATCCGCATGTTGCACACGCCTGCTGCGACAGCGAGGCAGCTGTTTGTGTGGAAGCCAAAAAGGTGGCAGATCTAATGGGTCGTCTGCTTGATTACAATGCGTGGATCAATCATGGTTTCGATGGCCTGGAGCGCAATGCACGGGAATCGTTTCTAAAGTGTTTCTACTATATGTTTACTGCAGCTCTGGGCGGAACCTATGAGCATCTGTTGCGGATATGCCAGCTGCTACGAAGCATCGACTATTCGCATACCCTGAAGCCAGGCTTTCAGCTGTATATACTCAAAATGCTGGACACTGTGCTGGACAAGTCAAGTCAGATCACTGCCACCGTGGAGGAGCTCAAAGAGCTCTACGAGCATACTTATGTGACGACAATGAAAGTAATGGCCATATCCTATTCTCTAAACGCTGACCAAAATGAGCATGTGGAACGCGGTCAAGCGATCATCAAGCGCATTGTCCAACTGGAGGAGATAACAATGTCAGGGTTGCATGAACGTTGGTTTGCCCTGGCACTGCTCGATGTACAAAACTTGGATGCGTCTCTTGATGAGAATGCTGAACCAATACTGTTACTCTATGGTCTCATTCACTTGGCTAAAATACGTTCCACCTACTTAACGCAGCTCATGGATAAAGTAAAAACTGTCTTTGAGCATTGCTGCGACTCGGCTCAGGTGCGCATCTTTACCGTCCTGTCAATAGCAGCGCTCAATTGGTCTGAAACAGTGCGTGTGGAACGGGAACAGAGCACACAGCTGTTGGGAAACTTTGTAACCGAAATTGTGGAACCACATCTGATCTGGAAGGCGGGCGCACATGGTGAGGCCATGCGATCGATGGCAATGGCCACACTGTGTGCACTGGCTCAAGGCGCCAAGGATGAGGCACGTGAGGTGTTGCCTTCCATGGCTAAGCACATGCCTAGTCTGCTGGAGGATCGCAATGTGGCCACACGCCACTATGCCATCAGGGCCATGTTCTATTTCAAGGATATGTCTTTGGAAGCACTCAAACCACTAGCTTATGCAGTGATGCAGCGCATGGATGATCCGTCGGCTGGTATACGAGTCTTGGCTGCAACTGCTGTGGGCCAATTGCAACCAGTGTTTAAAAGCGCCGCGGGTTCGGAAGAGCTGCAGAACGAGCAGGAAATATGGGAAACGTTTGTTAAACGTGCCTTGGATATTCTACTGCTCTATCATGAGAGTCCCGAGAAGGATATGCAAGCTGCTGCGCAAAAATCGCTTATAGAATTGGCCAAATTACATCCTGCAGCTTGGGAGGATAGTTATAAGCGCGCCGTATCCCTATCAAGGGATACAAAAGAGCTGACAAATCTCTACGCTAAGATTAAAGTATAAATGTTTTACTAAGCTGCCCCAATTTAGTTTCTAGTTTTTCTAGTGCTATGCTAATTTTCTAAAGAATTTATGTATTTCTCTGGCCATTTACGATAATTGCTCCATCTGTCGAATTCCATGTACTGCGAAATATTTGTAAACACACACAATTCCCAAATGTGCATTAAAGCATTTACAAATCACAAAAATTCGATTGTTTATTTTTGCTAAATAGCTAGAAATTTTGTTTGATGAATTCGCTTGATGTATTGTACCGAATTATTATTGCATGCAGCATTAATAGAGCACAAATAAATGTAAATTTGGGTTAATTGCAGTAAATGCAAATGTAATTTTAATTAATAAACATGTTCTTAGCTCAAGCTTATCAATTTTAATAAACAACTCTATACAAATGATGTTATACCAACAATGCGTAAATATTAATAAACAGAACAAAGGTTTTCAAATAATCAATCAGTACAGTTTTATCCGAATGCTTATGGTAATCGATATGAGTTACCAAATTAGTAAAGATATGCACACAAACATTCATGATATTCAGTTCATTGAGTATGAATTTATTAATTAACTAGATTTTTGGTATATTCACGATAATTAAAACAAGCGAGAGCTGCTTAAGGTAGCACTATTTCATTATTTGGCCACATCAAACCAAGCTGTGGTCCAAAGCACAAAATGTGTTGCATAATTTTGAGCGCAGTGCACTTTTAATGGCAATTTAAGTCACATTTGATTGAATTTCGCTGGCGTATGAATAATGTTGACCCAGATTTTTGCCAGGCAGCTGTATGTTGGCAAACTAATTTGTCGCAGTTTGGGTGCAAAAAGTTTGCACATAATATTAAAACAATTTATCTAATTAAGCAAAATGTACAAGTTTCTAATTAAAATACACACAAAAAACGACAAGCAAACAGACTGCGAGACAGACAAGCAACAGCAACAAACGCCTTCCTATAACACGCCCTACACAGCTACGCCCATCACCACTGCGCGCAGCTGGTGCCATTTCAAATGACGATACACACACACACACACACACACACTACTGGCAGACACGTGCAGCACACACATACGGGTGGCAAATTTTATGTGCGCTTAATTGCCAGCAAATGAGCGAAGCTTTTTTTTAATGTTGTGTATGAGTGTGTGCACAAGTAAACACATCTAAATGACTAACTGTAAATAAATTGAAAGCACCAGCAAACACACACACATACATATCCTTGCCGTTATATTCCTGCCCGAGTTGTTGCGCACTTAATTAATTGCATTTGAGACTCTGGCCAGGGTAATTAAAAATTTGTATTCGGCCCAAACTTAAATAACATCACATAAAGTATGTGTATTGAAATAAAACTATACAAATTACTACTGTCATAATGAAAGTGGGGAATACAACAAGCGAACCGATTATAAGTGGCTGGGAGTTGTATTGTGGGCGTGGCCTGTTGGATTATCATTATTGTGATACTAGTGAAGCTCATTAAACTAATTATGCCATGCTCAAGACTTCAAAAGACAGGGAATGAAACGCACGCGAAGAGGCAAGTGCGGCCAGCATCTACGGGCATCTAGCGTTTAATTAATCCTTTTCCAGCCACAGCAGCAACGAGACGCAAACACACACACACAAACGGCACGTGTACACACAAATGTACACACAGATACAGCACTGTGCAGAGCAAATAAACAGTTATAAACAGGCTGAGGCAACGTGGCACTGCCAGAGAGACAGAGCCAAAAACGAATGGCAGACATGGCAGTACTAAAACAACAACAAAAACAACAACGATGAAGATGACTTCATTGTCGTCGTCCTTGGTGGCGCACAAATTAAATGCTACATTCAATGCCATTTTGAAATCATTTCGAGTGCCGACCCCAAAATAAGTAAGGGATGGATTGGATGAACTGAGCGAAAGGGTGTTGGGTGGCTTTTTGCTCGGCTTCGTTGCTTGACAGAATGCACAAAGTTGGCAAGCTTGACTCGACCCGACTTTGCTGCAATTGAATTTCGTTGGAGCAGCTATCTAAACAATCAAGTATAGATATATCAGCAAAAGAATACCCTGTAAGTAATATTACAGCTTAAAAAGGTAAAAATTAGCCTCTTCATTGCTGTTCCGTATTGTATAATTAATATACACCTTTTGCTGACTGTTGTAGGGTATTTAGACAGTACTGCGCAAAAACCGCATGCTTTGCATTTTTATTTGAATTTTGTCCATTTTCTATTTGCTAGCAATTTGAAAATTACTTTCATTACATTTGGAGAAAAAACTGGCATTTAAATGATACATTAAGTTATTCATTTGCCGTATTCTTTATAATTTTTGTCGTATTTATACGCCTGGTTGATTAAACACAAAAATGTTGCTAAACAAATCTGACCCATTTCCGTTAAAAACCAAGAAAAGAATTTGAGAATTTTATTATTTTTAATAAAAAAAATTTTAAACAAGGACATGCCGCCAGTCAAGCCAGTCTTATCATCATTATCATCATCACTAATTGAGATACTACCATTTAAACCTAGTTGCCTCGGTTGCTTCCTTTAGCATCCTTGACTCTCTGTCTCTCGTTTCATGCTTTAACGTTTTTTTAAATTGCGCCGTCAACTTGAAAACCGACTCAAGAGAAGCAGAGAGAGAGAGTGGTGTATTTTTCTCTTTCATTTCATTATACAACAGCCTTTCACATACTGTATAAGTAAAATTAGTCAACGTAACAATTAATCCGACGTCGCCTTGGCAACACTTGTATAACAATATATGCCAAGCACATGGAAACATGGGGTGTCCAATAAAAATTCGGCGAACGCTGAACGGTAATTAAATAGTCGCCTCAGACCCACATCTTTGCCAAAAACTTTCCAAGTGCTTAGCAATTAGGGTGCACTAATAAAAACGAGCAACCTTCCAAGCCGCCCCCAAGTACAATTCACTGCCCCATTGTTGCTAACGTTACCCGGTTGGTTTGGGATTCCAGCGCTGGCATCAAATTGGGCTGAAAAGGAGTCGAAGGGCTCGCTGGACATGCGCTTCATTTGCCATAGCGCCGCTTAGTTCCACTTAAATGCTTAATTATAATTGAGTTCCATGTACAACGCACAGTCGAACCAAAAAAAAAAAAATAATAAGAAGGAAGAAAGTACTGAAACTGTCGCTTGCTTGTAGTATTCAGTCTTACATACAGTGGCAGGCAGCATCCTGGCATCGAGCACTTGAAATTAAATACAAATAATCATTTGAAGCGTTTCTGCCAGACAAAAAAGGGTTTGGGCCGTTTCTTTTTGTTTCGTTTGGCGTTGTTTTAATTACGTCTTAATGGCGACGCATAACCCGAGTCCGAATGTTTTTCCTCTTCCCATCTCCCAATCAAGCAAAGACGAGCGTAAAAAGATGAAGAAGTTCAATGCTCGCAGCGCAGTGCGTATCAATTCAGCGTTAATTGCTTCTCTGCTTCGAATTGTGCCAAAGTCTGTGCAGTTAATGTGAAAGTTAAGTGTCGAGAGCAAGTCAGTCAAGTTACATACATACTTATATTTACAGTATAAGCAGTCCGGTAGTCAGGCAGTCAATGCCTGCCAAAGCGGATAAACTGTGAAGGCGCGAAAGCGATTTTGGCAACGTTTTTATTGATTTTCGCACATAACAGACCCTCAGGCAGTTAGCAGAGAAAGAGCTCGAAAATCTTTAATAATGAAGACAGTGGGCAGAATATATTTAATAATTAAATAGTTTCGTTTCAATATCAGAGTAGTACTAACCAATCCAACAAATGTAAAAAATATTGACCATACTTTTAGCCAATTTTTAATTCACATTCTCTTTTAATATTTACATTCTTACATCATATTGTAACCACTGTGCGGGCATGGCAAATTATGTTTAATTATGAGTGCCTGCCAGACAATAACGAAGACGACAATCGCCTCTGACTCTGACAGAGACTCAGACGTTTTGTCCCCACAGACTGACTCTCTGACTCTGACTCTGACGCTGTGTATAACTGGCTAACGGAAGCTAACGTCATACACAAGGACCAAGAAGCTGGCGATTGCCACTCACTTGGCTTTGCTTTACTTGGCTTGGCTATGTATCATTATTATGATTCCTGCAAGTGTTTATTTTTGGCTGCCAGCAGCAGTTTTTTGTTAATGTGCCCGTTAACGTTGTCAGACTCTCTCATTACAGTTGTTTGGAGTGCTTGAGCTGATGAGGTTGAAGTCCGTTGACTGAGACTGAGACTGAGACTGAGGTTGAGCGATGGCGGGCAACGTTGGCATTAATTAAGCATGTTTGACTGTGAATGTCAACAGCAGCAAATGCCTTTCCACTTCCACTTCCTCACTCACTCGCGCTCTTCCTCTTTGTGTATTTGTACGTTGACAGTCAGGCAGTTTGGCTACACTTTATGAAGGAGTGGGGAGGCGCAAATGATTGACAGGCGCGCGAGCTCGTTTTACTCCTCTCGCACACGGGCCACGTAATTAAGTGACGCAAGTCAATTTATTTTGCAATTAATCATTAATTTATGCGTACGAAAGTATAATTGACTCATATTTCAGCACAGATGCTCAAACAGACAGCCCATAAGAGACACAGAGAGAGAGCGAGAGAGAGAGAGAGAGAGAGAGACAGAGAGAATGGTTGAGAAGTAGCGCCTCGCTCCAATGTTAATGTGTAAACTGTTATCATATTTCGATTGTATGTAATTGCGATGATGTCTTATTGCGGTCTACTATCTGATAATTACATTTTCTGATACTGCGCACCATTTACCATCGCCCCTACCGATTCTGCACTTGCTGCTGCCAAGTATTGAGTAATATGTTTACAGCTGCCACTACTATCGGATGCCAGCTACTATCATCATTATCAGTTTACTACTGCGAGTAGTTAGCGAAATATTGATTTAATCAAAAATCTACGCAACGAAAATGCTGCTGTTGAAATTAAGGCTGTTAACGAGCTTATTTGTTAAAATATTCAAAGGTTAAAGTTAAAAGTAAAAGGTTAACACTTTAAAAGAGTTTAATTGCGTATATATGGGGATAATTGAATCTCAACTGAAAAAAAGAACGCTCTCAACTGCTTGGGTTCAAGCATTTATTGAAAACATTTTAAAGCTTTTTTGGTTACTTTACAAGTGGCATCATACTCATATCATAGCTGTCATTTAACGTCATAAAAACCATTTGTATTGCAATCAAAAAGTCAAATGAAAAACTGTTTAAATGCTTAATACAAAAACTCAAATACCCTGTGCCAAGTTGAAACAATATTAATGTAATCAAACCTATTGAAATAACATAGGAATATATTCACTATGACTTCATTATCCTACTTTATTAAACGACTCTATGTTAATAGGGTATGTTTAAAAGAATCAGTTGTTTTGCATAAGTATTTCTTTTAAATATTGCACTTTATTTGCGTGCATATTTTAAAAACATTTTCAATATTTTATTATGCTGCCGAATCGTTGATGGATGGCTCCAATGCATCAGTCATACATAACTGATGGCATATGTGCATAATGCATTAATTTCAACATGCATTCATTTTGCAATTAAGAACATGTCAAACTGTAGCTGCAACTGCTTTCGACTCGATAGCATCAATGGCTCCGTAGTTTGGGCACAATTAAATACAAATTAGCGTGAGGTCACACTGAGGTCATGAACTATTGGCAAAGTATGGACTGTAAAGGCTTTGAGAGAGCATAGCATGGGTTATCACTGTTCATAATTCAATAATATGCAATTGTCTAGTCTGCAGTAATCTTATTTGCTAACCATTAATATGCTTAATATGGATTTAATCTGGTTATTCGTTCGCCAAACCAGGCACAAATGGATGGTCTTGGAATGGTATGGAATGCTTATGTGTTTCTAAGGCCTCACTGAATCAAATCACATCATATTTACTGATGACATAGGAATTTTTTTTTTCGATTTATTTTGGGAACCCTTATGGTGGGCTTTTTTATTTCTATGTTGCTGCCGCACTCATTTAAAATATCATCAATCATAGCCAGTTAGTTAATTGCGGCCAATTGTGTGAGTGTGTATGTGTGTGTGTGTGTGTTTGTGTGCGCACAAAGGCAAGCCAAACTAATGGCCAGGCATAAAGTGAGCCGAAAGAGAAAGAAAAAATAAACGAAAACGTTTAAATATTTTTTGCCAGAGCAGGCAAATTAAAAAATAAAGCTTAAGCACGCCAACTTTGGCTCAGACCAACTGACCCAAATGGCCGGTCGCCTGCAAAGTTCAAGTGAAATAAGCCGTAACAAGCCAGCACCTCCTACCCCCTCCCCCACTTTCGCCTGCCTTCTTCTTATCGCGTGTGTGGGGTGTCGCGTCGAAGTCAGAGCCAAAGCAATTTGAGGGCTTTAAGTTAAGTAAAAGTTGCCCCAAAAGTTTTTGGAATTGTTATTCAAAGCACTTTATGGCAAGTTAGAAAATCCACAAAAAAACAACAAGAAACACAGAACATAAAAAAATAGAAAAAATACAAGCTAGGAAATCTATGGAAAAATTATGACAGAAAGCATTTCCAGCGGAAATGAAGCGAACGGTATTTCCGCCGCGCCTTTGACAGGCACATTAGCAACAACAATAGTAACAAGAACAAGTATAGCAACAACAATGCTTTATAAATACATAATTAGGCTGACATTGTTGCTCATTTTCAATATATCAGCTAATGAGCAGGCGTCTTTATTGAGTAGTTGCTGCTTTTGGTTGAAAATCGAAACTGTCCGCTGTCAAAGTTGTTTATCGGCCACGCATCAATGCATTTAACCTTTTCAATTTGTATTTAACCCTCAACTTGAAGGACATTGTAACAAACAAACAAACAAACAATCGAGCAAACGACAAAACGAACGAAACGAGTGCTACGAGTAAATGTCGAACCGAAAATAACTTGAAAACTGCGCAGCATTTATAATCTGTCTTTGATTTATATAACGATTTCCGTTTAAAGATTTACCAGCTACCAATGTAGCTGCTAACGTGCCTGACGTTTATCCCAATCCACCCTACCATTCGACTGGCAGCAGCTTTATGTGCTGACTTGACAATAATAGCACACACACAAAGTGAAAGGAATCGAGAGGCAGAGGGAGAGAGAGAGAGAGAGAGAGAGAGTAAGGGAAAGAACGTGCTACTGGCACTTGCTCCTTGCCGAGTTTGGCTGCCTGCTCGTGGCAGCACAATGACATGAATTCAATATAATAAATAAAATATAATGCTGTCAATAAAAATAAGTAAATACTTGAGTACGTCCAACGAGGGTGACTCTTAAACTTAATAGTGAATATAAAACCGATTTTCAAAATGATATTACAATTTGGCTTAAGCAACCCTCGCAATTTCTGCTAGGGGGACCATAGCATAAACAGTTAATACTTAAAAGTTTAAATAATGCTTTTTCAAATAGCTTCATAATGTTTGTGTGCGCATCAGATTTGGTCACGCAACACAACAAGTTGTGCGTCACATATATCTTTGTGTGTTGTGGGTGTTAGGAGTAAAGAATTGCGTCACGAGGAGAGAATTCACCTGGCTGTTATGTTATATATCTGCTTTAGTACATTGTTATGTAGTTTACTTGGAATCCAGGCATTTCATTGTTAAACTGTCTGTCTAACAAACAGTGCAGGCATAGAAAATATGCCAAGACATTGAGTTGAGCCGTGTATAATCAAACTGTCTAGCTGAAATTGTTTATTTTCATATGAATAAGTTGCAGATAATGCACCTGTACATTGTAGTGCAATTCAACCCAATTTTCTCAATAAGTAGTTGATTCTTCACCTTGAGCATTTGCCATGTCCTTCCTATGCCAAATGCACAGTTGTCTTCGCTCCCACATATGTACTGCATTCATTTTGAGCGCTTATGGTTTATTGATGCACATTTAGTATCCTGTACAGAGCAGCAGGATACTATGGCCAACGCAATTTTCCAGTGCTCAACTCTTGTTTACCTGCCAAGGCATTTTAAATAAAATGTAAGACCACCCACACAAATAGCTGCCTGACAGCCAACACAGTCTGACTTAAACCGTTAAAGGCAAAAGTTAAGTAAGAAAAAAACAAGAACCTTAACAAGAATGCAAGGGACTTGTTTATTTCAAGTTTGTGCTCAGTGACACATTGGCTTTGATCGAGTTGTCAGTGCTTAGTTTGAAAAACTTTAACTCTTAACTAATTCAATTTACAGTTTTGTCGGTCACAAAGTTAAATCAATTTGCAAGCGAGAAAAACGAAAATAAAAAAAAAAAACAAACAAACAAGCAATCTGCCAAAATAAAAAACAAAAGGACCTTCAGCAACATTTGCAATTCGACAGTTTTCGTTCTCAAAAGTTTATTGAGTTTCTGGTTAACTGTGTAAGCATGTAAGTAACTAAGTGTATAAGCAAACTTGTCTAGAATATTTAAACAATTACAACAAGAGAAAATAAGTAGAATGAACAAGCAACAATGCGGCAAGTGGCATGTAAGACGCAAGTTATAAAATTCTGCACATGACACAGGTAAATTCATTAAAGTTGCCAACACAGACTACACACTCGCACATGCATACACGCACACATCTACAAAGTTGTCAAGACTGTCGATGGTGCATGAATGTCCTGTGGCTGCGGCTGCAACATCAGAAGCAGCAGCAACGGCAGCCTCTGTGTGTGGCACATCAATTTAATTAGCGAGCACATAGCTCCATAAAATATTCAAGCAATTTCAAGCGAAATATGCGCATAGCAGCTGAACTGGACAGCCACTTTTACCCCAGAGACAGGCCCAGAGAGTGGGGTGTGTGGCAATTCCAACTCCTACTCCAACCTTATTTTTTTTTTGCTGTTCAAAATATGTTGAACAACATTCTCAGTTTCCTTCATTAGCACCTTAGCAGAAGGAAATAATTCAAATTGCCGCTATTCTCGACCATTTATTATATGCGTATTTGAATATGCTTTGTATGTTAAAGCAAACAAATCGTAAATATGAATGACAAATTACACACTCTGAGCAGACAGATTGACAAGAACACATTCTATTCAAAAAAAAACCTAAATGCCTGTATATAACCATGGCAGAGTACAACAAAAAGGCGCATTAAATTATGCTGACAAAGCGAAACTGATAAAAAAAAAGCCAACAACAAAATAATAACGGAAGCAGAGAAGTAGGCAGCTAGTCAGCCACGTTTAACGTCACACACAAAACACAGCAAAAGCTGAAGAGCAATGTAAAGTAGAGGATGAGGTCGAGAAACAGGAGACAAATACAACAACGACGTTGACTATGAGCCGCAAGGCAAATTATGCATAGACAGCAGTTATACAAAGTGAGTTGGAGAGTTGGAGTTTGTGGGAAGTCAGGTTGCCATGATGGAGATTCGACAGTAGCTTGTTAAAATACCAGCTAGCAAGCAGCTACACCTACACACACACACATCTTAGCTTGGCTTGGCGGCTCTGGAATGTGAACTGTGTTGATGTCAATGTAATAAAATGAAACGTAACGTAACGTAACGAAACAGAACGAAATTAAATAGAATCGAATAGAATGATGTGAAAATGTTTTGCCTGGCCTCAAGGATAATAATAATGCGAGGCGAAAAGAGTTTCATACACAAACATAACGCTCACACACACACATGTGCGCCTGTGACAGGCCAGCAAAACTTAAATGCCATTAGTAGCTGCCGCTTTGGCCCTCGTCTGTGTCCTCGTCAACGTGCCATCCTCCTGAATTACCCCTCACTCCCACCAGCCATAGGCCAAAGGCAAAAGCGTGCCAGGTAACTGGCACACAAACACACACACACACATAGTAGCTCACACATTAAGCCACTGTACGTGCCTCAGTCGTGCGCCACAGCAACGTATCTCTCGCTCATACACTCGCTCTTTCTCTCGTCGTACAGTCTTCGTCGTCATCATCGTCGTCGTCGCCGTCGTTGTCGTTGTCGTTGTCGTGGGGGCCAGGCAATTGAAATAACTTCTTCCGCTTGCCTGCCCTGCTTCCGCTGCTTGAATATGTCCACCCTGAACCCCCAGCTCCGGCCGCCGTCGTACCAGCCCTCGCCCACCCAATGTTGTCCACATAACCTTTTGAGAAGCTCAACAGACTTGAATTGCCATTGGTATTTTTTTTCTCGTGTCGTTTTATTTTATTTGAGCTGTAAGTGATTTTGTACGAGCCTGGCAACATGTTGCCGTGCGCCCAGCAGCATGTTGCGTTTGCCGAAAATGTTGAGAGCACAATTGCGCTCAATTTATTTGTTCGCTCACTGTTTCGTTTTCGCTTGCCTACATTTGTGTAAGTTAGTGTAGTGGGGTGATAAGGGCGGGGAGGCGGGTAGGCAAAGGTTAGTCCTTTTATGTGTCATCCCCATTGTTGAAGTAGTTGTTGTTGTTGTTGGTGTTGTTGTTCTTTCTTTTTGTCGGCAATAAAATACATTTAAGCACGCATTACGTTATACGTTATCCGTTATTGAGCGCACGCTGCTTGAAACTGACATTTGGACAGCGAAAACGGGTGCGGGAGAGCAAGGAGGTGTGTGTGTGTGTGATGTGTGTGTTAAGGGGGTATATGACTTTACACTTTGTATTAATTTAAATTGCTTTTGGGATTGTCAACTGTGAAAAATGACACATAACGATGGCATTTAAATGGCATGCAAAATTCTTGCCAACAATTTAACTACAGATTGCTCAAGGTTTCTATGCTAGTATGTTTGTTTGTGTGTGAGTGTGTGTGCAGTGATTTAATTATATTTCTATGTGTATTAATAAATACGTTCTGTTCAAATCTACTACACACACAGTTAAGTTCACAATTTAAGGCCCAATTTGAAGCCACATGAAATTGGTTTGTACGTTTTACAGTGCGTGGCTTTTGCCGTTCCACTCAAATTAAGTTAAATTGTGTCACACTCAAATGTTGCGCCATAAATTCAAGCCAACACTTGCAGCAGTCACATACACATGCACAATGTAGCAGCCGCTGGCCTGTGTATACGTATTTGTATCCTTTCGGAGGCTACGTTTGTTGCTTTTACCACCACGCCACTCTCCAGCAATTTGTTATGCAAATCACAACGCGCAGTGCGCCAGGAAATGGCAAAAATGGGCGCCCAGCCAGACAGATGAATGGACAGACGGATGGTTTGGGTGAATGGGCTAAATAAGTTGAACTACATTCCGTATTTTATTGCATTTTGTGGGTGCTGGGGCGGAAGGCAATATAAGAAAAAATATATATATACAGTTGAAGGTTAGAGCCAGTGGCAAAAGCCATTAACAACTTGACGACGGCAAAATGCGCCGCCTGTTTTTGGCTTATTTCGTTTTTGACTAACATTTTTGCTGTTCCTTTCATTTTATTGCAGCCATCACGCCCGCTAACAAGGCAATTAGCTGCGCCCTAAATGATGCCCGAAACTGAACGCGATTCGTCGTTGTTGGCAGCAGAAATGATCAGCGGCGCCTTGGCGCATGGTTATGGCATAGTCAAAGACAAACAGCAGCAACACTTACAACAGCAACATCAGCAACACCAATTACAACAACAGCTGCAGCCCGATTATAATATGGCCATCAATTCATATGTCTACAGCAGTTCATTGACCATACCGCCCTCAGCCGCAGCAATGGTCAGTCCCAGTAGCAAGGAGAAGCTGGTGAACATGCTGCGCGTTCGGGATAACAACAACAGCAATGGCAACAGCAACAGTGTCAGTCCCATCTCAGCCAGCAGTTCACCAACAACATTTCTACAGAAACAGTTGGAGGCGCCACCTAGTCGACAAGCTGCACCACAGCAACAGCAACAGCAGCAGCAGCAACAGTTGCAACAAAGACGCTCCATGACACCCTTTCCCACGAGCATAGCAACACCCGCAACAACAGAAACAACAACAACAGCTACAAGCAATCAGCCAGTTAGTTGGCATGCTCATGTGTATGCCCGACCACCCAATCGACCCACACCGCACTCCATAGCCGACATACTGGGCATGGCCATGGCCGATAAGCTGGCATTTGAAGGTGTGGCAGCAGCAGCAGCTGCTGCTGCAACAGTCACTGCAAACAGTTTGGCAACATCACCAAAGAGCATATTGCGCAACATAGATCAGCAGTATGCGCAACAGCCGCAGGAGCAGGAACAGCGCACAAATCGCAGCGCCTCCATGAGCGATGCCAGCGAGGAGGAGAACAGTGCAGTTAACGTTACAGCTGCAGCATCTGTAGCATCGGTGGCAGCTTCTGCATCAGCAGCAGCAGCAGCAGCAGCAGCAACAGTGGCAAGTGTGACGGCAACCGCAGCGCTCGATCAGCCATTGAATCTGTGTGTGGCCAAAAAGTCGCGTGACAGCAACGCATCGTCGCCATCGATGCCAGCGGCCAAGCAAAGCCAATTGCTGGGCAAGACAAGCGCCAAAAAGGGTAAGTGAGGCCAATTAAATGACAATAGGTAACAACAGAATAGGAATTTAAATTAGTTATGAAAGGTAGTCAAAGATACCTCTTAGATTTTTGTATGGCTTGGAGTACTCTTTTAGGGCATCACCGAGTCGTTGTGTGAAGTAAAACCCTTATGACTATTTATAATTTGCATATTGGCGGCGTGGAGCAAATTTTCGCGGCAACGCTTGACGAGCCTGCCAATTGAGCGCAGCGCGAAGCTCTCAACACGCTTCAGCGAAGCGTGCGTCAGGCAACGCGGCGTATGCGTTTTATGCTAACTTAAATGATGCTCGACACTGGCTCAAATTGCGACCATCTTGCCATATGCCATATATTTTTGGCCCTATGTAATTGCCAATGAGCGGGTTCATTTAAGTTAATGCACTCGTGTTTGCAATTAAGAATCAATTTTGTAATGCATTTAGAAATAATTGTCATACTTTTATGATTTTAATCCTACTTTTGATTATATTGTGATAATTTTCACACCATTGTTAATTGAATTATACACATTTGCTGATTGATTTATTTGCATTTGTTTCTAGTTGTTTATGTATGTGTGTAATTGAAAACTAGTTTATGGACAGCCGTCAGGGAGGAGATTGTGTTTGAAATAACAAACTATAAATATAAAGTTCTGAACATTAATTAGCTGGACATTGTTATTGCTAATGTAATTTTGTTGCCAATCAGAGTTTACGCTGCATTAAAATTGTTTAATTCCACAAGCGGTGGCAGCAACGAAAACAACAAATTCAATTAGCAATCGGCATTCGGCAATAATAAGCAATAACAATCAGCTCGAAATGAGTAAACTTGAGCACACACCAAATAGTTCTGACTCTGGCTATGTGTGTGTGTGTGTGTGTGTGTTCGTTATTATTATTGTGTTATTGTATTGTGTTTTGCTGTTAATTGCTCAATGCTGCGTTCAAAGTTTTATTGTTATTAAAATCACGTACTCTACTTGGCAAGTGCAACAGCAACAGCAACAACATCAACAACAACTGCTTGTCGTATTTATCGCTCATATTTAAAATGAATGAATGCCAAGCGACGCGTCGTTTAAGTCTCGTTTTGTGATTTGCAACTGTCGTGTGTTAATTTTTTTTTATTTAGCTTAATTACTTGTTTGTACTCACCATAAATGGCTGTCGCGAAAGCGGGTCTAATGAAACGACGATGGCAATTGCCAATTGGCGAACAGCAATAAAAACAACAACTCAAACAACAGCAAGAACATTAAACACATATAATCAAACATTTGTGTTACGCTACTATTGTTTTAAGGTTTTTGCTCTTGTTTTCGTTTGTGCTGCTTGTGCCGTTTAGTTTTATTGATTTCGTGCCACTGGGGCGCCCTTTTAGTGCCACTGTCGCGTGTTGTTGTTGTCTAGGGGTGACTTTAAGTGGCCTGGACTGCTAATGCTGCCAATGTCGGAGGCAAAAACAAACGGCGGCTGTCAGTCGGCCGCCTAATTAATCACAGTGTCATGCATATGCGGCCGTACTCGGCCCACGCGGCGTATTAGCAATAGCAACAGCAATGGCAATAGCAAAAGCAATAGCGACAACGACTGTTAGCGACGATGACAACGAACGTATACATTTAACTGTCAATTAGATTTCAATTATGCATTGGCAATTGGCGACAACAGCAACAGCAACAACCATTAGACTCATGCCAGACACGTTTTGGCCCCAGTCAGCCAATAGGTGTAGCTGGATACATTGCGTTGTTAACACTTGTTTGTTTCTTTACTCAATACGACAGGCAAACCGCAAGCAACAGCAACAACAAAAATAACTGTTAACTGTTGCAGGAATGCTGCATGATGGCGAAATCGACTGTAACTTGACCCGTCAGTTAGATTTTATTGCATCAACGTGTTTGGAAATGAATTAAGATGATCTATTAACACAATTTATGTTCACAGTTTTATTCAAAATTAAAGCAATTCAAGTTATTAAAGGCTATAGGCACAGTACTCAATATACGATCAATATACCCAACTAACTGAAAGTACAGAGTACAAATCAAATCAAGTAAGGCCGCAAGGCAACGCATAGTTTGTTGTTTTTTGTTTTTTTTTTGCATATGACAAACAGTGAGAAAAAGTGAGCAACAACAGAAATCGAACACAACTGCAACTCGAAGTTAACAATGCAGTCAGTCAGTTAGTCAGTTAACCAGACCGATTGGACATTCAGTTTTTATGGCATTTGACAAGCTAATTGCAACCAACAACAACAGCGACAGCAGTCTAATACTGAATTGAGGTTAAACAGCTGTGTTTTTTGCAATAAAAGCTTAATGCAAATACTAGTTGTCGTGGTTACAACAATGGCTAATGATTTTTCTCTATCTCTCTTCTTCCACAGAGCACTCGGGCAAGCCAGCAGCGAAAAAGAAAAAGCTAACTGTCGATCTACCGCCAGCGATTAGTCCCACTGGCAGCAGCGACAGTTTAATGCGGGATAAGCTGCTAACCAACAACAGTTCACCCAGCAGCACAGCAGCAGCAGCAGCAGCAAATGTCGGCCAGCCAGCAAGTAACAATAACAGCAATTTGGAAACAACCGAGGATGATTCCGATTCGGGTTCAACGGATGCACGTCGCAAGAAGAAGGCACGCACCACCTTCACTGGTCGCCAGATCTTTGAGCTGGAGAAACAGTTCGAGGTTAAGAAGTATCTCAGTTCCAGTGAACGCACCGATATGGCCAAATTGCTAATGGTCACCGAAACGCAGGTAAAACTAACTAACATGACAGTTGATACAATTGCGAGCTGTGAACGCTTTAAATGTATTTAAGTTTCTGCCCATTTTAACATTTAATTACTGACATATTGTTGCGCATTTTCGCACGCTTTATTATATCAATTTTTATGGCATTAATTAATCCACAACTAAACCAAATATTTGGAATATAATTTGTGTGATTTGCATTTCAACAGTAGCACACACAAAAAAAAAACAACAGGAGTATGCATTAAATATTTAATAATGTGTGGCATAAACAACAACACTTTATTTAATTGATTAAATTTTTGGGCAACATAATTTGAAATTGAATAAATTGTATGCTTACGCATGAATAATTGGTAGTCAGGCGTAATACAATATGTATTAATTTAACATGAAAAACTATTAATGCAGTAAGCCAACAACTAAAAATTCTAATCGAATACTCAATGTTGGCAGCATATTGTGGCTTGAACAGTTGACCAAAGGACTTACAACTGTCTGCATGTTGAATATCAATTATGAAATAATAAATCAAAAAGATTATTATGCATATCAGACGCAAAACACAATTGCAAGATATTGTTCATTGAGCCATAGTTAAATGCGATTTAACTTGAATTTCTGTCGGCTGCTTGGGATAATTCTCTCTTTGGGCGATTTATTGTAATTTAATTAAGGCACAACAATAAAGCAGCAGGCCAAGGTGTGATTTTGTTTAATGCCTGAGTAAATATTATTACAGCATTTATAATGTTAGTTATTGTTGTTGCACTTGTTGTTGTTCCAACTGCAACAGCAGTTGCCAGCTGCCACAAGCGACAAAGCGGAGCGGAAATGGATAACAACATTTGCGTGCACACACACACACACACACACACACACACACATACTGTGTATACTGATATAAATAGAGATTTATTGACTAATTAGAATGAATTAACTTTGCAACAAGGACATGCCACAGCACAGCTGCAATTAAAGCACATACTACATGGCCTTTGGCAAGAGCTTAAATAATTATAGCATATGGCTGTAAGTATTACCACTCCAAGGCTATATTGTCCTTTTTGCCACTGAACCAAAAGGCTTTGGTCAAGTGCAATTCCTGTTATATTTATAGCTCACGTTTTGCCAACAATTATGCATGTATGTGTGTTGCCTAATGCGCATTGCGTGCGGCTTAAAGTCAAATCAAAATTGCATTAATAGTGCAGATTACACATACGCCATGTGTGTGCGCACTCAAATGCCATAAGACTAATTGGCACTTAAAGAACGCTAAGGCCAAAGAGAGAGCGATAGAGGGAGAGAGAGAGAGAGAGCGTTCGTGTGTAGCAGAAACAAAAGCTGCCATACACTAGCAACAAGCTATGGCAGCTGGAAACTGGCAGCTAGCAGTGGCTACTCAATGATCCTATTCGCCTGAGCACCTCGTCCTTATCACTCCAGTTTTTATTGGTGTTGTTGTTGTTGTTGTTGCCCTCAACAACGTCGTCAACGGCAACCGTATTGAAATGTCTGCTTAATTAAATTACATTTTCCATCAAGTCAATTAATAACAAGTTTATAGACAAACACCAGGCACACGGAATGTTGCTCCTGCTGCTTCAGTTATACTCAACTATCTATCTATATCCTAGGTGTGTGTATCTAAAACGCTGTTTGTGTGTGCGTGTGTATCTGTGTGAACCAACATGTTATGCATGTCGACATGTTCATGTGCTTTATATGTATTATTAATATAATAAGCTCGGCAGCCATTTATCATCCTGACCGCACAGCTAGCCAGCCAGGCAGCTAGGACGCACACACACATACAACAGTTTCAGTGTGTGTAAGTGTGTGTGTGTGTGTGTGTGTGTATATCCTGCCAGCAGGCAACAAATGCTTAAGTGCACCACACTGATTTCACAGCACTATTTCGGCTCTCTCTCTCTCTCTCTCTGTCTCGCTCTGTGTGTTTGTATATAAAACATTACTGTTCACATAAACATCTATGTGTTAATCACAGCAATAATATCTGCAAATTAACTGCATCAACTGTTATTGTTCCTGTGTATTCCACACGAGCCTCTAGGGCAACTACCTAGTACAGATTAAGAGAGAGATAGAGGGAAAGAAGAACAGATTGGATAGACTTTTGAGTGAAAGATACATTATACGTAATACATTGGTACAATGCTCTTCAAGCGTATATCCAAAAGGATTTTGTCAGAAATTGAAATTTCAGTTGTTAAATGTACATTATGGCTAGAGTGGAGCAAAGCGTATACAATTTATGACATGTGCAACATGAGACTCTAATGCTTTGGTTTGACTTGATGGTTAGGAAAAATGTTGTTATCGAAACAAACCTTACTCACTTTACAATCGTTAAAGACTTTAGACTTTTGACTTTTCTAAGCTAACTTGCAGCACTTAATTGTTATGTTAGTTTATAATCCACACACAATATTAGAAACTTCCTTAATGTGCTTTGCCAAAAATGAAATTTTTGTTAATTGCCGCAGCAAATCTTGTGCTCTTACAAAGTCTAGACGTGCTACTTGATTGCAGCATAATCGTTCAAAGGGCCCAAGCAATTTTATTATTTTGTTGCTAACAACAAACGTAAAGAGTACTCCTCTCTCCCTTTTTACAACAATGTAACATACGCCTCGTTAAACCGGCGAACCAGCAAAGTGACCGCATATAAACAACAAGCGCCCAAAGAAAGGCAAAGCCATAAAATTAAAAGCAACAAAAACAAATGCGTCCAAAACAAAGTGGTGGCAGTCATAAAAAACTGTCTTTAAATAGACCAAGCAGCAGACACAACAATATGATGATGCGTATACGTTTGCGTTTGTGTGTTATATGTGGTAGGAATTGTCCGGCTGCGCCCACGTGTCTGCATCGTCTGTCATCAACAAACTGTAAAATAGCCTTAAGCCAGATAAAAATCAATTAATTACGCGTACATGTGTGCCTGCCTCAACTACGGCTGCCAACCAACCCTTGCCACATTTCGCCCTTTAGCGTTGCATCCAAGCGACGCATCATGGCACAGTTGCACGCACACACACACACACACAGGGACAGAGACACACACAGACAAAGTGAGCGAGAGAGGGGCAAACTGACAACATTGTAATTGTGTTGCGATTACCCAACGAACGTCACGCGCCAAACGCGGCAAATTGCATTTACATATTAGTGCCACAGGCGGACTGCCAGCCAACTCATGGGTGCGGATGCAGGTGGGGCAAAAGGTGCCCAAGAGGATTGCACTGAGAGTTGAATGTGCGTGTGTTTTAGGGCCAAACTAGAGTGCTGTGCCGTGTGCTCTCCTGACAATTTGCATTGGACATTTCATTTTAAATGTTTGCTGCCGCCGCCGCTCATAATCCGGCGTAATTGCAAGCCAGGTGGCCAGGATTGCTTCAATGATGCTAATGCTGATGCATTTTGACCTCGCACAACCACACAAAACAAATTCACCCACATATGTATGCGAGTGTGCGTGTGTATTTAACCAATGGGAAGGCTGACTCGGCTTATTGCTGGCATTTGGCCAAGTGGCAAATACGATAATTAAATTAAATTACTGCCACAAGCAGCACAAACAAATCAAATGGCTATTCATCATCATACCCGAGGACATTGGATAGCAGACTCGGCCAGATTCGTACACGTTGGCTGCTGTTGTTATCTTTGTTATAAACTGTACTTAACATTTATTAATGCCAGAAAAGCAACAAACAACAACAGATCAGTAAAATGAACAACTTGTGTGCCCTCAATTTATTTGATATATACTTGTACATGCAAATGGCCAATAAATGTGAAATAAAGTAAAGTAAAGTATGCGTATGCATATAAAAATATATAAATGCTTTGGCAATGCTGCGTATGTGTAATATATTTATATTTTTCATATAAATATGTATCAATCATTACGAAATATTCATAAAATGTGCAATTTATTAAATTCAATGGCTTCAGGCTCACAAACTCATACGAAATGAAATAAAATGCAGAGCTTTTTATGTAATTCATAATGCGTTGAAATATAATTAAAGGGAAAAGACTTTGTGCAATGCTTCAACTGATCATACAAATCTGTTATTAAAGTAATATCTTTATCTTATACTATCGATTAGCTTTATTAGTGTCAAGTGTCGATTAACGAGAATTTAGAATTTCTAATATACAGTTTTATTTAATTTTATTATTTTTTTATAGCAACTATTTGTGTGCAATTACACAAATTCCGTTTACTAACTGGTTAAGCAATTAGGCTAATAAACATTTAATTACATGCCAATTATTAAATAAGTTATGAATATTATAACAAACATGGGCATAAATTGCTAAAAAAATAACACGCATACGCCACGTGGTTGCATTATTAAAATGAAATTTAAACTACAACGACAAACAAATAAACATAGAATAAGCAAAAAACACACAAACATTGTACGTATGTGTTATAAATTTGCAATTCTCTTTA
This sequence comes from Scaptomyza caliginosa, assembly GCA_035044725.1. NCBI lineage: Eukaryota > Metazoa > Arthropoda > Insecta > Diptera > Drosophilidae > Scaptomyza > Scaptomyza caliginosa. The sequence goes on along the minus strand of JAWNNR010000036.1, from coordinate 982,125 downwards.
TGCTAATGCGCATTGAAATCATTGGGAAATCAGAAATTGAAACAAAGTTAATTATTATTTGCGCATAATGTGCACACAACAACAAATGGTGGCAAAAAGATGGCAATGCCATTGAATGTGCAGCGCAGTGCGTTTGCATAATTTAAAATAATAAATAAATACAATTTGCATTATTGTTATTGACCGCAACTTAATTAAAATGTTGTGCATACGTCACGTTGTCAAAGCAATTTCGCGTGTATGCAATTAATTCATATAACACTCGAGTTATTTGAACTATGTACGCAATAATTACAGCAACAACAACTAAAACAACATCAAGCATCATCGATTAATTGCGGTCGCTGTAGGGGCAACATGGGACAACAACAATTGCAAGTTTAACAACATATGAAACCAATTTTGAACATTAAATTTGACTGGTTGAAAATGTAGCAAAAATTAGTTTAGCTGACGACCAGCTGTCGTTTGACTAGGGGCACCCAGTTTAATTATTTATAAATCCCATTTTGACTGCCTGAGTGCGGCAACAACAACAAACGGTCGCCTCGATTGGCGAGCGTTGAGCAAAAATGTTTTTAAATAAAAGGCGGAGCCACTAAAGACGTTGAGAGCTCTTTTCAAACCTCTCCCTCGCTCTCCATTTGGTTGGTAGATCATTGCCGTTGGCGTTGGGTGGGCGTGCTAGTACATTTTGGCCTGCTTAAACACTGGGCAATTAGCAAATTAACAACAATTGGCAGACAAACAGACAGACAGACAGACATCATGATTTCGAAGCGGCAAATGCGGGCCACTTTTGAGTTATTTTGTTTAAAATGATTTTTGGCAGATACATGTCTGTCTGCATGTATATAATTAAGAGTACTAGGCCGCAAATCTTTAGATCTTAGATGAGTTTATTGCTGGCAGAACAAATTAACAGTGGAAGCCGAAAGTGCGACGAAAAAGTTGCCAAACCACATAATTTGAAAGCCAAGTGGACGACAACAGGCTACAAAGCTATATGGTTAAATGCAAAAGCGTTTTGACAATCAACACAATAAGCCAATTAAAACTCAAGAGCAGCCCGACATGAAAAAGCGAGCGTAAAGGCCTAAAGGGCGTACAAAGTAAAAGGCAAAAAAGGCTTCCTCTACTTCTCTCTCTCAATCTCGCTCTCTCTCTCTTACTATTTGTCTCTGTTTTACTTGCCACTGTTGGACTAGTTAAGTTAATTTATGCCAGTCTCATGCTGTTTGGCTAAAATGAAAATAAAATTCTAAAGTTACAACGCATAAAATGCACTCAAAAAGCAAAGCAATGAACTTTATGAGTTATACTTTACCTTTATCAAAGTAAGTACAAGGAATATAAATATATAGAAACAACATTCTAAAACGAACAACTGCTTCTTAAAATATTTCTAAGACTTTGTGTAAGCTTTTGATTTAGTTTTTACTTTGAATTGTAAGTTCATGATTATCTTTTTTTTGAGGTAAGCTTTATAAAGCATTCAACTAGTAGATTTATCTATTCCAACAGGGTATAGGGCGCAACAGTAGACTGTCTAATTTAGCTAACGCTTGCTTTTTAATTTCACACATGACTTGGAATCAGAAACAGTTTCCGCTTTCTGCGACTGGCCGTAATTGAAATTCATTTAGCTGCAACGTCCACAAAGCATATGCAAGACTAAACTAATTTTTGTTTTTCTCACTTAAGTAAATATTTATTCAATTGCATTGCCTTTGACTGCTGCAGTGTACAGATTTATGATAGAAGTGTACTAAGGATAATAATACCAAAATAAACAATAGCAACACCAGCAGCAACTATAATAACACGTTATGCATAATTATTACACATAAAATATGTTGCATAAAATGGTATTAACTGCAATTTGGTCAGCATTTTCGTTCATTAGCAACAGCCGCTGCCCAAAATACACAATACCATAATTTAGTTGGCTACAATAAGCAGCGGGCTGTGCGATGTTAGGGGCAGGGACAGAGAGAGAGAGAGAGAGAGTGAGAGTATAGATATTGAACATCCGGCGTTGCCAGCAGGCCATTGTTGCAGTCATTATGCATTTTGGCAGCAGTTGCATTTAAGTCTATTTAATTAATAATCGCAAAACAAATTGAAGCAAATATTCACATCCACACACACGCACACACACACATCACTTCGACTAAGTGTATATGGTGAGCATAATCCTAAACAAGTAAGAAGGATAGCAAATGAATGTTGACTAATAGTTGCCCTGTAAATAGACATTCCAAAGCTTTGAATTACTTAATATAATACCTCAACAACATCCTTTAACTAAGAGAAGCTATACCCGAAAGCTGGCATACCCCTTTTGCAACTCTTAGAGGGTATACTGACAACCAAAGCAGTGATTATGTTATTAATTAGTTATGTCATTGCAGTGCGCATATTTGCATGGAACAAAGTGATTTACTGCACAGCAATATGCGTTTACACACACACACACACACACACACGAGAGAGAGAGAGAGAGAGCGCGAAGGGGGTTTGGGGGAAATCGAGGTGAGGGTTGCATTAAGGCTATTCGGCTTCATTTGTCTGTTTGCTTTAGCTACATTTTTGATTTTGGATTCCAGTTGCATAATTGCCTTTGGGTTAAGATTGACAGCATTGAGTAGAGAATTGAAATTAGTGTCAGATATAGATGAAATTATATATAGAATCTTCATGAACAATAATAATTGCTAAGTTGGCAAAAGCTCTGAGGCAAATAAATAATGCTAAGAGCAACAATACTTTTCGGCAATCTTTGATTAAAGATTTTAAGGAAGAAGTATTATTTACTTGTCCATTATTTGTATTCAGCATTATGTTATGTTATTATCCATGGTTAAGTAAGCTTTACTATAAGAGCACAGTTAATATAAAGCTAAAGGTATAAACAGGTAGAAATATACTTCTGCTGACAAATTATTCTTTTACTTTTTATCCCCTCCCAAACTTTTGTTCAAACTTTATGCAAAATGGAATATTTGCTCGCATACATTTAAATGTCAATAAATCATAAGCGAGAAAGGATGGAAAGAGGGAAAAAAAACGCTTAGTCGCAACTTTTCACTTAAGACGACAAAGTTTTCATAGTATGCATATGTGTGTGTGTGTGTTTGTAAGTATTATTGGTTAGCTTAAAGAGGCTTAAAGTGGATCAGAACAATAATAAAAACTAAACGTTTGTGTTTGATATGCATATAATACGTTAAACATTCGAAATTTTCGAATATTTTGTATGTCAAACAAATTAATCAGTGAAATGAATGTAATAAAAAATGCCACACGCAATTAAAGAAAACGCAATGAGCAAAATTAGGCCAGACACACATTTAAAAATAATCAAATATCTAAATGTAAGCAGTGCGCGGCATGTGCCCAACAAAAAAAAAAAAAACTACAACTAGAAATAAAAGTATTTTGAGTGGCAGTAGAAACACAGATACATACATATACAAGTATTTTATGAACAGAGAAATTGATGCTTTGGATAGCCATTAAAATTGCTCATAAGGTAAACACGCCGCCGCTGGTTTTTATTGTTTATTAAGAAATTAAAGCGAACAAGCGAGCGGGCGAGCACAAGCAATGCGATGAGTAATTAGTCAATTGTATTGTATCGTATAATGTATGGCTAAGTGTAATTACGGCCAAAAACGTTGAGATACAGATACATGGGCAACGCTCATAATCCATCTTCATCGATAAAACAAACAATTTGCGCACACATCAATCCATCGACAAGTACATTTCATTGATGTGTGTTCATCTATTTTTGGTTAGAACGCGCACACTTTTTTTTTTTTTGTTTGTTTTGTTTTTAAAAATTCAAAAAATATTTGGCAATCAATTAATTGATTTCAATATTGAAAATTAACGCATTCACCAGGTTTTTATATGTTCATATATTTTTTGTTATTCTTTATTTTGTATACTTGAACGTTTCCTTTTCTTGCCATTCTCTGTCTAAGTGGCTAAGGGGGAAGCTAAAATATGTTGTTTTCATGTTAATTTCATCATTTTTACGCTAGGCCGGCAAAATGAGCATGTCATATGACGGCATCTATCTTTGGCGCTTCATATTCCTAAAGAGAGTGTGTGTGTGTGTGCTTGCGTGTGTGTATGTGTGTAGACATGCCGCTGAAATACTAATTATGTGCGCGATTTAAATAGATTTTTCATTTATTTAGCTAGGCCATCATTTTGGATGAAATAGGAATTAGAGGCAAATGTTTTATGTTGCGCAATTGACGCTGCCTGCCTGTGCCCCATCTCGTGCAACATAAAGCAGAATATGCTCGCTGAATGAGTACTGTATGGTTGAATAGTAGGTGAATTCTGCATTTTGACAGGCCCACATCATTTTCAACTGTGCTTGTTTTGAGCCCCATCCGACGCAGCGGAAGTGTTTGCGTACAGCGCATTTGAGTGAAGTGGAATATGCGCTATACTCGGTATACAACATTTTTAATTATTTGTTTTACGCACACTAATAAGGGCAAATGAGGCATAAACATTGCCTAATTATAGCTGACTAGAGAGAGTTTATTGTGCATACATTTCATATCTGACTCATAAGTATTGCCTAATCAAAATGCAACATAATTTAGTGCAGGTTTTATTAATATGCAAATAAAATACTTAGTGAAGACTTTTATATACTACTTAACTTGTCCATAACTTTATGTGTTAAATATAATTTTAAAAAGGATTACTTTGCTAATTTTTTATTTATATATGTATCTTATACATATTTATAATACCATCAAACACTTTACCATTCTTTAATTGCAGGTAAAAATTTGGTTTCAAAATCGTCGCACAAAATGGAAAAAGCAGGATAATGTCACTAATAACGAGGCAGCCGAACACAAGTCAACCAAACCAGCAGCAACAACACCAGAGCAGCAGCAGCAACAACCACAGGCTAAGACAAATAGCAACAGCAATACTAGCACAAGTGTTGCTGATGATGCCTCCAATGCGACAACAATCAACGCCAGCAATGTGGATGCGACACCAAAGAAATCCTCCAATGGACAAGCGGATAAATCACGCAACAACAGCAACAACAATAACAACAGCAATAGTCCATTAACAACTGGCAAAAGTGGTAATAATGGCGAGAGCAAGGCAAAGCATACGACGACAAGGATAAAAAAGCAATTGAATGCATTGCTGGAGAAGGCAACAAAAGCAGCGGCAGGCAATGCAGCGACAAATGGAACCAGCGAAACAATAACAACTGTTGCTGGCAACAACAACAGCAACACAAACAACAACAACAACAATAGCAGCAGCAACAACAAAACAGCCGAGAAACGTAGCGCCAATAATAACAATATTGGTGAGACATTTCATCATCATCGACTGCATCAGCATGCTATAGCGTTGACAGTGGAGCCAGCAGCGCCCTTGGAGCAGACTGAGAAGCTGGACATTAAGCTGGAGGAGTCACCAGCGTTGGGCTTGCAGCGAGCAGCTGCAGCGGCAGCCGCAGCAGCAGCAAGTAAGGAAAACGGTAGCAGTTCACCGGCCAAAGCGTTGCTGGCCGAAATGGATTTTGAGAGTAAGTTGGCTGCCTCAAAGATCTCCATAGCACTGGCCATGGCGAGCACAAAGTTGCCAGCAGATGTGCCGGAGAAAATGGAAAGTGAATCGGAGGAAGAAGAGGCGGTCAGTGAAGAGGCGGGTACCTCGACGGAGGCACAGGACTCACAGGATCGCAATGTGCAATTGGATTAAGACTTGAACTTAGACTTGTTATGATTCTAGCACTTACCCTGTCTCCCGCTGCCGCCTAAGAAACACCTAGCCAGTCAAATTAAACTTGTGCCAAAAAATCGAATATTGCTCAAGCACACGGCCAGCTTATATATATTCAAAACATATGTTTGTGTGTGCTTGTTTAGTTTTAAGGCATTTACAAATACTATTTATGTAATTTATTAAATTTATGTATGTACTATTTGTATGCTTAAGCACTTAATGTAAGCCTAGGCTTTGTATATGACTTGCCATTAGAAACGCATTTAAATGTTTAATTGAGCTGTATTAATAACAAATCGAGCATATTAAAATTAAATTTGAACTTTTAAAAATTTCATGTGATAAAGTATACGAAGGGTAAAGAAATGCGCGCGTGTCAATAACAGCAACAACAAACAAACAATTGGTGAATTCATGTTAATTACAAATTTAATCTTACTACACTAAACTACAATTAACTATAAACAGTCCTAAGTGTAAATTGCAATTATATATATATATGTATGTTAAAAAAAAATATTAACAAAAACAAAAAACCATTGCAAATACCTAAATAATTGATGTGAGTGTTTGTACAAAGTATATAACGAGCGTATCAGCAGCCGTTGCATATTTTAAAATTCACAAATTAAAATAAATAAAAATTCAACAAAACTTAAATCATAGGTTTTTTACTGCTGCCAATGGTGCGAATTGGCTTTGGCACATTCACAACACCCTCGGAAGTGATGAGAAACTCAGCAAATGCATTTGGAGTTTCTGGCGAGTATATGATATCCAGCTTGCGCACAGTGATCAACTGATCCCCCTGCTTGTACTGCTTGGGCACCCTGGAGATGCGCATGCGTGTCCGGGCCAGGTTTGCCCATTGCAAGCCCAAGCAGGGCACATCCTCCAGCACTTTCTGATCCGACACTGTAGTGGCAGTCATTTGATTGGTGCACACCACAGCACATCCATATTTATCCGCATAACTGAGCAGAGCATACACCATGCGCCTCATGTCCCGAGCACGCTCATCGAAATTCGTATACAGCCGAAAGATGGCCGCTACCGAGTCGATAATAATCAGTCCAATGCTGTGCTCCTGCAGCAACTGAGGCAAACGATTATTCACACAGTCCAATAGCGGTTTCTACATAATCCAAACACAAAATTGTTTTCATTTACGTGTGTTACTTTAATAGTTAGTTACTCACACTTTCATACTGATGCTCAATGAAAATGTTGCCCAAGAAGTTGAGTTGCTCCTGTGGATAGCGTGCCTCGAATGCTTTACTAATCTGCAGCAGGCGACGAGACGGAAAAACATCCTCGGTGCAAATGAAAGCAACACCTTTGCCCAGGCCGCCTAGCCTGGGAGGCAGCTGCACACTAATTGACAGCTGCAGCAGTATTTGGGACTTACCCACACCCGAGGCACCACATATTTCCGTAATGCCACGAGTAGAGACACCACCACCGGTGCATTCATCCAGCGCAGAGCAGCCAAAGGTTAGGTGAGACCACTTCAAGCGCGCAGGAATTTTAAATAGTGAATCCGCTAAATGTAATATATATTCATTACACTATTCACCATACTTGATTTGTCAAACCTGAAACTGGTGTTTCGGCAAGCCATTTGGCAGCTGCATCCTTTAGAATTCGCACATCCTCTGGACTACAGTTTGGTACACAAGAATCCAACTCAGATGTGCGGGTGTCTAGAAACTTTATCCTGGGCGTAGTTAAGATTGCTTCCGGTGTGAGTACGTTGACTAAGTGGCAAAAAACTAAAGAAACAACTTGACAACATTTAAGACTTCTTACCCCGCTTAGCAATCTCCTGCAAATGCTCTGGCAACTGCCCCAAAAAGTTCGACATTGCTGTTTGCTGGCATGTGACTTATATATGAATTGCGTGCACAATACAAAACACTTTAGGTGTTTTCAACACCTATTCAATTATCACCTTGGCAGCGAGCTTATATTGATTAAACAACAGTTATCAACACATAAAGGGAAAAGTAAAGAGGATGTAAAGAGGACGATGATCAGCTGCTTAAGGCGGCAATGTACACGAGAGCACTGTCATACATATTTTATATTTGAACACTATACTATGAAATATACTTGCAATAACAACGCTTTCTACAGTATGTTTTACATAATATGTTTTTAATCATTTAATTTGCTCAAATGTTGCACAAAGATCAGATAAACAAACACGATCGATAGATATTTCGATAGTTAAGGGCAACACTGGTTGATCGCTTGCGCCTTACGGAATTTTGATGTTATTAATTTGTTGCCTGATTTTGAAGCGAATTAGTTGTCGTAGCAATTAACTTAAACAAACTAAAGAATGCCATCTAGATTTTTTTGCTGGGTTTTGAAAGCTCTGCCAAGGCTCTAGCCTCAGCCTCGGCATTGCGCTTCTTCTCCTCGGCCAATTTTGCATCACGAACAACCTTCTGTTGTGCCTCAATTTCGCGCACTTTCTCCTCCTTCTTGGACAGACGGCTCTGGTGGGCAGCACCGTAGGCAATGCCTACGAGCAACAGGGACCATCTTCCCAGCTTGATGAGCGGCGAGACACGAACAGGAGCCTGAGACATTTCTAGTTAGTTATGTAATGTGCAGACGAATAGCTGCAAGAGAAAATGTTATTTCAGTTGACCGGCTTTTGATATTTTTACTCAGTAAAGTTTGTAATCTCCGCACAAAGCAATTATTCACATTTAGTGTTGAAATTATATATTTACCAAAAAGTTATGCGAATTTATGTCCACTACAATTGTAGTATAACCTTAAAGCAGCTGTCAGACTAACAACGATGCAATCGATACACCTAGTATACAATTTAAGTGTTGAAGAACGAATGTTTATCTTGCGCGGCAAGTATTTATTTTGAACTGCCATCAAATTTCTTGAAATGTTTCCAACCTATTACAAATGTTGCAAAGCATACATTGTTTTTTTCTAAATCAGTAAATTAACACCTGTTTATATTATTTACAACAATGTTTTTAAGACACGAGCTGCAAAAATACCATGTGAATCACATTTTGCCGTGACATTTGGTATTTTTTTTGCAGCAGCAGTAACTCGCTGTACCCGCAAGTACTTGGGACAATTCACACATCTCTAAGTGTGAATGTCAGAACTAAGCCTGGAAAAAATTTGTTTTGTTAAAAACATGGCGAATTTGACATATAAAAACGTTTAATTAGTACCTTTTAGGCCAAAAACACTGTGCGAGCGACACCTAAGCATTACACAAACCCAAAAAGTCAACTCGTGTGCGCAACGTTAACGAAAAGCAAGAAAATTCCAACACAGACCTTGAGTAGTCCCACACACATACAGACAGACGCACACGCATATAGGAATATACATATACACTCACACGCAGATAAACGGGTTGAAAACGTCACACAACGAGCAGTGAGAGTTCCTGAAGTGTTTTTGCAGCTGCTGTTAGCCAAATAAGCACAACAACAACAAGAACAAGGGACGAAAATTAAGACAAAGGACTCACGAAATGGTAAATGTGCCGCCGCCGCTATTATGCAGTACGCCACCCCCGATTGACTTTGGCGAGGATGACGACGATTCGGGGCTTCAGTCAACGCTGCAGCTGGAAGACGCTGACGAATACTCAGAGTATGGCTTAGTCACCGATACGCACGAAGCTGCGCTCAGCGCGAAAGGTAATTTGCATATTATAACTGCGCGTTTTATATGTCTAATAACTTATATTCTCTCTGCTTTTGTGCTTCAGTGCCAACGCTGCCAGAATTGCCCATATCAACAGTGGAGCCACTGCCTTCGGATCTAAGCAATGGTCATGAAAAACCACATTCGCCTGTGGAGGCTTTTAATTATCAGGTGAAAACAGCCAACTTTGAACAGCAAATGGCAATATCTAATCAACATGAGCTGGAGGAAATGGAGCAACAGCATATGGCAGAAGAAGAGGAGGAAGATGATGAAACCAATACCAATGATAATGTGCCCTCGCTCAAACTGGACAGCCTAAGCCTCTACTCTGAAGAGAGTATCTCACCCACCTGCACATTGTCGCCAGTGGCTGATGAGCAGGCCGTTACCAAAGCGCACACTCCTATCGTCCATCAAGTGACGCTGGAGGATGTGACCGATGACAGCGATGAAGAGTGTTCGCCAAAGAAACCCAAAGAATTATTTATACCTGAGGGTGCCGCAGATTTTTTTGCCATTGAGATTTTACATACGCCAACGCAGCAGGCACCAGCGCTAAGCTCTTCCGTTGCCGATACCAAGCAGGATTCCACGCAGCAGGCGCCAGCGACAAGCGAATCGCTTTCTGATATTAAACTGGACTTTGCTTCATTTCCAGAAACATCAGCTCCTAAGGAGCTTAACGGAAATGTTGTCAAAGAGGATGAGAAAGAAGAAGACGATGACTTCGGAGACTTTGGTGACTTTGCGGACTTTTCGTCAGCTCCAGCAGTTCCTGCTGAACAAACTCCACAGTCAATTTCAACGGCCAGCAATAATGATGGCTTTGATGATTTCCAGGACTTTGCTACACTCTCAACAAACACAACAACAGCAGCGCCATTTCAACAACCACAGCCTTCTGTCAATCTTGATGCAGATGAAGCTGAAGATGATGATGATGATTTTGGTGATTTTGCGGAACCAACATTTGTTGCTGCTGCTCCAGCGGCAGTGGCACCAGTGCTGCCACAACCACCGGCACCAACTGCTGCGCCTCTCAGCATCGATGAGCGCGTAAAGCCCGTGTTGGAGTTAATGTTTCCCAAAGTAGAGGCTAGTTCTGCACAGCAAGTAGCCAAGCAGACGCCATTGGCTCAGACTCAAGCATTGCACTTTGGTGCCATTGAACAGGCGCATGCGCTGGATTATCAGTGGGCAAGCTCCGAGATGCGACACTCCTTGGTGCGATCCCTGGCCATAGATTCGCGTAACATTGTAAGTTTCTTACAACTAGTAAGAACACGTGACTTTAAAGATAACAAACATTTCCACGCTTATCTTTGACTAATCTAATTTTATTTATCAATTCACAGCTCTTTGGCGACAAATGGAATTCATCAATGCCACGTTTTGCAGCTAACCTAAGCTTTGATCCTCTGAAACCACTCAAACCACTATCAGCAGCGCCATCGACAGTCACATCAGTGCTGGAACCACAATCTGCATCCAGCTGGCGAGCCACAAACAACAACTCCACTCAGCAATCGAATCAGGGTAAGTTTGATGATGGCATGATGTGCGCGCTACACTTAGTTGCTGCAAATTAACTGCTACACACGATTCTCGTAACCAAAATTGCCACACAGCCTCTCGATCGTTCGCTCTTTATCCTGAGACACTTTTGTTGATCCACACGCTTTCGCTTTTTTAACTGAATAATTAATCAATTGGCCTGCCGTTTATTGGCTGCTCTTTCTCAGTCTTCATTTAAGTTTGGTTTGTTTGTGTTATTGTTTCTTGAAACCCTCTAAAGAATTTCGTATGTCCCTTCGGAATACCGAAGCTGTAATGTCCTTGCAGAAAACTAACCAACTTATACAAAATATTTGGCATGTCGTTGTTGAGTTGAAATCATTTGAGTAACAATTGGCTGTTTTATTTACATATCCGTTTATGCTGACGCTAAAAATTATTTAGTTTCTTATTAAGAAAACTAAATATTCTGCAAGGGTATTGAATAGCAAAATACCATTTTCACTTGATTTACTTGTTTATTGTGCCCACCATCTTTGTACTGAAATTTATCCATACGATAAATTGTATTTAGAATCACATGTACAGACTTTACAATTGGAACAACAACAACAACAACAAGTACAACAACAACTAGACCAAGTAACGATGGTGGCTAATGCTGATAAAATAAATCTTGTTACCTCTAACTACTCCCACACCAACAACATCAACAACAACAACAACCACGATGCCCTGGCTGCGATGGAACTCTTTGATAATAATAATGACAATATGACAATCAACAACAACCACAATCAATGCCTTGAAACGCATAATTTTGTCACTCATTTTGCCACCATCTGCAACAATAATAACAACAACAATAATCATGCAATAACAACCACTACAACAACAACAACAACAACTAACACTAACTTAATCGCTCACGTCGCCTTGCTGGATCTTAGTAAGTTTCATTTGGCTCCGTGCGTGTTGTAGTTGTGTATATTTTCTTTTATTCTCTCTATCTTCTCTTAATGCAACTTTCTCTGTTCCCCCAGTTATTGTAACCTGACGCTGTTAATACCATATGAATACATATGTTTTATATAACCAACCCTAAACACAACCCACTCCAACCACTGCACTAGTTTATCCAGCATCTTAGTTCCCATGTTGTCAATTTATATATATCTATACTCGAGACGCCTTGATTTTATCCCACATTAATGCTTACTATTTGTGTGGTTCTCAGGACTTGAAGCAGCTGGCACCGCAGCAGCCACAGCAACACAAGCGAACCAAACTAAAACGCAGTCTGGCACGTCTCATGGGCAAGGCACGTCCAGCGGCAGTGACGAGACAGCTGCCATTGGCACCAACCCCAGCATTGATGACGCCACAGCAGCAACATCAGTTTTTGCTGCTGCAACAACAACAGCGCCGCTATCGCCTGCTCTATCAGCAGACGGCCATGGCCACAGCTTCGACGACGGTGAACAGCTCGCTCAGCAGCAGCAGCAACAGCAGCAGCTTGATCTGAGAAAGTCATCGCCTTCACCCACACGCTCACCACCAACACCGTCGCCATCGCCGCCACCAATTGTTAGCAGCGCTGGCTTTGCTATGCCGCTCAAGGAGACACACATTTATACACCATCGAAATCGGATACGGCCGTGGCCAAGACAACAACGCTGGCGCCCATTGATTTCGACTATGAGATAGCCTCGGCCGGCATCATTATTGACGAGACAGTTGTCAAGAAGGAGTATCGCGATGTGGAATACAAACCGCCTCCTGCCTCTTATGCTCTTGACTCGCCTAGCAAGTTGAATGCCTCGGGCAAGCCAGCGACAGAGGATGATGATTTCAGTGACTTTCAAAGTGTGCCCGCTATGAAGACCGCTGCGCAATTGCAGCCACCACGCAATGGCACGCCCACATTTGGCGAACAAATGATACTCAGTCCGGCCATACTGTTGCCGCAATCGATTCCATTGGCCAAGCCGAGCATTGAGTGGGGCGACAATGCTTTGGCCAGCATCAATGCCGAGGAATTGGCACGCATCGAGGAGCTATTCTCTCATCAGTACAAGCCGCCAACGATAAGTGCCACGGTGGCGCAACAGTCACCCAAACATCAACAGCAGCAACAACAACAGCAGCAGCAACAACAGCAGGAGGATGATGAATGGTCTGATTTTGTGTCTGTGCCCGTGCAACAGCAGCAGCAGCAGCAACAAAACAATCATCACAATCACAACAACAACAATATGCTAAATTTGCAGAAATCACGACAGGCAAATGCAGCTACAAAGCAAGAGGATGACTGGTCAGATTTTGTTAGCAGCAATCCGTTGCCTGCCGCACGGGCCACGGCTCCACAGTTCAATTCGGGCGCCTGGCAAAGCGCCAACTTTTACAATAATCCACTGAGCCTCTATCAACACCAGCAACAGCCGCATGCGCATAGCAATCTGGTGCCCAAATATCAAAAGAAGAGCAACATTGGCACCAACAATAACAACAACAATAATAATAATAATAACAATATACCACAACAGATACATATGATGCATGATTTCTCCACAGTGCCGTCGGCGACGGCTAATGCAGTGCCAGCAACTTATCAGCAACAGCATCATCAGCACCATCAGAAACAGTTGCAGCAGCAGAAGCAGCAACAACAACAACAGCAGCAGAAGCAGCAACAGCAACGCCAACAGTTTCATTTGGGCAATGCTAAAGTTGCACCACGCATCTCGCTCATACCAGATCTGAGCTTTGTGGCACCAGCGCTGCCCACAAATGCGGGCGCCTTCATGAGCTCGCTGCCCAAGCCCAGTTTCAGTACAAAGAAATGACAAAAGCTACGAACTGTAAAGCAGTTGAGGTCGCAACAGCAGCCACAGTCAAAGATGTTGTTGGTGCCGCCGTCACGTCCATTGGCAGCCGAGGCTAGCATCTTGACGTAGACAATGCGTCAGTCAGTATTATGAATCCGTCTAGATATTTTGTGTTAGATAAGTGAGAAAAAAACTGCAAGCAACGTTGCGCTTGTTGTTTTTATTGTTAATGTGCGTATTGCTGTCGTTGTCGTTGTTGTTGTTGTCGTTGTCATTGTCGTTAATGTTGTTGTTGTTACTTGTAGGCTGTATTTGTAGTTGTAGTCAAAAAAGCAATGCTAATCTGTTCGCGTCGAAATTATAGTATTTAGTGCAATATTTTCAGTGTAAAAAAATTCGATTTGATGGGAAAAAAATATTTTTAAAAAAGTTTACTTTAGTTGGCCCGAAAACTTAAATAACTAAGCAATTAGTACTAGTATTAGTTATAGAGCCTATTATACTAATAGAATTATTATTATTTAATGTGGATAGACTGTAAATTGAGTGTTACACAAAGAAGAAGAAAAACAAAACGTAAAAATCGATATTACCTCTACCCTTAAGCAACAGCTTGGACTTTGTTTATCCATAACTTTGTCTGAATTTATAGTTGTTTGGAAATTTGCTTGACTAAACTAAATATTTTATTTGTTTGCTTATTCAGTTAAAGTCTAAGAATTATAAAAATTCCTGTATTATATAGCAGAAAAACATCCTTTATAGCAACTTTAACTTTGCTAACGACAGCTTAGTCACGTTTATATTGCCCAGTTTTTAACCCATAACGATTTGGGATCAGTCAAGGTGCGTGCGAGTAAAGAACCAATCGGTCTGGTTAAAAATCACTTCCATATTCCATTCCAAAGTGAGATATTCACCAGAAACACTGAGAAAACAGCAACAAAAAAAAATAACAACGTAACCCGCCTGAGCGAAATTTTCTATAAACTTATAGTAATTTCTATTGTATTGTTTTATAAACCTAATGTAATTTGTTACAATTATTAATCAATATAATAAAACCGCAGGCATTCCATGTGTAGTAATAGTTTGCCATGATCTCCAATATAAAAAAAAAAAAATTGGCTACAGATATTCTTATTTTTTTTCTGTGTGTTAAATGTTTTATTTATTTATTTTGCTTAATGTTTGTGTGTGTGTGTTTGTGTATGTATGTAAAACAATTATTATATAAATTAAAACTATATATTTTTTAATCGATGCTGAAGACGTTGAGACCTACCTAACTGTAAATTATGCTTCTGTGTTTGATGTGGTTTTTGTTTTATTTTGCTAACAATGATTATAAAACAAATATATATGAAATACAAAAAACCCAAACATGATATAAAATGGTATGCGGCTTGAATTAAAATCAATGTATTATGTGCTACAATTACATGAATATATTATACAATTAATAGATAATTTACTGTATAAATATGCGCAGAGTAAAAGTATAAAAATAATAAAAAAAAAAACAATACAAATACATATAAAAATATATAGTAATTGAAAAAACTGTTTTCTTTGTGTTTATTTGATAATTTGAACCAAGTTTTTGTTGCAATACAATCTTGCGTTTTATGTACTTATCAATAGATTTGTGGGGACGGGAGAGGAAAGGCTGGCATACATACATATAAATGGTATAATTAGATTCATGTTTCTACTGGCGGAGACTCGCTGTGTGTGCGTGTTGTAATATAATTGAAACCTGCTTAAAGTGGCGCATTAGTCTGTGCACCAGCGGAAGCTCAATAGGTGTTGCGATTAGTCTAGAACTAAATCTTCAATGTCTGACATTCTCTCAGGAAGTTGGACGCTACAGAAAGCCTCGTCAGTTGTTTGTATCAATGTGTGTGTGTAAGGATGTTAATGCAATTGTATATATTATATATTCATGTTTAGAGACCAGTCAGGATTTGGGTTTGGTATTGGGATTGGCGAGTGAGGTGCACGGGGTGTGTATATATATGTATATAGATAGCACTATGGCAGTAAATAGTACATAATAATTAGCAATATTTCACATGCATATGTATTATATGCATATGCAAATATAACTAGATCTACATAAATAGCATTAATGTGTTCGTTATAAATGTGAATGCAATGTTATTTAATGTTATAATTATAAGCATACCGCTTCAACTTCATCTAAATGTTTAACAGTTTCATAATCGATGCCTTAACACAAATAAAAAAAACGTTAACAGATCCAAAAATATGTGAAATGATGCTCTATCTCTCTCTTTGTATTCTTTTATGATATTTTGCACTAACAGTTTTTTGTTTTTTATGCTTTCATCAACATCAATATCATTATCATCTTTTCATTTTGTTGATTAAAGAATATCTAAGCTAATATTATGCATTTTTATGTATTTAGGTAATGATACTAGTTGCCGTGCCTTGGCTCAAAATGCCAGCCATGGATGATGCAACAGTGACTCCTTGGAACGATCTCCATAGTCATAGGTAAGCTCCTCGCCAGCCTCGATGTCGTCTTTGGCCAGCAGCACCAAATGCGGCCGCTGCTTGATGACAACCACTTTGGTCATAAGATTTCCAGTGCGCGAATGATTTATAAGGCGTCCCAGCTTGCCAGTATCAATGGTAGCATCGATGCAGTACTGCTGGTTCTTATGCTTAAAGTAGTACATATAACAGCCGGCATTCTCGTCCAGCGCATAGCGTCGCTCCCGTTCGGTGGCCTCGCTAATTGCGATGAGGTCACCCACATATTCGACGACAAACTCGTTGCGCTTGAAGCGGCGCATGGCAACGACGCCACGCCCCTTGCCCATAAAGTGACGCACCTGCAGTCCCTCACAGCGCTCCTCCAGCACAGCCTGCTCCAGATTCCGCATCATTTCCTCTTTGACAGCCGTTTTGGTTTTGCGCACACTGCGACGAACCGGAAAGAATTCGGTCAACTCACGATTGCCATTGGTTGCGGCCAGCGGTTGTGATTTTGCCGCCAATGTCTTGGCCTTGGCTGGTCTGGAAGTTGCCTTTGGTTTGACGGCAGCTGATGCTTTAGCTGGAACTGCTGCTGGTTTGAGCATTGCCTTCGCTTTGTTGGCCTTATTCAAATTCTCACGCTCCTCGGCGGCCTTGAGCAGAGCATGCACATCGTCCTCATCATCGTCAGCATCATCTAAGTCCTCATCGTCCAATACCACAACAACATTATCATCATTGGGCATTGGCCTGGGGTGCTGGTAAGGCGCTTGTGGCTTTGGCTGATTCAGTCTTCGTCGCGATTTGCACGCACTGCTTGCGGCTGCCAGCTGCATTTGCAGTTTGCGCGGCGACTTTCTCGGCGATTGCATCTCACCCTTCAGCAGCGCTGTATCGCGCGGCATTGTCTTGATGGGTGAGGGGCATAATATGCGATGTGGCGTGGCAGGTTTACGTCGACGTGTACCTGTTGCCGCCGGTGATACTCCTGCTGTCAGGCTGCAGGCGACACCACTGTCGCAGGAACTGCTGTCATGTTGGTCCAATTCGAAACCGCTCAACGGTTGCTGCGGCTGCAGCTGTAGCTGATGCTGTTCATGCTCATGCCCATGCCCGTGCCCATGACCATTAAGCGTAACAATCTGATTGAAGCGGCCATTGAGCACGCAAGCACTTAGCACAGAGGGCGGTGATGAGAACACAGCATTGGCTAACTCAAAGCTCTTATTAATGCGTATGCTGGAGGCCTTTGTGGGCGTACGATCGATGTCCAGCGTCAGCACTGGCTCCTGCAGAAATATATTATCAGAGTTTGCAGCACTGCTGCTGCTGCTGCTATGCGACGAGCTGTGACTGTCGCGCAGCGCCGAGCGGTGCGTCTGAAAGGCAGCCGTGTGTATGCCTGCTGTATCTGTTTGTGTATTTGCATTTGCATTTACATGTATGTGTGTGTCTTGTGTTTGCGTGTGCATGTCTTGTGTTTGTGTAAGTGCATCTGTAAAGTTGGAGCCCCCCGTCTCGGAGCTGTTGTCGTTAGTGTGCTCAGCGTCCAGATCTTCGTTTTGATATGCTGGCGAACTGGCGCTGGCGCTATTGCTGGTCGAGGAGGGTGATGCTAACGAGTGTGAATCGTATAGCAGTGACTCTTCCTCCAGTTCATTCACTAAGGCTTCGGTTATGGTTATTGTCTTTTGCTCATCTGATATAGTTGCAGTTGCAGTTGCATTTGTTGTAAATTCTGTTGATGAAATTTTTTTTGTAGTTTTCTTAGCCGCATTTGCTTTAAAAAATTTTTCAATGGTGCGTGTTTGCGAGCGCGTTGCCAATTGTACACCTGTGCATTGTGGAAAAGGGTGTGAGGGTGTGTAATAGAGTGAGTGTGTTCAAATTAACCTTAAAATAAAATAATAAAATGAAAACAAAAAATACTTACCAATTGTGCGACCAGCTTCAGACTTTGTTACATTGCTGGGGTTGTCAATGGGTTGAGAATTATGTGCCGCATTGAGATTGCTTTCATTGGGTTTCATGAGACGGCAGTCTTTTCGCTTGGGGCTAGCAAAGTATTGATCATCCAGCAGATTAGTGCTATTGGCCGCCACAGCGCTGATTGGTACGCCATTGAACGGCAGGGTCAGCGTTGCGTCGTCGTGGTTGTTGTTGTTGTTGCCGTTGGCAGCGACCCCGTTTAGGGCGGGCTCTTTGGCGGGCCGTGCGCGTCTGCGAACCATTATCATTTAGCTATTGCTCACAAAATATTGAGTTCGCGAGGGGTGGGAATCCGTCGAGTTAATAAATTACACTAAGGCAGCAAGTTTGTAGCACACGCACACTAAGAAACGAGAAAACGGAAAAACAGACTGCAATTTGCATAAGTCGAAACAAAACGAGACATTAAAACTTTTTGTACATTACTTGTTCACCGCCTTCCCTCTCCCACTCCTACACACACACACACGCACACACACTAAACAACAACAACACAACGCAACACAGAGCGCGTACAGTTTTTGCCCCTCGACAAAAAATATCGTGTTCCGCTGTTGCTTGTGTCGCACAAAGCGAAGAGGAAGACAAACAGCACAGCGAAAGAATGATATGAAGCAGCCAGTCAGCCAGCCTGTTCGTTGCGCCAGTGAGGCTAAGGCAAAGGCACAAGCCTACCTATTTATTTAGATGAAGCTAATTTTGCCGTCATACGCGGAGGCGTTGGATTTTAGTTTTAAACTGTTTTGCACACATTGCGATTAATTATGCCGCCTTGGTTTACTATTTTTACAGTCAGTCAAAATGCACTTTTCCTTTTCCGCAAACTTTTTTTGTGTGTGGTTCTTTTATTCTGTTTTGCAGTAGAGTTGTTGATGTCTTATCGATACATGTCATCATCGATATCAGTGCAGATCGAGCGAGCATTGTTAGGTAAATATGCTCAAATTATGACTGATCGATACTTAATGTTCTTAAAACTAAGTAAAATTTACCTTAATGGAATTACTTTGAGCCAAGAGATCTTTAAAAAAAAATAAACAGAAAAACTTAATTAATTGAAAATATCCATTCGAAATGTGATTGCTAACACTGGCTAGAAGTGGCGCGCAAACTATCGGTGTGCCATAGCAGCGACGCTTGTGACTGTGTTTACATGTTTCCTATCGATAGTAACACATTAGCATCTCAAAGGCCAAGCGAAATTCGCGAGGCGCGCGTGAAAATTATTTGGCTAATAGAAATAAAGTTAATTTATAGTTTTAATGCCGATTAAAGCTAGCACAAATAGCATAATAACTTGCCAACTGTTGTTGTTCATTGAGTGCTTATTATAAGAAGTTGTTAAACTTCGTTTGCATCGGCCTGCTCGCAAATAAAATTGGGCGCCTTTTATTGCTCTCTTTCTGTGCTCATTTGCTGGCTGGCCCTGTGCTGCTCCTTCGCACAATCGCGGGCAATATTAATATAGAACTAAAACACGAGTGCAAAAAACAAATTAATTTAAAATGCCGATCTGCAAACGAGAAGGTTTTGATCTCAATCAATCACAGGAAGCATTCCAGGACAACGACTTAGTTTTCTGCTGTTATATTACCAAGCGGATATTTCGCGATTACGAGTGAGTTAAATGCATTATTGCTTTCATGATAACTATTTTGTTTAAGAAAGTAGACTTAAACTCTGGCCTACCAGCTAGATGAAAGCTTTTACAATCAGAATATAATGATGCCAACAGACAGGGCGTTACATTTGCTTACTTGACCAAACAAAAAAAATTTGGTTTTCTTCTACAACTTAGCGTCTGGCGCCTTTTTATTGGCTTCTCCCTTAAATGTTATTTTGCAATCGCATCGCATTTGATGGTAATCAATCAGAAGACAACAATGAAATAGTTCCTAACAAGGGCTTTGTCTCTGTTAACTGTTAACAAGTTTAAATTTGTTTTGCATTTCATCAAATGCCGTTTGCTGCAACAGTATGGCAATGACAAAGCAAACATGGCGATAAAGTATACAACAAAACGAAGCTGATGAACGCATGCTTCGTGCCGAGCGATACATGCAAAAGCAAAAACATTTTGTCTGGGTAGTTGTTGGTGACGGCGGCGGTGGAAAGCGCGCGAATTTGTATCACAGCTGCTACTTGCAGCGTTGCCACCTTGTGCAAAGTTCAAAAACAATCCCAAACGTTCTTATGACTTTAGTTGCAACTTTAACTACTTCTACAATAAATGTATCTTGATATTATATATTTGCTATTTAACGTAACGATTTGATTTAAAAACAAGCACACATCTTCATTTTAAACGAAAAACAAAGTAGAAGTAGAAGTTTTAGTAGTAGAAGAATTTAATTGAGATTTTCATTTACATTTTATTGCAAATTTTAAATCTTGCAGTGACTATTTTCGTCATGTTATGGCCATCAATTCTACGGTGTGGCAGTGCGAAGCCACCGGCAAGGATAACCTTACCTACGAGGAGGCGATCAAGAGCGAGCGGCTTGCACGCAAAAAGATGGAACAATTCAAACAAAGTTTGCGTGCTCCAGTTCTCCTGGTTATTGAACATGCACGCCAATCAGCCGTAAAGACGCTTACTTTGATGGTATCCAAATTTCTGCGTAAGCGTTTCTTCCTTAACGAGGAGGTGACTGTGACAAGCAAGAAAAACACTGTCTATAAAGTGATTGGCATTAAGCCCAACGAAAAAGCAACAAAGCCGGCCAACGGCATTTACGAGGATACCGAACAGCTTCAATATCGTTTGCGTGCAACCAACGGCGAGGAGATAACCGCACCGTTTGAGCAACTGCGCCGAAAGCGCGCTGAATTCAACTTGGACAACCTGGCCATGTTTGTTAAGAACAATGTCATTCGTGTGGAGGGAATATTGCGGCCCAAGCCCGAAGTCTTCAAACAGTATGTCACAGAGCCGAATGTCAGTTTCTCCAGCATTTTTATTGGGAAAATGCCGCGCTATTCACCAGCGAAAATAAAGCGACCCGACGCTAAGGACACTAAAAAGCAATCAACGCTCAACAAGTTTATTGTTAAGGATGAGGAGGTGTCAGCTAAATTGAAGGCAGATAACGAAGCCAAAGGCAAAGCGTTGGCTGAAGAAATGGAGCGCAGACGTTTGGAGAAACAAGCTAAAGTGGTAGAAGCAATGCGTTTAAAGGCAGAGATGAAGGCCGAAAAGAAGGCTGCAATGATGTTGCGCGTTGAGGAGGAATGCAATTATTTGACAACCAAAACTGATGATTTGGAGCGAACTGATCAGTTCGTGTTGCCAAAATATCATCCAATTATTACACATCTGCCGCAACATCTGCTGGGCGATGCCTTCATGCTTCGTGAATTTATGCACACATATTGCGGCCTGCTGTCTAACGCAGGTGTGCTTACCCAGAATCTAAGTTTCTATGAAATGTCGCGAGCATTCACGGCACGCGAGGTGGCTGGTCCACTATCAGACATACTGCTTGTGTTGCTGGGCACCATCTTTGACCTACAAAGGGAGGAGGAGGAAGAATGTCCCGTGGTCTATGCACTTGGACGTGTGCAGCAAACGGAGGAACCCTTTATTAGCATGACTAATGCTTCGCATACAGCTCGCTATGCCAAGAGACATTTCTCCTTCAACTTGAACGAGCTGCCATTGGACGCACTGACCATAAGCGAAGTGCTTCGCCTGCATTTGTTAGCCTCCGGTGCGGTTCTGGCAGAGAGAGCTAAAAACTGGCGCATTATGTATCGCAACGGTTACGCCTCTCGTGAGGATCCTGGCCTGGAGCTGCTGCTCCAGCACACACATATAATGCATACCCTTAAAACGCATTCCGTTGGTCATCTAGAGTTTGTGGACATTATGCGTGTGATTAACTGCTTAATGGCACAGATTTTAACATACTCGGCCAGCATAACTGTTGTCGAGGAGCGTATGGAAAGAGTAGCCAAGGCAAAGGGTGAAGTGCGTGCTATGATCATTGCGGAGAACAAAAGACAAGCTGCCGTAGAGATGACCAGACGCAAACTGACCAACGAACATCATCAACAGTGCATGACAGATGAGTTAAAGCAAGATGCAGAAAAGAAGCAAGCGCTCGACAATGAACTCAATCGTCGCGTTGCCGATTTGCTGGCCCAATCGGATCGGGAGCAGCGCAAGCATGAGACGCAGATGATCA
This sequence comes from Scaptomyza caliginosa, assembly GCA_035044725.1. NCBI lineage: Eukaryota > Metazoa > Arthropoda > Insecta > Diptera > Drosophilidae > Scaptomyza > Scaptomyza caliginosa. Next base: position 959,605 of record JAWNNR010000036.1, on the reverse strand, counting down.
AATTGCACTCGGAGCTGTTTAACTTTTTGGTCTACTTGGGCATGGATCGTTGCTATCGAAAGTATTATGTGCTCGAATCGATGCCGGGCATCTTTATTGAGCATTCACCAGACAGCTTAGACAAATGTCTGGCTGAGCCACCGCAGAACAAATCGCCTGCAGAGATACGCAAACAGGCGCAGTTGCCCAAACTACGAAAGGATTTACGTGTCTACTTGCTAAAGCTTTATGGCGACGACACCGATAAGAGACGTAAAAACACTGGCAAACAATCGTTGGAGAACAAGGAAAACCAAGAGAATATACTCAATGGGCACAGACAATCAGCAGAGCCCATGGAGGTAAACGGAGACGAAGAGGAGCACACGACACCAACTCAAAATGAGCTGCTCATGTGCACCGGGGATCCCATAAATTGTTTTGTGCACAACGAGCAGCATGCTGAACGCCAAATATGGACGTACATATATCAGCCGGAGGAGATTGATGAACTCATAAGATCACTCAATCCGTTGGGTCTGCGGGAATCCGAACTGCTGGATGAGCTTACACAGTTGCGTACTCTGATTGAAGAGCATGTAAAGAGCTGCCCGCACGATGTGCTCAGCCTGGACAGCAATCAGAAGAAGAACAAGTTTGTTAGCGCTATGCATTCAGAGACGCAACGTAAATATGGTCAGGCTAATTATGGTTTGCCTGAGAATACGGATCTGAATGAGGTAATGCGTCTGCATCTTATTGATTGCATTTTGCAGTTGGAGACGGACGTTTATACAGGCGATCTGGGCAGGCTGAAGGTAAAAGACATGGAGAAGTGGCGGCAGCAGCTTTTGGCCGATGAGTTTGATGCACAATGTAAGCTACAGTGGGGACCGGGTCTCATGTACAGCAATGAAACTAACGCCGATGAGGATTTGGAATCGCACGATGAAAAGGATGAGATTGACGACGATAAGGAAGATGCCCTGCAGTTGGGTAGGAAGTACGGCGCCTATAGAGATCCAGGTCAATATCTAAGGAAGATTGATCTCGCGTCCACAGTCGAAGTAAACGACACACATCTAACTCAGGTCCGAAACCTGGCAAGCGCATTACTGCAAGTTGAGCAGTCAGTGGAACGTCGCTTTTTAAAGGAGCCATTCGGCATGACAACAACAAAGAAACAAGAGTCTAAGCCGGAAAATCATAAGCTCATCTGTGAGGCCAAGTTACAGCAGTGGGAGCTATCGCTCATGCAGAGCACCAGCTATTCCCAAATTTTTTTGCATTTGAACGTATTCCACGACTCCATTCTCTGGAAGCACTCTACAAATAAGTCGCTGTGCAAGGTTTGCCGTCGTGGCACAGATCCGGAGAAGATGCTTCTATGCGACGAGTGCAACGGTGGCACACACATGTTCTGCATGAAGCCAAAGATGCGCACAGTGCCCGAGGGCAACTGGTATTGTTACACGTGTGTGCGAACGGGTGGCTTTACCAATGATCCAGTCGATAAGCAGCGGGAGAAAAAGAAACGCGCTGCCCAAAAGAATCGCAAATTCATTGTTGACGAGGAGAATGATGGCGATGCCGATGGCGATGAACAGCAGAGTGCAGAGGATGCTGAGGACGACGAGGCTGATCAAAGCGATGCACAAGATGATAAAAGTGAAAGCTCTTCATCACATATCAAGACAAATGGTAAGGCGGCATCTTCGCGGCGTCGCAGCAGTAAGCGATTGAAATCGAAAGAAATTGAAGAGGCTATAGAAGAGTATGACAGCGAGTCTGCTGATGAATCAACCATGGAAGCCGAAGATGATGATGGGGCTGGGGATAGCAGCGAAGAAGAAGAAGAAGAACCAACTATTAAAAATCACATATCCGTCAAGGCAAACGGTCGAGCGGCAGCGACGCGACTCCGCAGCGGTAGAAGAAAGAAATCGAAAGAAATTGAGGAAGATGACAGCGATAGCTCCTCCGTTGAAGAAAATGATGATGACGAGGATGAAGCGTAAGTTAAATAAACATTAACTTATTTCTTAATAGCTTAACATTCTTTATTCACTCTTAGGGAGGTTGAAAAGGTTTGTCAGATTTGCTTCTATGATGGGTGCGAGATTTGCTGTGCACGCTGCTCCGAGTGGTATCATTTGGAGTGTGTTAAATTGAAGCGACAACCGCGTGCCGATTTCATCTGCAAAAAGTGCAAATTAAGTGAAAAGCCACGAACTCGACGCCGAAATAGTCATGGTAAGTTTGCGTTACGCACATCCAAATTGAATGGTTTGAAATTGTCACATTTAACACTTTTAGTAGATGGAAATGCGGACGATGATGAGGATAGGGAAGAACCGCAGGCAAAGAGATCACGCAATTCGTTGCGCATTTCAGTGGGCAAGGCAGCTGCTAACAACAATACGACCAATAATAACAACAACAATACCAGCAATCATAATAACAATCGTCGTTCGGGACGTAGAACAAATGATGATCTGCCGTTGAATAGCGCCGTTTTATACGATCTGCTGGAGCAGACGATGAAGCACAAGGCGGCGTGGCCTTTTCTGCGACCAGTGTTGACATCTGAGGTGCCAGACTACCACAAGATAATTAAGACGCCAATGGATTTGGCCAAAATAAAATCAAAGTTAAATATGGGTCAATATCAAATAAATGAAGAGGTGCTTAACGATATTCAGTTGGTGTTCAAGAACTGCGATCTGTACAATGTTGAAGGCAATGAGATTTATGAGTAAGTTGAATTGCATCTTATTTATATAGAATGGTATAATATAACGATTCTTCTTTTCTATAGTGCTGGCAGCGAATTGGAACGATTCGTAATATCATGCTGCAAGGATCTAATGCTGCCGTTCAGGCCCAGTGACATGAATGCCGATTTAATCTGCTAAGCTGTTTGGGGATGCTTATAATTAACTCATAAACCTGTAAATTAATTATTCTAGCTTTAGACAAAAACTATACAAAGAACAAGCCAGCGTACATAATTAGCCAGTATTGTTAAGTTAACAGTTATCAATTATAAATATATATATATATAAAATAAACACAACTAATCAGCCGCATTCTCAAGCACAAACAATCTTTACAGTCTGTTAGTGTATTTAATGTGTTTACTAACCTTTAACGCTTCGGTCACCGTTTAGCATTAACTCGTAGCTCATAGTTTCATTATAAATTTTATTATTAAATGTACGCATAAATTATTGTAGACATATACACCAAGTTCACAGATTTGTAGCATTCAATAAAATAAAATCCAAATACTTGCAACCTTCAAAAATGTTATCATTCTCTTCTGGCAGTTATGAAGCCAGCTGTATTGTATATATGTCGAAAGTGAATAAATCAGCTCTTAAGAAATACACGTTTCTTATGTTTTTAAGTACGTTTTTTAGTTATTATTAAAGTTATGAAACTTTTTGTTTTTAATGTATATTTTATATATACTAATTGCATGTTCCACATTAAACTTGGTATCCCTATTTATGTTATCTGTTAGATTGGCGGCAGAAAAACCATTGCTCTTTTACGTTCGTTTTGCTTAGTCTCAGTTTTCGTTTGCTTATTAAAGACTTTCATAATATATATTTTTTTTCAATCACAATTAACATCCAAATTTCATTTGCAAAAAAATAGGGAGATATTTTTTTGTTATAAATTGTTGCGCTTAAATATCTAATGAATACATGAGAAAACTCTACTAATAATGTTGTCATGGTGTTATGTGTAAGTTACTGCAATTTTCCAGAGATCATCAAATAAAGAAAAACATATATTATTTTTTTTTTAATGTGGGTTGCAAAAATAAATTTAACTACTTATTTTGGATGTGGTTAAAGTCTACTTAAACAAGAAAGCAACGAATTGATTGGCAAACCGAATAATTGTTGCCCTTGAATGAAAAATACTACAGACTGTATTATACTATGATGCCATTCGGACACATGAACATAGTGCGGTAGATCTAGCGATATATAGTATTTACGACATTCTTAATCACACTATACTGGTTTACTAATGTTACACATACATTTATTAAGGAATTGTGAAACTGCCTGAACTGCTCTGTATAAAATAGTTGGCGGAAACCTCTTAAAAAGTTTCCCAAAAGTGCTCTTACGGGTATTCCCTAAAAATGTGTCTGTGTGGAGGAGGACGTGGATGTGGTTGTCTCTGAGTGGCAAGTCGATGTCGGTATACCATTACCCACTTTATTATTATTATTCTCAGCCGTTTGACTGTTGTTGTTGCTGCTACTGGTGTTATTGTTCGCCTCATTTGAGTCCATCATAAATTGCACCGAGTTGGAGGTGCTCGGCGCCTGTGACAATTGTGCCTCCATCGATGTATTGGACGTATCATCATCCTGATTGCTATGGTTATTATTGCTGATATTGCTGATGTCTCCGTTATTGCGTTCTTGATAAGCCATTGGCTCGTTATCATCATCATCATCCAACCACTCAGTATCGTAAGACAAGCCGCTCTCATTCTCCGCCAAACCTCGGCGTGGACGTCTTACAGTTCTCCTTCGCTTAATGGCAGCAAAACGCAATCGCATCAGCTTACGCTTGCGTTCCAACTGCTCAAAACTGACCTGCAGCGAACCAACTGTGAAAGGAAAAAGAAACTTTTAAGTAATTGTTACTCTAGTTGATCTTTAGCAGGGACTAACTTACTTCACCCATCCTGGATAAGATAACTTGTCAAAACATCTAATAGGTTCAACAAGATAGACAAATCATGCCGGAACATAATCTTAAAACTTGACTTTTCTAAGGTAAACAACAAGCCCAGACACTTGCCAATAATTGAAGGTTTCGCTACGTGGATGGGTGGGAAAGCGTTCTATTGTTAACCTCCGAGCGTGGTTCGCTGTCAGCTGTCAAAGAACTGTTGACAGTCGATAAACAAATGCGACAGCCAACGTTGTCAAAAGGTCATTGTTTGTCCACGCACACAAAGAAATGGTCGGTAGGAGGCCTGCCCTAGGCTGGCCAATCTCTACATGGGGTCAAGCAGTTCAGTTGCGCTCACAATGGCGTTGGTCACACATCTAATTATGTTTATACTTGCAGTGCAACTGGCAATTGGACAGCAAAACAAAAGCAATGACAACATGTTGGAATTCGTATTGAGTCAGTTGGAGGGAACTCTGGAGCTTCATTTGCGTGGTACTCGTGCAGCAGACAATAGTTTTGTTCTATCAATCCTAAGACAACATCGCATTGCCGTTAGGGTGCAGGATAGTTCGACAAGAACCGCAATAGCTGATTGGCGTTTGGAAGCAAATGCTGTGGCTAATCATTTCTATATCTATCAAGGAGTACATCAAATGCAACAGGATTTCAAATTGTTTACCAATCGAGGTGGTTTCTATGTGATAGCATTAGAAGAAACTGCACGAGAGCAAGAGCTATTGAAGCAGTTCATGGAAAAAGTCTGGCATCGACAGGGTCATAATCGCATTTACTATATCCAGCTAGCACTTCAACAAGTTCTGCTCTACAATCCCTTTTTAAAGACTGCTATCAGCGCCGATAAAGCATATAGCTATGAAAGGATTTACTCCAATCTGCATGGTTATCCATTGCGTGTCTATATATTTAATTCCGTGTATTCTGCACTCCTAGAAGATGGCTCCGGTAGCCAAGTTTTTCGAGCAACCGGTCCCGATGCCAATGTGGCTGAAGCTGTTGCCAAATATATGAATTTTACGCCAAGCTATGAGTTGCCAGATAATGAGTTCTTTGGGTGAGTAAAAATTAGTTACGCTTGGACAGCTCAAGTAAAACTCTTCGTTTACAGTGGTCGGCAACCCAATGGTTCCTTTAGCGGCGGTGTGGGTCGTGCTCATCGTAACGAGCTGGATGTAATCTTTTCGGGCTTCTTTATTAAGGATTATTTGACCTCACGGATTCAGTTTAGCGCCGCTGTCTACATGGATGATTTATGTCTCTTCGTGCAAAAGGCCCAACGTATTCCACAGTCAATTGTACCTTTGTTTGCGGTTCGAGTTGATGTCTGGCTTTGCTTCTTCCTGGTGGGATTCGTCTGCACCTTTATTTGGCTCTGTTTGCGAAGCTTGAATCTGTTCCTGCAAATAGAGCAGCTGACTGAAAACGGGCATGAGCAGATTGAACCCAAAAGAGTCCTTAACGCTCGTGTTCATTATTTCGTCATCGCCTGGCGCATCTTCATTGACACCTGGGTGGTTTGGGTGCGTGTGAATGTTGGCAAATTTCCTCCATACAATTCAGAGCGTATCTTTTTGGCATCACTGTGTCTGGTCAGCGTCATCTTTGGTGCCCTTCTCGAGTCCAGTTTGGCCACAGCGTATATACGACCACTGTACTATCGGGATCCCAATACACTAAGTGAACTAGATGCCTCCCAGAAGCCCATTTACATTAAGCATCCAGCGTTTAAGGATGATTTGTTTTATGGTCATGACTCGGAGGTTTATCGACGCCTAGACGCTAAGATGCTACTGGTGAGCGAGGGTGAGGACCGTTTGATTAGCATGGTCGCCAAAACAGGGAAATTTTTTGGAGTAACTCGCTCTGCCAGCTTGGAGCTGGGTGACAGACGCTACATCATGACACACAAGGTGCACAAGATACCCCAATGTCCAAAGACCTATCACATTGGGTATGTCTTGCCCAGACCTTCACCCTATATAGATGAGATCAATACGGTGCTGTTGCGCATTTTGAACAGTGGACTATTGGATCATTGGATAAGTGAGATGAAGGAGCGTGCCAAGTGGAATATTCATAAATATCCCGAATACCTGGCCGAAATGGACATTGGCAAGTGGAAGGTATTGACTTTAAAAGATATTCAATTGGCTTTCTATGCTTTGGTAATTGGTTGCCTCTTAGCTACATTTGTTTATCTATTCGAGTTGCTTTTCAAATAAAAGATTCCTTTGATAACTTACTCATGTGGAACTCGGGCGGCTTGCGGGGACTGCGACTGGCAGGCTGACTTATGGATTCCCGGCGACTACCATTCCGGGCTGCAGCCTCTGCCGATGTAGTTGGCTGCTCATCATCTCCGAACAGGCGATATGTCTCCTCCAGCCATTCGGAAATCCTTGCCTGTGTCGCCGCCTCTTTCTGCTCGCCCAGCAGCCGTGCCAGCAGCTGCTCCACATTCCGATGCTGACCCCCGGTGCCCTTAACAGCCAGTTGTAGCAAGGCTCGACGCTTCTTGGCAACCAAATAGAAAATGCGATTCGGATGCGTTTGCCAGCTGAGCTCACTGACATTGGGTGTGTCCACATCGCTCTGATCATCATCATCCGATTGGGAAGTGCTCCCGCTGCGCTCTGAAGAGGTGCCCGAGCTGCTATTACTGCTGGCTGTCAGCTGACCTGTGCTGCTGCTGCTGTTCCAGGTGCCGGGTTTCCAGGTTTCCAGCTCACGCTGCACCAGCGTATCAAAGAAAGCCAGCATTACCTCATCCTCGTCCATGTTGCAGGCACTAAAGTCTTGTGACACATGATCTGTGGCATTGCGATGTAGCGCACGTGTACAGTGAGGCGTATCTGAGGGTTCCATCAATGAACCTTCCCAGCCTTGTTGCGCAAAGGGACTCCACAACTGTAAAACACGCAGAGATTAGAAGTTAATTCAGCAAATACCTATTGCCATACCTACCTTGATAATCTTTTCTACTCCGGATGAGGCAATCAGGCAACGCTCTCGATTATAGCGCACCTGATTAACAATGGAACGATGACCACTTAGAATGACAGGTGTCGTATCGATCCATTGATTCTTTTTCGTTACTGCATCGAAAAGTAAAGGGATAAAAAAAACTAGTTAAATAATTCTCTTATCTAGACTTACAATCCACTCCATCCATACGCCAAATAAACATATTAAAGTTATCCGAACCAGACACCACTAGCTCGTCTTGCGATCCAGCAAATGTACAGCTCTTCATGGTGCAGGAGTTAAAGTATTCATCGTGATAAAACGAGCACAGCGGCTCCGGTGAGTCGGGTAAATATAAAATTGGAGGCAATCGGCGATGCAAAGTGAGCAAAAGACTGCCATTAAAATTGAACCGTACGCTCATGCAGCTCGGGGATTCAGTTATATAGTTATATTGACAAAATACTCTAAAAAAAGATAATAGTCATTAAACATTAAAAAAAAACCGTAGGAAATGAAGGAGCAATTGCACCCACTGTGCGTGTTGACGCAGATCCCATAGTTGAGCACCACGTTTGGCATTTGCTGTGGCCAAATAGTTGCCATTTAGCGGATGAAACTCGACCGCATTGAAGGGTGTGCGAAACTTAGCAATGGCCATCGGCTCCGTCTTACCCACGCGCAAATCATAGACAATGACCTCACCATGCTCGGTGGCCACGCTAAACATATGCATGCTGGTCCTATCCACGCTCAGGCCATAGACGGGTCCATCATGTGAAAAGTAGTTAAGGTTTTTGCCACTGCAGTCAAAAAAAAAATTCAGCTTTAAACTATTATTTGGTTCAGAATGCGCCATAAGACTTACGTGGTTAGGTCATGCTGTATGACCAGGTCATCATTGCCACCAGAGAACACGTATCTGTTGTGTGTGTCAAAGCCCAGACAAAAGATATTGCTGGTATGCTCCCCAAACATAACCATTGGCTTATCCTCGTTGAGATTCGATAGCGTTTGATCTACTCTCCACAGCAGCACACGCTTGTCGTCACCACCTGTCGCCGGCGTAGACACAACAGTTAGGATGCCAGATGAATCAACAAGTGGTCAGTCACTTACCGGATGCCAGATATTCGCCACCATTGCTAAACTCCAACGCATTCACACAACCAAAGTGCCCAGCCAGATTGCGCTGATAGAGGTTCTCGGCGATCTGCAGACGCTGCCGAAAGATGCCCAACTCCAGGTTGCGGCGCATGGGATTCAACTCCCGGCAGCTGAGCGCATTGTCCAGATTAACACTGCCTGATAAGCCGCTTCTCAAGTAGCTCATTCTGATTTACTTTTGCTGGTCTGACAAACAAATCCAATGATTCTATGAGATTTCAACTTGTGCACCAAAGCCGTCTACAATATACCTAACTCCTGCTTTCCGGTTCAAATAGTTTCGTTTCTTTTTTCTGGGTTCACAGGCGCTGCCGCTGCGATAGCGTTGTATACATTTTGTCGACGCCGACGTCGCTGCAGACGTCTTCGCCGTCGTCGCCGACGTTGTTGTCGTTGTACCTTTTTTTATGCGTTGACTGTGAGAGTTTTTTCAGCTTAAAACTTTTCGATTTTGCAGTCACTAAATTGTATTTTATTCGCTGTTTTAACTAGATTATTTGGTTGCTAAATCAAAAAAGTGATTTAGTTTTTGCAGCACTTGGCAATTGAATTGAATTTTTTTCAATGTAGTATAACTCCTGCAGCGATTTTCTCACGACGACTGCGACTGCGACTCTCGACTGGTTTAATCATCGGAATATGCTTTAATCAAAATGAAAACAGAAAGTATGTGAGAAGCGTAAAAACAGCTGTTCGCCGAACTGAATAGACATTTAGCGATGACAGCGTGTATTTAAACGTAGCACGAAGAGAATTAAAGTAGCATATAGAAAACTTTAATGAAAAGCTGCATTAGATTCTTTAAAAATATTTTTTTTATTTCAAAACATTATAATCTAATAACATTAGAATGGTTTTACTTTATTACTTTTTAAAACCAAAGTACGCTGTTAGTTTTAAACCATTCAATCCGTTTTAACATCTAAACATTTTACAAATTATTTGTTAAGTATCTCCGATTATAAATTTCAGAAACACACAATGGACAATACGCTAGACAACAAAGAACCATCTGGTCTGCCAATTGATACACACTTATTTAAAAGCCACAAACTTCAACTACACTTTCTAATTAACAGCATTACCGGCGGACATTGATGTGGCAAATACACAACAGATATGCAATTATTTGCGAAATTTGAGGGAACGTCTGAGGCAAACGTCACAGCAGCACATTGATATGATACAGTCAACGATGAACATAGTCATGGAGATGTCTGATTTGGCCACAACTCTGGCAATGACACAATCCAGCATGGAGCAGCAGCCGTCAAAGATCAAGCGTCTGATTTTGGAGTTTGAAAGTCTACAGTCTGGCGATAATGGTCTGAGCTCCGTCGATGCTGTTGAGTTCCATGGATTGCTCGCTGATTTTCGACGTTTACATGAGACACAATTGTTGCGGGACAGCTTGATGAGCTTCAAGCATGCCAAGGATTCGTTTGAAGATATCAATGACCTGCTTAATCAGCGCCCGATTGAGAATAGGATCCGTGATTTGTCTCAGGCATCGCCACAGAGCAGTCAGCCAGCGATGAGCGCCAGTCGCAGTCTGCGCGAGAAGATTCTGGCCTTCAACAAGGCCTCGGCAGTGCAGGGTCAAAACTTGATGCAAAACTTTACAACCTGCTTTAGCAATAGCTGTTCAAACATTGCCGCCAGCAAAGATATTAAGGCACAAACACTGGTATCGCGTTCGCAGACGAATTCCGGCTATGAAGGTGACGTGGACAGTGAAATTGATAATGCCAATAAAAACGAATTGAGGGATCCAAGTTTGTAGACTACTATATTTGTTGAGCCACTTACAAATTGTGTGATATATATATGTATTCATTTCTCTATTTTATAAAAATTAAATATATCTAACTAAAATAAAAATCATCTAGGCATGAATATCATATTGAGCGCTGTTGATCAGCAAGCCGTTTCGGCTGCTTGAAAGAAACGCGTATAGTTAATGGCAAAGAATATAGAGATGGCTCCAATCGCCGAACCCAGTTGCGTTATGCCACCCACCCAGACCAAAGATTGTCCACCCTGAGAGCGCATCACAGTCGTTATGCCCAGCTTGGTGTAGCTCACGATGCCAATGAGCAAAGTCCATGCAGTAACCTGTGCCAAACAGAGAAGATACCAGATTGGATTAGGAATTCAAAGGCGGGACTAAAACGTCACACTTACCACCAGCACAACGCCAACAGTCTCGTTATAGAGCGGCGGGTAGGGACTTAATACAGCTGTTGTAAATACATAGCTGGTGAGAAGGGCTGCCAGCGTTGAGAGCACGTAGATGATGCGCAGCGATGTGAAATGCAGAAACATGGCCATAAAACAGGCCACCGGATTGGCAATAACACTGAGCGTTGCTGCCAAGTGATAAGCACGCGTACCATACGGCGCACACGAATAGGATTGTATGCTGGGAAAGATGCCATTGCTGAACAGTGAGATGCAGCCGATTAGCATCAGCAATGCGGCATACTGGCCACGACTCAGAAGCGGATTATCGTCCTGACCGTACTCATACTTGTTGCCCTTGCTAACCGTGACCTGGGCATATTCCCGTCTGGCCAGAGGCAAGGCATTGAGCAGCGTGTAGCCAATATAGCTGAGCACCATCAGGCCGAAGAGTATCAAAAAGAACACCTTGGTATCGAATAGCGGTGGTTGTGTTTCCTTCTGATAGATTTCCTGGCCCGACTCGGTGACATTTACGAGGACACAACGACCTGTGTCACCAATGCCCTGCACCAAAGCCGTCACACTGGGCAGCAGACCGCTCAGGCCCTCGCCAATGAAGTAGGTGACCATGTACTGCTCCTTGAAGCGACCCATATACGGCATGAAGAGAACCGAACTGGTGCACGCATTCAGCGCCGTAAAGATGGTCAGTATGAAGAGTGCCACGCTGTGATCACTACCAGCCAGCATTGCAGTCTTATTATAGAAGAACGCTGTGAGCAGGCAGGAGAGGGTGCCAACTGTCAAGACGGCATGTATGGTCCAGCCATCGTTGAGCTTCCAAGGCGAATACTTTTGGTAACCAGTGTACAGCAACGGTCCCAGATTACCAATCTGTACCATGACACTGAGATAGGAAGGCAGACTCCAGCCCTCGGGCGCCTCGTTCACCAGCAAAGGCAGCTGTATAAAGGTGCCATTTACACCCAACCATGTGCCAATGCCAAAGCATATGGCCAGCAGATCCACAATGAAATTGCGATTCTTAAAAACGCCATTGGCTTTCTGTTCCATCCTCTTGCTGATGGTGCGCCAGTTGAAGAATGGACTTAGCTCGCTGGGCTCGTCTCTAGGGCATCTGTGAATGAATAGTAAATTATATTCCAGATAACACTTGTTGCGTGATTTATGATATATCTTAAACGATTTACTTAGTTGCAGTTGAACTAAATGGCTTTTTACTACACGAATTATAAGGCCGTCAATTCTTCGCTTACGTGTCTGAATTTGACAAGTTACACAATGCATTGGATAGTTAGGGTATGCGTGAGGGGTTATATGGAATAGGGCAAACATTTGTATACACTTTTAATTACAATTTGCAAGCACTTCTCTTAAAACGATATGTAGAATTTGAACAAGTTCTCGGAATCATATGACAAAAAGAAATATTACTTTACATTGTATGTACAATATGTATAAATTTAGATTAAATAAAACTGTAAGCGCATTTGGGTTTCGTTGTGATTTGATTTTGTAATCTCACAACTTTTTGTTTATATTTAAGATAGTAAAAACTTCGGTTTTTGTGGTGGATTAGTAAAAGCACATTCAAGTGTTTGTGGTGTACTACATTGTTCTAAAGAAGCCCGAAAAGGCACTCTTGTAAGATATGTGTGTGTATGTTTGTGTATATAGAAAGTAGATGTTGTTTAGAAATCGAAACTGATATCAGATCTATGCGGAAATATGATCAGCAATCGAGCAACGACTTTTGAGTTTAATCATATATTGCAATATCATATTAAGGCATTTAGTGTATCGTATATCTATTTATAAACTCAAATTCTTAACTGGTGATAAGCGCACAGTTCAAACGAAGTTTATAAGTTGACTCATCGACCCTTTTTACACGTTCAAGAAAGCGTCTAACATCTAATCAGTCCAATTAAAAAAGGAACGTGAGCGTCTGCAGCGTTTTAACTGAAGTGGAATAATACTCGCTTGGCTTTCCAGACGTAATTTCGATAACAACTGATTTATTTTAAGAGCACGACGTCACGTTAAATCGAAAGAGACGGTTGAAAGGTCATTCATGCGAAAACGAATTTAGAAGAAACGTAAACTTTCGTGAGCCGAGCTTAAAGCTCAGCTTATTTAACAAACAGGTTATTTTCGGTTCGACAAACAAATGTAAAACAAATCACTACGCTTACCTGTCGGAATCGAGGGTTTCCGCTCCGGCGTGGTTCGGCGTTGAGAGCACAGCGTATACTGCACCGGATTGTGTGTGCCCACTATTGTTGGCTCCAGCCATGCCGGTGAGTTGAGGTAGTAATATAAGTGTTATAATGGGATTTTCTAATTAATTTATGATCAATATGAACGATGTTGAGATTAGATTGTGTCGCATATGGTTTAACAGATGGGAAAGCAGCTATAACAATGGAATGGATTCGTCAATGACACGACGAAAATGCCAGCAGACTTTTAATTGTCGGCCAATTTGGAGCGTGGCTTAATTGGCACTCACTCAAAGCCAACTGTTTTGAGAATTGAAAGCTTGTTGATTTCTCTCACATTTAATTTGCACTCGTTTTTTTTTTTGTGCTGACTTTGTTTTGCTGATTCAAAAAACCAATTGTTTAATTTTTGTTTACTATTTGGAATTGGAATCCCAGCTATGTTGTACTATGTAACTTCTGCATTCCAAGTTGTGGCAATGTTATGCAATTGCTTCGACTGCACTTGCAACTGTGTAAGCAGTGTACCGGCAGATTACCGCTTTGGCAGGGCGCGTGTAGTCAAATAGAGCTCTGTTGGCCATTAGCATTTTAATACTGATGAGTCCACCATAAATAAATAAAGAATCGCAATTTTGACAAAGTAAAACACAAACAGCTGATAAAAGCTAACCGGCGTTAACATAGAGAAGGTAACACAATGCTGTTTAAATGCTCATGCGAACGAGTTGTTACGTGAGGTCACACTGCAGCATACAAAATACCCATGAATCGTGACGTAACGAAAGAGAGACCGTAAAATACCAAATGTTACTTGCTCATGGCACATGTTAACGCACATGTGCGAAAAACAAAAAGAGCGAGTTTTAGAGAGAGGCATATAAAGAAAAAACATATGTTTTGGTTGTTTTGTGCAGTGTGTTTTTATTGCTATATTAACCCGAAAGTCAATTGTAATTCTTGCAAAAAACCTGTAACCCAATCAATTTAATGACTATACACGAAATCAATCGATAACATGATGAATAAACTTAAATAATGATAGCTTGTACCTGGTAAATGACATTTTTAATGAGCACACAACTGTTGATACCATTTCTTGCTATCACAGCAGCGTTGATTGGTACACATTGGACAGCGCATCAAGAACTTAGGATTAACAGACTGCTGAGACTTGAGATGATCGGCGACAATGGTGCTTAACGCCTGTATGAACAGAGGATGATCGTTGGGTGCAGCCGCACGGCGAATCTCCTCTACGCCCACCTCCTTGGCCAGCTCATCACAGTACTCAATGTCCAGCTCGTGCAGCGTTTCAATGTGCTCATTCACAAAGGCAATGGGCACCAGTATGAAGTTCTTGCGTCCCTGCTTAACGTAGCCCTGGAAAGCAGTTTGTGTTTAGAGCACAGTAATTGCGATTTATGTTTTGGCTTACTTTGATGGCATCATCGGTGGCCGGCGCCAGCCAGGGCAAAGGTCCCACCTTCGATTGCCAGGCAAGGCTGTAGGGGTTCGCCTGGCCCAGCTCCTGCATCACCATGTGCACGCTAGCACCTATCTCCGAGGGATACGCATCACCACGACTTACAGCCTTGAGCGGCAGTGAATGTGCCGTAAAGAGTATAACAACATCGTTGCGCTTTGTCTCCACAAACTTGGAGAGCTCCTCGCGTATGCGCTGCGCAAAGGTCTTGATGAGCAGCGGATGTGTGCCCCAGCGATCGATAATGCTCCACTTAATGTTAGCTGGCAATGTGCTGGAAACAAAAGCTGTATTAGTAGTGAAACTCACAGCGTTTGGATCTTTTTTACACTTACTTTTCGCGGTAGTGGGTGAAGATGGAGTTAAAGCTGGACCCTGATGTGGCACAACTGTACTGTGGATATTGGGAGAAGAGCACCACACGCTCCGGCTTATCGCTGCAGATAAAGAAGCAAAAACTTATTAAGAATCACTTATCAAGGGTTTTGGAACTCCGCACCAACCTTTCGATCTGCGCCAGAGTGTTCTCAGTCAGTGGATTGACATAGCGAAAGCCCACATAGTGTTTGTGCGGCGCTGTTTCAGGTGACAACTTATCCAGCTGCTCGCACATCAGCTGACCCTGCAGCTCTGTCCACTTGAGAATGGGTGAGCCGCCGCCAATCTCTTTATACTTCTTTTGCACTTCGGGCGTGCGACGCTGCGCTATCCAAGGGCCTAGACGGCTTTGCACCGGCAGCTGAATCATATCGCGATCTGTCATGATGCGCAGCAGATAGTCATGCACCTGATCCGTGTGCTGGGGTCCACCCATATTCAGCATAAGTATTGCAGTTTTTGCTTTTTGCGTGCTGCTGCTGAAACGGACATTGCCCGTGGCGAAATTGGTGACATGGCCTGTGAAAAATAAATACTGTAAATCAGGACAGTAAAAGGTTATTTCTTTACTTACTTGCCAGCCTGCATAAATTTCTGTTATGCAAAAACATTGCTGTACGTATCTTAAAATAACTCCAACTCCTAAAAATGCAATCGGAACAATTTATGGCTTGCTTATGTTCTTTACTATTAGCTTAACGCAGTTAAAAGCGTAGATTTATAATTTGTTTTATAAACCTTTTAATTTATAATTTATACAAATATTTTGATATGGAAACTATTGTAAATACAGGAAGTTCGGCAACCCAATTGAGAATTTTATTTAACAGCTGACCACGGCGGTGGCTAAAGCAATAAAATTTACTCAAATGTTAAAAGCAAGTACGAAATATTTTCTGTGAAATACGTTTTGTTAAAGTCTTTTTACTAATTAAATATTATGAGTAGTTAAACCTACAGCAAATATAAATAAATAAATGGAATAAATATTTATTAAGATTGAAATAAAAATAAGTATTGAAACTGCTAAGTGTGGTGTAATTTGTATATTTTAGTATTTTTGTTGGTATATTTCAAATAACATTTGTATAAAGGGCTGCCAGACTGACGAGCTGGTTGCGCCGGCTACCGTTTTCGTCCGTCTATATAGCATGCTTTGCGGCATATTTATTAAATTCTTAGCAAGTAATGTCAGCTTCCATTTTGTTGAACTGCACCTCATTAAAACAACCAAGCTCATTGCCAAATAACTATACAGTTGACTAATTTAGTTATCTTACAACTCTGCTAAAGATGTATTTTATTGGCACTAGGCAGGTGTTTTGATTAAATTGTGGCTCATATTGTGCTTCTTTAAGGTTTTTTGTGTTTTATTATCCTTTCCGTAAAAAGTTTGTGCATTTGGGTTGTAAATATTTAAATACTGATATAAAAGTAACGGCAGCAAGTAGAACTCGCTGTTTATAACAGCGCAACAGTAATGCAATGTTATGGTTTGCAGATGCTAGATGTAAATAACATAATCCAAAAAAAAAGAAAAACAGTGGTAGCAAATAGTAACGAACGACAACCAGGGACTTAGTTCGTTCGTTAAGTTTAGTGAGTCATTGCCGCTCATCAATCAATCAATCACTCAAATTGTTTAAATCAAAGCGAGTGCAAACAAATAAATACACATAAAATGCAGAAAATCAAACGAGTGTTAAGTGCTGCAAAATAACTTAAACAACAAGAGGAAAAACCCAAACAGAATAACAACAACCAAAAGTGCCCTAAACAACACAAATAATAAAAACGAGCGCTATCCGCCGCTCCCCCGTTAGTAAAGCGGAAAAAAAGCCATACGAAACTATATAGCGTGAGGGACTTTGAACGGTTGCGTCTCTGGTGGTGGATTACTCTGTGGGGTGGGTGTTGTTTTTTTTTGTTTATGTGTTAGTGTTATCGCCTTTGCTCGCTATCGCCCACAAATAGCCAGCAGCGGCAACTTGCTCCAAATTTACTGGGCATGCGCACTGTGAAAAGTTGCTCAAACATTCGCTGGTTCGTTCGCTCATTGCCCAAACAGGATATTTTATTATACTGAAATTCATACCAATACACACACATATGTGTGCTGTGCTGTGCTGCGCTCTGTTAACGTAGGAGTAGCGCAGGAAATTCGCATATTCAGGCCAAAAGCGTTGCGCTCGTAGTAAAACGCGGCTCATAAGCAAAAGCTCCGCACTGCCATTCGGACGCATTCCGTTGCCTGCTCCCACTTACACATTCTCACAGACTCACAAGCGCGCACATACACACACACACACACACACACATAGACAATATATATATATATATATTTATATTTATTAAAAAAAAAAAAAATGAAAAAAAACGAATAAACATACTTACACACACACATCCAAAATCACCCGTTCTTCGTACATGCATTCACATATACACGCGCAAAAATCAATTAAACGCAGTTAGCGAAAAAATTTCGGTAAACTTTGAAAGAAGGAAAACGCGTTGAAAGGCGCTGAATTCAAAATCTTAGCTCGCATATAATACGCAACACGAAAATAATGTTAAAACTAACTGTGAAATGTGCAAAAGCGAAAAAAGCTCACAAGTTACGCAAAAAATGCAGCAGCGTCGCAGTCGCAGTCGCAAAAGCAGCAGCAGCAGCAGCAGCAACGAGCAAAATGTGAAACGGAAACGAGCAAACGAACAGTGAGTGCTAAAAGTGCAAAAGGACACAAGGATGCGACGTCGTGCCATTGACCACCGAAACAGCAATTTGTCACTAACGCCTAGGCCCAACAGCAGCAGCAACAACAACAACAACTATAACTACAGCCACTACTGCAACAGCAACAGCAACAGCAACTGCAATTGCAACATCAATTGTAGCATCAATTGCATTCGCAACATAGACCCAAAAAGCCTTGCCATCTGCACCTGCCATTAACGCTGTCACCTGCCACCGGCAAATCCGGATGCTGCCCCAGTCATAGTTCTTGATCGTTGTCCATTTCATCGTTGTTCTTGTTGTACTTTTCGTATGATGATTCTCTTATCATAACAAAGAGCAGGCAACGCCAACTATATATATATATATATATATCATCCGGTCATCTAGGCATCATCATCATTTCAGCACTAGTTGCCAGTTTATCCATACAGGACAGGTGAGTGACACGCGATGCTAGGGTATCCTGAAAATCTTTTCACTTTTCAGCTACAGTTTAACTAAATACATACACAATGCTGCAGCATGCTAATCCCACAGCACAATTCCTATTTTAACAAGTACTTATTGCCAACTGAACACTCTTGCAATGCACAATAAACTCTTTTGAACTTAATGCTATTGAAATTCTGTAAGCGTCTTAACTTTCCAAAGGAGTGTGA
This sequence comes from Scaptomyza caliginosa, assembly GCA_035044725.1. Classification (NCBI taxonomy): domain Eukaryota; kingdom Metazoa; phylum Arthropoda; class Insecta; order Diptera; family Drosophilidae; genus Scaptomyza; species Scaptomyza caliginosa. The sequence continues at coordinate 941,081 of JAWNNR010000036.1, read as the reverse complement.
CTTGTTAGTGACAAATGGTATCCAATTTGTGCTTTTAAAATGCATTTGCAATGTGGTAATCTGACTTAATTTGCTACTTGATTGAGTTGAACTGCAGCCAAGATGGATTTCTCCTGCAGCGATTTGAAATTGTTATTGTTTGTTGTATGCGAATCCTAGTTAGGAACTGCATCCATTAGTAGACAGTACAGCTAAAAAAAAAAGGCTGTTAAAGTTCCCTGGCACTTTTCATCAAGCCACCCAACTGCGCCACATTAGAACATTGAAAATAACAAAACAATAAAAAAAAGTTGAGAGCTTTGCTCCAAATTTACAATTTTACAAGGAATAACGGCAAAATCATTTGAACAAAACAAGGAAAAATGTTCTGGCAAGCAAGTCATTAAAGTCAAAGTTATGAAATCAAATGTTTTACAAAACCGAGAAACATGTGAAATGTTTTCATTGTAATAAAAAGCAAAACAAAAAACTAATGTTGCTACTGTTGTTAAACGAGTGTGTGAAGAGTAAAATCGTTAGAGTATCCAATGAATGGAAACTAATGCCTAAAGTCCTTGAATGCTATTACTTCAGCGCTGTACTTAATCTGCAAAGCACTTGTGGAAAAGTTACAACCATAAATATATATAGCAAATTAAAAAAAAGGCTAATTGATAACACGTTCAAAGCCTTTTTCTAGTTTTTCGCTTTGTTCTTGAGCCAGTCATGGCAACCTCAAGAGATGTATTCAAAGCAGCGACAGACGCTATATTAAACAAATTAGTTGATCCAACGCTGCTTGCAACCAATTATGCCGGTTGCTGTGGTTCCACACATTGTGTGGTTCCACATTATTGAAAACTCGTTCACGGTCCAAGCTTCAAGCTTCAAGGTGAAAATTCCCCATGGGCCGCATCGTTGTTTAGCAGTCTGCTAGTCCGGTCTTAGTGTCTCCATATGTGAGTGTTACTGCAATCATACATGTGCTCCAGACCATGGGGCGTGTGTAATGGGTGTGCCAGTGTCGCCGTCGAGTGGTGTTGGTGGTGGTTTTGTCACATGGTTTTTAGGCTGTTGCCAATGGCTGTGTCCCCTTTGGCCAGGGGATGACTTCCAGCGAAACATTTATGGACATAAATGGCAATAATGCGACGGGGTTAGCTTTAGATTCTAGCGAAAAAAAAGAAACATAATATATAACAATCAATATAACTGAGAGTTCTATAAGTGATCACTGCTATATGTTAGGAAGCGACAGTCTTTTTATCATTTGGATGAATACCCTTGCCAAGTCAAAATAATATTGCTGCAAACGTGCTTCTTATTTAAAATAAAGGCTATAATGAAACAGGATATTTTAAGTAAGGGCGGTAAAAGCCAATTCCAGCTTCAAAATAGTTTAATACAAGTTAAAAGCACACTTTAAAAACTCTTCGAATCAATCTATGAAGTTTTTTTTTTTAACCCTGTGCAATTTGTCAGTAAGGGTATACAAACTTTTTTTGCTGTGCATATTTCGTAGTTGACTTGTTTCTGTGTACTTTATTTTTATTATATGATAAATGATTTGCAATTTTTGTTGCGAGCAAAGTGGGTGGACCAAATATGTCATACGCTTATGCACACACACACTAGCACATACGCATATGAATGTTTATTTTTTTTTGGGGGGGTGTTGCGAAAGCGAAATTCTTGCACGCGGAATTTATGATGTCATTAAAATAAATTTTAGGCATGCGTACATAAAAATTTTGAACGACTGACTGTCTGTTTGTCTGCGTGTGTGTGTGTTTGTTGAAATGCTTTGCTGTAAATGTTGTTATAAATTTTATTGTTGTACAATAGTTTCTTGTAAAATTTTGTTTGACTCCATCAACACCCTACGACGTTTTTCTTGGCTGATTGCAGCACTTTGTCGCAGTGTTGTTCTTGCAGTTACAGTGACACAAAGTATTGTGTAGCTGCATTTGCATGTCACTGTCTCACACACACACACACACACACACACACACACAATCTGACATTCAGTGCCTGTATAAAAATTATGAACACAAAAAAACGTTGCATACAAACGGGCGCGGCCGAGGTTCATTGAATGGCGAATGGCTTTTGTTGCAATGGATGCTGCTCAGCAGTCAGTTGTCATGTCGCAGCTGGACCCACAGACATATACGTGTACGCCATACATGCACACACACATATATATGTATGCAAAGCCTTAGGTATGGCATGCGAGCAGCACATTTAAATGCCCTCTGTACGATTGCAACATTTTTCATTGCACAAACTACACAGGGGAGTGTGGTGGCGGTGGTGGTGGTGGTGGCGGCAAGTAGGGAGTTGAATGCAGTTAGGACTTACTCCCCGCACAAAGTGTTTTATGGCAGCAAAATCTCAGTTGGAGTCAAAGTGGGCAAAGTGCCAGCCGCAGCAGCTCCATTGGCCCAGTTTGTAATACGTGTCCGCCAGAGCGACGACGATGAGAGCAACATTGGTGACGTTGTGGAGAACGACATCATCACGAACGTGGCTAACTTTAGCAACTGATGCTGGCCAAAAACAAAGAAAAAAAATACTGGTTTTAAGCTACTTAATTAAAAATTCTTTGGCTGTGATTTTTTGTTACAGCGGCCACTGTTGTTGCTTTTAAACACTGCGGTTTGCCAGCCTTTTGCACAAAATCATATGCAGAAACAGAATACGAACTTGCCCTTTTAACAAGCTAAGCCAGCTGCAACATGTACTCGTGTCTCTCTCTCTCTCTCTCTCTCTGTTGCTCTGGAGATTTGCAACACTAATAACTTAAATTCTAAAAGCAAAATAATCGCATTGGTGTAGAGTGTGTACACTGTGCTACAGTATGCAGCAAAGCTGTAAAGTTTATCTAAACAGTTGCACAAGTTCACAGGGACAGCAACACTTGCAACAAGGAATTGCTAGGAGCTGTCGTCTATGTTTTTGTTGTCGTTTGCCATGCTTTCGTTTGCTTGCTGAGTTGTCTCCATTTTGCCTGTAAGCCTGGCCTGGGCCACTGCAAATGCTTTTTAATTAAAAATTATATCAACATTCATTGCTGGGTGCCGGGGCATTGGCAACAGTTGGGGGCGGTTGGCCAACGGCTCCGGTTGCTGTTAGTTGGATAATAGTTGTTAGAGCTGGAAACATGAATATGACTCTTTTGTTATGGCAGGACGGAGCAGTAGCAGTAGTTGAAGTGCACACACACTAGACCAAGGACACACAAAATCTCTCACAAATCCAAAGAGCATAATAAATATTTAGACAATGCATAATAAAATGTTTCGAATGGATTTGTGTTGAAAATAATTAAATTATTTCTTCTTTAATGCAATAAACAAACTTATTTGTCTGCCTTTGGATGACAACTTTGTCTCTATTTATTGCGATTCTTGAGTTATAGTTTTAGTATCATTGATAAGTTCAGTTTTACATGGAAGCTTATAGTTTATATCTGAATATTTTTTTCGATACGCGCATACGTTGATTAAAGTAAACTCGTATATCATACGTTGAGCTATGTGCAATATGAGTAGTTGCAGGTGCAATATTTGCCCGTGGCACAATTTGATTGGGGGCACACTGAGAGCTGAGCAAACAACGCATTATCAGAGCTATAAAATCCGACAGCTACTCGATATATGGTATATGCGAGTGATTTTGTTGCTCCAGGGCTGCTCGTTACATACACATACTGGCACTTGCACTCGCACTTGTATTTGGAGTATGGCATGGAAGATGACAAGTTGCTGGAGCTGGCGTCTGTCCGATTGTCGTCCAATGCTTTTCGAATGGTTGTCAGGCAAATGCTTATGACACATGTCACAGTAACGGCAACTTAAGGCTGTGCGGTAAAGTGTTTCAAAGTGTTGCCTGCCTGCCTGCCTGTCAGCACTATAACAGCCAAGAGCTTCATTAAGTTTAACACGCTGTTCAACACTGACACACACATACACACACAGAAAGAGAGAGAGAGAGACAAAAAACATGCAAATTGCTTTTGCCTGTTGACAATTAAGTGACAGTAAATACATTTTGACAAGTCTAGCACACAGTTCACATGTGTTAACATCTTTTAAAACATCTAATGCACTCTTTCACACTCATTTCTACACAATATGTATATCTATTTGTTTATCTTCTCTTATTGCAGCACCTTATACGAGCAACGAATGAATGAAACTTGCAATTTTTTGATACAACGCTAGGGAATTTTTGTAAACTTAAGACGATTAGGACACGATAACGCCATTGGGCGCATTTCTTGAGACTTCAGCCAGGGCCCCAGATGCCCCAACTGTAGCAGCCGAAGTAGTAGAAGCAGAAGCAGAAGAAGCAGAAGAATACTTTCCCAATAGGATCCCCACTCATAAATGCAGTGGAAGAAGAAGTTTACTCGATTGAAAGCAGCTACTGGAAATTCGCGTGTGCGAAGAATGCTTTGTTGTGGACGTAGAAAGGTAAGAATATACATTTCTATATTTAAATATGATATTTGATATGCAACATTTGCATAGAAAAACCAATTTCAATTGAAATCTCGTTTTACCACACAGCTAAAAATGAACAAAACATATTTTTCATAAAGTATTTGTTGGGAAAAGTATTTAAAGCCAAGAAATGATTTCATGATTTTATGGTAAATTTAATATTGGCCACACTTGACTTTCAATAACGCTTAATTGCAAAATCCGATTTGCCTTTTTGGCGTCGCGACGTTGGCCTGTGGTTCGCGGTGGGCGTGGTCATATACATGTAACTCAATTAATTGTGTATACGATACGTGTACGAATATGTATGTATCGTATGTCAACATGCTGTGGGCCCTTGTGTGGGCCGAATCGAAGGTGGTACGCTATACGCAATGCTGTGGTTCAGTGGCGCCGGAGTCTATTGAACCTTAATGAATTTATCGTAATTTTTTGGTTGCACTACGCCAGTGTGACTGAACTTCAATCAGGAGTTAATAAACAGAACGCTTTCGAGTTAATTGATACTCTTGCCATAATTATAACAGCTTGGTTAACTTTAGTTGGGTTTGATGTTTCAGGCCAGCCTTTAGCGCAGCTCAAGCCATCTAAGCTTACTTTTTTGTTGACACACTCAACTGATTTTTAATTAAAGCACTTAACAAAGGTTTTTGCTAATGCATCTACCCTCAAGAAAACAGACTTTGCCAGGCTTATTCGCGTTTTTTGTCAACTTTAAGCAGCTGAGCAGCCTCGGCTGGAAGGCATTAACCAAATGCAATGCCAAAACAGTTGGGCGGGCCACCAACTTACCGTCAAATATTTCGCCAACTAAAAACTAAGCAGCGAAAATCGCTCCAACTGAAGGCAGCCAGGCAGTCAGCGCAAAACCAACAAAACTTCATTACAAAGCTGCAGCCAAGTGCAATTTCCTCAAGATGCAGTCGTCAACGCTTTAAGCCACCGCCCCTTTTCGCCTTGCGCAGTAAGCGTATACCATTTCCACTTTGTTGTAGCGTTTGCTGTTAGAAATGTTTTCAAATTTCAAATTAAATTCAGATTTTGAAACAAAGTTGATTATTATATCTCCCCCTTCGACCCACGCAATATGCTCTTTTGTTAGGGTATTGCAATACCCATAAAGCATTAGCACCATATTTTGTACTTGCCTTTTATTGTTGTTAGATTTTTCATTTATGCCGCGCAGCAAACTTTGACTTTAGCGCTGCCGTCAAAAAACTTTAACAAATAAATTAATTTACCCGCCGCGTTGCCGCGAATGAAAGTTGCTGCAGCAGTGGAGCGCTTGTGGGCTTTTGTCGATACCAAGGATGATCGTCCTGTGGGAGTCTGGCTGCTAAATAATTGAATTTACGCTTATGGCGCTTATACAGAGCTCTTTGGCTGCGCTTGTTTTTAAATTGCATTTTCTCAACGCGTTGCTCTAGTTTTCTTCCATTTTTCATTTGCTTTTCCTTTATTTTTGCTCTTAATAAGTTTCGCGTGAGGCCTCACAAATTGATTTCTTGAACAAATTTTAAATGAAATGCAACGCTGCCAGGCAATATGTCAAAGTTGCTGCTGTTGCTGCCAGCTGCCAGCTGCGTGCCACTTGTAAACAGTTAAAGTTTCTCAAGTGAAAATGCGCTGGCATTTTCTATTGGCATACGTGTGTGGCTGAATTCAGAATATCAGCATTCTGTTGCATGACGAGTGTGTTGTGCCTAAGTGTGTTGAATGGCAGCCAAACAACAGGCTTGAAGGCACACCAAAATGGCAGCATATTGACTTACAATACCAAACGGCAATAGCAACAACAACTGTAGGGGGCGTGGCTGCAAGTGACACCATTTGTTGGTGGCAAGCCAACTCGTTGAGCATCCAAACAATTTTTAGTGACATTTTTGTTTATAGCTACGCGATTGTGATGCATTTATTGAACTGCACATTTTGCAAACGTGAATTATTTTGATTTATTCACATATTCAGCACTGCTCGAATGCCTATCATATTTAATTAAAAGCAATGAATGTAACCGACATTCGTTTGTGTTTTTCGCTCTGTTTGCTGTCCATCAATTGTCAAAACGTTTTCATTTTACTTCGCCGAAAGTTAAGTTAAAGCTGCCAGCTGCCTGATCTGTGTAATTAGTTGACATATTGCTGGCGCCTTATGAAAAGTTGCGTGATGTGAAAACAATTTCTGAATGCTGCCTGTCTCATATAGTTAGTAGTGGCATTGCCTATGAACAATTATCAACTTGCCGCTTGACTGCTTCTGCTTGGTTGCTTTGGAACCTTTTGTGCAATTCAGCAGCACGTTTTGAAGATGGCATAGAATGTGGCATTCTGCTATGTCTATCTCACTGTAAGTTTTCTCTCTGCTCCTCGAGGGCCATTCACAAATAAATGGCGGACATTGAGGCAGCGCCAACGGCAGTCAGCAGCAAGCAACTCTTATTCCTCGCTTCCCTGAGCCTTTGCCAACAACAGTTGGTGCATTTGGGGTGCATTCGAGCAGCTAGATACACATAAACACATATACAGCAAAGACTTGCAGAATGTTTGCCTCAATGCAGATAAGAATATTGCCTCAGTTGGGTCTGCTGCAAACACGCAAACACACCGACAGAGGTAACTTTTTGCCAAAGACAAACAGTAAAAAGCATTTAAGTTTCGCTGCTCTTCGAGTTGTTGGAGTAGCTCAAATTTTTTGCTGATTTTTTTTTTGTGTTTTCTTCTCTAAGCTACTTCTGATTTAAATACTATGTTCAAAATTAAAGTAACTAAAAAGGCAGTTTTAAAAATCCTTATTTTTTATATTCGTTACATGTAGAAATAAAGTCGGCATTTTGTGTAGCAAAAACTTCAACTAACAAGCAATTTAATTTTCTGTATTTTATAAATATCTTGTCTCTAACTATTTTGTTCCTTGTTAAATAACTCTTTGTTCTTTGTTAAAGCGAAACGTAAAAAGTTTTTCACATTGGTTGTTGCTTCTTATTGGCTTAGTTTGCTTATGTTGTCGTTTCCATGTGATTTGAAAGAAGAAAAAAAAAACTATTAATTGGCAACACAGGTGCAGCAAAGATTTTTAATTGTTGCAAACGCAGCGTAAAAGTTTTTTCACCTGCCATTTGCAGGTGCTGATGCTGCCATTGTTGTTGCAGCTGGCACTTTAACTAGCGTAATTTGAGTGCATTGAATTGGAAAACTTAGTGATAGGAAGGTGCATTGGCTACGCTTGCTACTGATTATAACTGAGGTAAACTGACGAAGAACAGCGCAAGTGAGACAGAGACAGACCCATAAGGAGAGAAAAGTTGAAAAACTGTTGTAGTAGGGTTGATGAGGTAAATTGAGATAGAAACGAGTAAGCAATCTGTTTTTTTTTTTGTTGTTTTCTATCCAGCTATCCATCAATCAAACCCATATTCAATTAACTAATCACTAAACTGTGCTTAACAGATTGCAGGCAATCTTCAATACGGATATTAATGTTACCTTATTGATAGAGTGCCAAGTGGGAATGTTATCGTTTTCTCTCTCTTCTCTTCCGTTTGCTTTGCATCCTGGCATCCTGTGCTTTATACATACCTTGTTTATCCAGTTGCTTTTTGTCTTTCACTCTATCGAATAACAAATGCGCCTTTTCATTTCAGTCCCTTGGCTACGTGTTGATTATTTTCTAAAAAAACCAATTATGATACCTTCAACAGCTTGCCGCTCAGTTTTTAAGTGTCATCTTACTCCATTGATAATCGAATTGCGTACATGTTTGAATGTTTTCAGCTCTATTTCTTACCATGTTTCGTCTGACAATCAAGTTGACTTGAATTATTATTTACACATTAATAATAATAATATGGTGAAATACTATAATATAGTGTTAAGTTTGTTGACTTGCTTTTTAGGTATTTTATAGTCGAACTCTTGTTTGCTGTTGTTGGTTGTGCACGTAAAATATTTGGCTGTCATTGCATACAACGTGTCGCATTTTTGCCAAAGAAGAACGTGTTTATTATTTCCGGCTAGCAGTCAGGTGCCATCAGTTTCGAGTGGCCTTAGCCCCAGCATCGCAGCACAACAGTACAAGCTGCCAGGTGACAGTTCCTTTTATTGATTGGCTTACCTATATTTTTGCATAACCAAAGAACCTGAAGGACATCGCAAAAGTAATAGCAGCAACAGCAGTAGCAGCTTCTTGTTTCGTTCCCTTAGCATCCGTTCTGGAGTGGCTTCTGGAATGAAGCGAAAGAATGTTGCAACAATGGAATGTCCAACGCTGGATGTGCCCTAGTCCCCCCAAACACCCATGCCACCCTCCTTGACATTTTAATCGCAGCGCTGCGTATGACACATTTTATGTTTGGCCAAAATATAAAATCATCAACTGGCACTGCATTTGAGAGTGCACTTGTATGTGTGTGTGTGTTTGTATTGGGAACAGTCGAGTGCAAAGGTAAACAGACACTGTTAACACACACACACACACACACACTTACATTCAAGCAAATGCAATGCTGAAACAAAATTAACCTCACAACCTGCTGCAGCATCCATCTACCTTCTACCATCCATGTGAGTGCCTTTGTGTGTGTGTGTTTGTTTGTATGTTTCTTGACTGTACTAAAAGCGGTTTACGCCACTCACAGGTAAACAGGCACGCAACCCAACCCACCCACAACAGCACCAAGAGTTTTGCACTGCCCCAAAAAAAAAAAAAAAAACAACGCCCACACACGATTGTTGTGTGGATAGGTCGTGGCTTTCATTCTGTAGCTTGCTACTTCTACTATGTGTATGTATGTATGTGTATGTGTGTGTGGGGTTGGAGAAGATGGTAAGCTTTGGCTGCCGCCTTAGCATTTTGGCATATTAAGCAACCCCCTTTGCTAGTCCCCTTCAGCGTGGTTAAAAGCTGTTTGCTTTACTGCGGATTTTCGCAACGTTTTGGTCTCTCGCAGCGCTCAAAAGTGTGCTTCAACATTTTTTAACTTTCACGTATTTTGCATTTGCAATGAACTGAGCATGTATTTATGTTTTTGCATGTGTGCGTGTGTGTGTGTGGGTGGTTTGGTTGTATAAGTTGTGTTATATGTGGTCTTTGCCTCTCGCCATCATTTGCGCTTTTGCTCAGTGCGTATTTGTGTTTTAACTTACTCTCACCGTTATATCTCACTTGCTCTCTTGCTCTCTCACTCTCTTTAAAACGAGAAAGCTTTTGTAGTAGAGAAATACGAAACATATCTATATATATATATATATATATTTTTTTTTTTTTGTAATTTGGCTTTTGCGGCTTTGCTCTGCTTGTTTTAGAGTGGCCAGACTTGTACAAAGTATTTAGCTACATTTTGGTTTTCAGATCATTTATACAGAACGAGTTGTAGATATATATTTATTTAATTGTGGCAGATTTGCAATTTGTATAGATCGCATTAGACATTAAGCAATTAGCCAACTGTAATTGAAGTCACTTCTAATGGCTTTTAAAATGTCAACGGCTCAAAAGGGCACATCAACCATCAATTAGTGCTGAGAGCTGTGCCTTAAGCTGAATACACACACACACACACACATACAGTCACATTTCAACATGCATACATCAAAACTTGCAATTTGTGTCAAGGTTCATTGTACGCAGGCATTGTCACTTACATTTCAAATGCATGTGATGTCTCTGTGGATGGAAAGTGTTAAAAAGATGTGTGATGGGTGGTGCTTGATGGTTTTGGCCTTAGCTTTTAACGTCTATTGCGGTTGCCTTTTTTAACGCCAGCCGCAATTAACTGCCAAGGTTGTGAACGCTTGTGTGGCATTAATTGTCAATTAAAGGCACTTAGAAGCTAATTTACCAAACTAGGCTCACATTCGAGCTTTAAGCCGCTTAGGTACACAAATAGAAAAAAAAGAGCTGGAAATGGTACGCATAATTTGGGCTAACACAGCTAGCCAAACAACAAAGCTAAACACACACATACATACATACATACCCAAAACTAGCTATTAGTCGTTGATTTGATTTCCACCCAGCTATTTTGTTTATTTTTTGTTGTATACTTGAAACACACGTAGCATAAAGCTCAAACTAAGAGCTGCAAAAATATTTGCTAACCATTTGTGGGGGCACACAAAATTGTCATCAAATCTGAATGGGTGTTTGTATGTATTATTTTCGTTTTGTTCTGGTTCGCTTGTGTTTCTTACCCTTCCATTTAGCTTTATACTTTTTTTTTTGTCGAGCGCACATCGATGCTGACGATGACAGCGCTTTCCGGGGGATTTCGAATTTTAATTTCAATTCGGTTACTTGTAGCAACAACTTTTGCGTTTGCGAGCTGCGAACTCAATTTGTTTCGCTTGACAAATGTCCAGCAACAACAACAACAACAACCTAAAAAAAAAAAAAATTGAAGAAATGTTTCCTCTCCGGAAGTTTGTTATTAGCCGCGCACATCCGGCGCGTTCGGATAAATTCGATGCCATGCTATGCAGTAGATGTGGATGCTATGCAGTGGGGTTTGCGTTTGTGCGCAGCTTATCCGCGCAGGCGTCTAACGTTGCGTATACGTAACGTAAAACATTACATTAACTTTGGTTTTGAATTTGGTGTTGTGGCTTTGGCTTTGGCTTTGCGTTTGTACAGCGACGTTCGTTGTTTGCAAACGAATAGAAACGGGGCCCGCCTTGCGCGCCTTGAAAACCATTTTCAAATGCATTCATTTTGCATGGGCCCGCCTGACAGTTGATTGCCTGCCTGTCAGCGTGTGGCGTCGCTGGTGATTGTGGTGGCGGTGTCGGTAGCAGTAGCGGCGAGGCCGTCGTCCAAACTGACCCACATAAATGCCGTGTCGATAAAAACCGTGACTACAACCAAAGCTCTCGTGAGTATGCATCGATGTGTGAGTAAACATGTGTGTTAGTTGTGTGTGGGTTTTGTGAATGATGTGGCCTAGCTAATGCACACACACACACACAACATACACTTACTTACACCTACACATGTCATTCATGTCAAGCAAAGTTTACGTTTCAGCTATGATTTCCATTTGCCATTTCCCTACATGGCTTAAACTCTCCAAACGACTGTGGCCTGGTCATTATCAATTGTAATGCGTTTTTAATGGCAGCGCTCTTATCTGTTTATGTCATCGGCGTCCATGTTATAAAAATTATTCATAATTCCCTTTGGAGTGGCCAATGCTGTCCCAGGTCTTTTTAAGCTTTCCCCCCTTTCTTTGCCCTTTCGCTTCATTTTGTTGATTTGAATTGTTTGATAAGAAAATAAAGAAGAAAACCTGAACAGATAGACAAATAAATAAAATAAAAATAAACAACCATCTGCACAAACGGTGCGCTTTTGTCTAGGCCTTAAAAATTGTTGAGTGTTTTAATAGCTGTCGTTATTATTGTTCTTTCTATTGTTGTTGCGGCTATTGTACCTAAATCATTCGTAATGTTTGCCTGTCATGCCACATGCTGGCAATTTTTGAGCTAGGTTTTATTTCGCACACTTTTACCGCGCACGCACACACACACACACACGGCATACACACATACGATTATCATTTCTTTATACACTGAGATTGGCATTTATGTGGAATCTAATATGTAATTATACTAACGGCTATGACCATGCCTAATGCGAATAGTTGATACCGGTGTCAGTTTATTTAAGTGGCAAACATAATTGCTTGGATTTGTGCGTGGGACGGTGTGTGTGAGTCTGTGTGTGTGTGTGTGTGTGTGTTTGAGCGGCTTGTTATGGGCAAATTGAGTGGGGTTAAGAGTTTAATTATAATCCTGACAAACGGTTCTAGTGGGTAAGACCGAAATACAACTTGCTTTGCAAGTATTTCAATGGTCAGCTGGAGAGCAAGAAGCTTCTTAATCGCATTTGATCCGAGATCGAGCAATTAGTTACGGCTCTCAACAATTAATTACAATTATATACGAAACAAAGGTGAGATAAAAAGACAAACTAAAGATATTCGAAATCTAGATAACGTTTGTTTGACTGGAAATCAATAAGTATTGGAATGAGAAATATAAATGGTAATCGATTATTTATATATAGTAAATGGGTTAAACTTGCTAAAAGCTATATTTAGCACAAACTTCTTACACATCACATTAAAAGCGTCATATCCTTTTACATCACTCATGCTATTGACACATTTAAACATTTAACACATGCAGCATTTTATTTTTATTCTCAGCACATGTAAATGTTAGCTCTTGCGTTCAATATTCATCGTTAACTCTTCGCTGGTTGTGTTCTGTGCATTTTAACAAGTTCAAGTCCGTTGCCATAGAAAATCGCATCTGGCAACGCTGGCACAATGAAATTGTGGGGTTCGTTCGCTTCATCGTCAAACACAATTCCCAAAATCCCGACTGCCAATTTTTTCTCGTTAAATACACACAAACAAAAATTACACATAAAATTACACTCACTGATAGGCATGTCGGCCTGTCGAACTTTTTCGTGAAAAAAAAGCTTTCGCTCCAACAAGTTTTTCGCACTATGAGAGAGCCGTCTGTTTCGCTTCGTAGGCATGCGTATGTGTATATATGTTATGTGTGTGTGTGTGTGTGTGTAGATATATTCCTGCATTTGCTCCAGTTTCGAGTATTGTTGCTCGGGAGTTTGAAAGTTCGGCTCTGCGCTTCGACTGGCAATCGTGCGCTCGGCTTCAGTTCGACATTTATAGAGCCAACAATTTCAATACGCAAAGTTCAGTTGAGCGCATCGGACGTAGTCGTATTCCGCTCTCGTCCTCCTCCAAGCTTGTCGCAGGCAACATCGTGCGTGGCGCGTGTGCGCGCGTGTATGTGTTCGTCTCTCTATCTTTGTGTGTGTATGTGTGTGCGTAGTAGTATTCCCGCCGCAACTATACATATACATATATATATATATACTATATAAATGTGTACATAAATACCTGCAGAACGGCTGACGTAGTGGCCTGCCTCATAGTAAAAGTCATTATAAAAAAGAAGAAGAAGAAAAAAAGCCAGAAACTTACTCAATTGTATTTCACGCACAGGCATTGGCACCACCGTATCAGTGGCAGTGGCAGTGGCAGCAGCAGTAGCACTCGGAACAAAAACGCGCGCTCTTCTCGACACAGAAGTCAGAGTCTCTGAGCCTCTGAAATTATTGTTGCAGCAGCAAAGCGCATGAAATTACCAATAAAAGTTTAATGCTGCATTAAATTGGCTTTGGGCGGCGTTCGATCAATACTTGTTTAGTAGTAGTAGAAAAACGGCAGTCAATTAAATGTTTTAGGCAATACACATACATATACATACAAACACATAGATGTCTTTATTTTTGGAAGAGCCTTTACCAAGCAGCAGTATATAATATAAAAATATATATATAGCTACATATGGTAAGCTAAGTCTCGCACACACACACACACACACACACACACAACACTTAGACACACATTTCTGGGCGCTTAACACGCGTGCTTACACAAATCTCATGAAATTTATAATAAAATAAACGCATTACACGCAGACAATTTACTGTTGGACAGACAACAAACGTTGCGTATACGCAGTGTGTGCGTTATCTGCAAGGCCAAAGCAGCAGCGACAGCAGCAGCAGCAGCAAAAGAAATGAGAAAACTCATCATCATTTCTGCATTTGGCACGGCGCACATGTTGAAGTAGTAGAAGGAGGCGATGCCAAAGGCAACATTGAGTTTTTCGGCTCTATCTCTTGGCGCAGTCAGACTGTTCCACATACTATATACAGAAAATTTCTATTGCTAAATGCGCGCGCTTACGCTTCCAACGCCTACTCACGCACACAACTACATACATACATACATACACACACAAAAGGCGCATGGCAAAGACAGAAGCACACACACACACACTTAAGGTTCAACAGCCCGACGATTGCCCTGGCAAGCAGTGTTAGCGTTAGGCCCCAAAGCAGCCATTATCTTCGACAACGTAACACCCTCAGACCCTTAGAGTCGTTCAGACTTGGCATTATTGCGTATACGCCGTGTCGTTCGTCCCCAGTCTGGCTTTTGCCATTGAATTTCATCTTTTGTGTGCAAAAGTGGCAAAATGTAATTTTTGGCATTTTCAGCTACTGCCATAGCGTTCTAAGCACGTCTGCCATCAGCAGCTAAGCAGGGCTAACCTCTATGTTGCCAATAAGAACCTCACACTACTTATCCTCCCCCCCCACCATCAACTGGCCCTGCGGCATCCATTCGAATTGTGAATTTCCGCTGGTTAACTGTATTGGCGTGCATTTTGTATTGGCAAACAGTCTCCGGAGGAATGTAACAAGAGAACAACGACATTGTTTGTGCAGATAAATATATATGTATAGAGTGCTTATTTGAACTCTTATATGCCGTATTAGACACAATACATAAAGCTTATTTGGCTTACGCGGTTAGCTCAACATGTTTTGTTAGTAAGACGTTAACTTCTTTTTCATCAAACTGCTCTATATAATAATTAAAGACTTAAAGAACTGCTAAAGTCTAATAAGCTAAAGAGTTCCATTAACCAATATATCTAGAAGATGCTATGAATAGAAAATTGCTTTTAATCTACATTTGTTTAAGTTATTTGGCAGTATCTGTAAGGATCCTAAATACCGAACTTTGTTTTCTGAATTTAAAAGCCAATTACAAAGTTTCGCCCTAAACAAAAAAAAAATAAAATAAAAACAAAACTAATTAATTTGGCTTTAGCTAGAATTTCTTTTTTGTAATTTTTTTTGTTTGGGTTCTCGTGCAGCTGCTTAATGCCATGCAGTGTTTCTTATTGCCACTTTATGTAGTTCGCCTTCATTTTAATTGCTTGGCAACAAATTTTCTTTTTTTTCGTTTTGGCGCTTTGCCATAAATAATAAGAGTGGGGGAGCGTTCTGTTCTAAGCTGAGCTCTGTTTTGGCTCGCGGTTTTTTTTTGTTCTTTTGGATATCGTGCAGCTTTCTGCGTCGTTTGCCGCTTTCCCTTTTGAATTTAATACCTTTTGTATTAATGAAATTTTTACGCGTGCAGACCAAATTATTTACGCCAAGTTGCACGTAGAAGACATTCTATTCATTGTTGCTTTCTTATTGCAAAAAATGTGGCTGAAAGCGGTTTGCCCACTGGGCGTATGCTTAGCGTAAATCACCAGCCAGCTACGCCTCCTGCACTTAGTGTTGGTGTAAGTATGTGCTGTATGTTAGCTAGAGTTCACTTTGAACGCTATTTAAATCAATTGTGTAGAAATTTTGAAAAACAAAAACGTTTGCCAACCTACCTGGTACGAAGAGTCGTGGGAGCCGTTGGTTAAGCTGCTGGCTGGTGAAGCGTGAAAAGCAAACATAAATATCTCGCCTGGCAACAAAAGGCAGGCAAAAGGAAATCACATGTACACCAAATACACCTACACGTTGGCAACTCTAACATAGATACAGTTATCACAGCATTGTTGTGTGTGTGTGTGTTCTTCTAAAATAGAATTGCCGTCGAATGTGGATGAAACGAAATAACCCAAACGAAATCAAATGAAACGAAGTGAAGCGATGCGAAGCGAGCCAAAACGAAGTGAATGAAACAAAAATAACAAAATTTCGAATTAAGCCATAAGAAGCGCGCGCGCGTATGTAAGTGTGTGTGTGTGTGTGGCAAGCAACATAAACGTATCAAATTATAACTTAAGTACAAGTTACCACCGAAACAAAAGGAGCAACGAAATAACCAAGACTAAACCCAATAAAAATAATCAAAAAACGAAAAAAAAAATCCGGAAAGCACAAAACAAAAAAGAATACTAAATAAATGAACTGCGAAATATATAAAAACGAATTCGAAAACAGCAACGCCTCCAGGGGGCCCAAGAACTATCTTTTAAATTAGAAACACACAGCCGCGGGTGGGCTACTAAATATATGCGTGCCTAGGTGTGTGTGAGTGTGTATATGTAGGTGTTTATAGACTTATTTAAGTCCTGCTACGTTTGCTTCTCGTCAGTCGTTTGGCTTGTTCATATTTTGACATTTGCGTGAAATAAGCAAAACTGGCTGCAGCAAAATTAATGTGCGAAAGAGCTACAACAGGATGTTTCCTAACCAGAAGCAGCGGCCGCAAGGTGAGTATTTGCCTCTCTTTTCGTTCCTGTTACAGTCTTCCACTGTAAGCACTTGTGTGCGATTTTGGATGCCATCGTGTTATTTATTAATAACACATTAACTAATGATGTGTCGTCTCAAGTCCCTGGCCATTACGTTGATTTGTTGACTCATATGCTTCTGTGAATAGCTTACATCTACGTCGCCTTGGCATAATCTCAACGAAAAAGTTCTTCAAAAGCCATCCTGACATGGCTGGTAAATCACAATTGTTATACCCTAGTGCACTTGTTGTCATAGGGCTGGTACAAACGTATCCTTACACTACACCACATTTAAAAAGCATTAGAAAGCTATATACCGATGTATATATTTACAGCATATGCTTTGGTCGAGGCTAGCTTAGCATGTTTGTTATATTATACCATGGCATAGTGCTAGATTTGTGGACAGAAATATCAAAGGAATTTTACTTTTATTTTTTGGTTGTGCATGTTTTGCTTTGTTCGCGTTTTGCTCTTGAAGCTCGTTTGTCGTTTTTGTGGTTGCAGTTGGCTTTGCTTAATAATATGCAGTGTGAGAATAAAACCGCCCAAGTTCTATGGCCACACCATAACAAAAAACTTTTGGCCGTCATGGTTTTGCTGGCATTTGCTAGCTCAGTGGGAAAAACCGCAAAGTATTTTGTGAATAAGTACAAAATGCTTGTGGGCAGAGAGATAAGTTTGAATGCTTAAACATGTATTATTTGATTGGACAGAAAAGTGTACAGCGTGTATAACAAGAGCAAAAAATGTGATTAAAGAGATTTCTCAAATGGATTTCGAGTGGCATAAGTTAAAGGTCTGTGCATGACAAACAAATTATTATTAAAACATGGCATCTGATAACACGATTCAGCAGCGGAAACAGAGCCCGACAAAGACAAAGTGAGAGCACAAAGCTTCGTTGTCAACTACTACAACTTTGAGTGGTTCAAAAACCGTCATGACGTTGCATAAAATACGCATATCCTGTCCTCTGACAGTCTGACAGTCTGGTAGCCAAACAGCCTTCACATCAAATGCGAGTAAATTCGCCAGCAAAAATTTGCATGGCATTTTTGTATTTCTCTTTAATATTTATTTATTTATATGAAACAGCAGTTTGTGTGTGTGTTTTATGCAAATATTGTTTTTTCCAGCGCAGCTTTTTCTCTTTATTTTTCTGTTCGGTTTTTTTTGTCCGCACTTTGAGTTGCGACTATTTTCCACTTGTGACTCCTGCGTGACCCCGCCGCCTCTGCCTTTAGCCTGGGTATGCTTGTTTTTTTTTTCTTTTTGTTCGCTGCTGTTTGCGCTTTGATGCCGTGTGCGAGAGAGAGAGAGAGAGAGAGCGGGGAGTTGGGGCGGGATGGGCACTCTTTGTACGATTTTGTATCCTTTGCAATTTGTTGTTGTTGTTACATAAACAATTTATGTGCTATTTATGCGGATGAATGCATACATAAAATTTGCGTATTATAAATAAAAATGCATTTTTTTTAGACACGCGCTCAACCAAATAGCAAGCAGCGCTAATTTATTTACGTTTAAATATTTATAAGCATTAAAATGCCGCAGCCAAAGATTCAATAAAAAATCTAAAGCTATTGCGGCAAGCTTAAACTCAATTTGTTTTTAGTAGGTGTTACACTTTAAATATACACCAAAATACATTTATATATAGTTAAGTGCAGCTTTGGCAACTTGGCTGCTTAAGAGCTCAGTGGCCCCGCCTATGTGAAGCACACTTCAAATATTGAAGTAAAATTTCATTACGCCTCTACTAGTGACAGACGACGCCTGCTCTGAAAAATATTTGCACAGATAATGGTCGAAACGAAGTATTTGTAGGGCCTTGTTTGTTTTTGTGGGCGCTTCTCATTTAACATATCCATCCCCACACACACAGAGAGGAGGAGAGGGTGAGAGAATGCCAGATATACGCCCATTTGGCTGCATAATTAAATTTCAGCACAGGCAGCTGCTGGGCGGCATTGTAGGCGTGACCAAGTGTGAGTGTGTGGCATGTTAATGAACACCCCAAGCGTATGCGATGCAGGATAATGCATTGAACGCTCTGCTCAAGTGTGAAGCTGGCGAACTCAAGTCAATCAATCGCCTCCACATTTTAATGCACTCAGCTAGTAGTACGTTAACGACTTAACCAAGCTGGTAGCTTTAAATAAAGTATAAACGGTTAACATATTAACTTTATAAGATAATCCTGAAAAATGTAACAGCTTCATTGCAAATACCAGCAGCAGCAGCAGCTAACCCTTGTGATTGAAAGGGTGTAAATGCCTGGCATGACTTGCACACTTTTTACATTTTACTTTACACTTTGTTAAAAAAAAAAAAAGAAAATGATGTGTGTTATTTCTCGTTGCGCGTCCCTTTTTGATCGACATTTTGACGCTTATCTCTGTCAAGCAAGGCTTGCCGGTTGGTTGGCTTTTTACTTCTTGGATATTTACCGACACTCGCAGGCGGAAATTGATTTTTTACATTGTCCATTGCGCAACATTACATAATGTGCCACTCAAATTGCGTTTGCTTACCGTCTTTTTCGTTTTCATTTTCCGGCCTGCAAAGCAAATTTAAATGTAATCAATAAATTAGGCATACGCCACGTATTTCTTGAGGCAGTATAACAAACACACGTACCATTTGTATGTCGACACACAATGCGGCTGCCAACTGTGACTGTTCTTGTGGCATTGCTCTTGCTGCTGTTGCTTGCTGCCACTGCTACTGCTGCTGCTTTTGTTGTTGTTTGCCTTAATTTGTGGTTTACGCAACTTGAGCCAAGACAGCAACAACACAAACAATTTTAGTCAACAGACAATGCCTTAATTGTTGTTGCTGTTGCCACATTGCGTGTCCTTACAATGCGGCCGCATATCTTTGCACCATGGCTGGCAGCAGCTGCAACTGACAACTATTATTAACGAACCACAGTCTCCCTTTCTCAACCCTCTCTCTCTTTGTGCATTTGGCATTTAATTGTCGTCAGTGAATTGCCGAAAATTCCACAAAACAAGTGACGTGTAATTGACAATATCACTTGGCCAAAACTCTTATCCAAATGCTTGGTCATTTATCAGCCCAAACATGAGTTGTATACATTATTGTTATTAATACAATTATGGTAGAAGTAGCAACCACAACTTGATTACTTTTGTAAACTCATAAACATTTCAAGTTGTAATGTTACCATTTCATATGTAAATACAATAAGTGTGACCCTAATTATTCTAATTAACAGCGCCTCATTTTTAACATATATCGCCATGCCGCCACAATTATCGGCCCTGTTGTGATCAGTGCTATTATATCTAATCATATATCGGCGCTCTTAAATGTTATTAATGACATTTGACAAACGTAGTTGGATATCGAATTTTTTGCTGGTATGCCTTATATACATACCGTTAGCCAGTCCATGCGACGCTATTGAGGGCCATTAGACAAATAACATGACTTGGCATATATTGGCAGGGATTAGGCCATGATTGTTGTTAGCCCTGAGGGAAAATTGTATTAATTAAATGTGGATAGAAACAATAAGATAAATGCACATTCCCCAAAGTCAAAGCAATTATTCAATCCTGTCTGCGAACAGCGAAAAAAACAAAAGGCCGTTTAATGTCAAATCACATACACATAATACACACTCACACAAACACACATACACACAAACTCAAGCCATCAATCAATAGGTCTGACAATCAATCAAGCTGGCAGACACAATAGACTTGGCCTTCTTGGCTTGACAAAGTATAAAATCAAATAGAACTGGAACGAAAGTATCTATAGCTCATAGAGTGCTTAAAGCGCAACGTTATTGTTTAGGCCAAGTTACAATTATGGCTAGTCAATTATTGAAAACGAGCAACCCTTGTGACGCACGAAAATTCGACTAGACGATTATTAGCAAGCAGGTTTTGGATACACTAATGTATCTGCTTTAGCCTCCTCTCTATAGCTTTTATGTAGCTAACAGTTTTCTGTTAATGGCGTATTCTATGTGGGCATAATTACAATTTGACTTAATTTCCGTTTGAAGTTTTTGATGAGTTTATTGATTTGGTGGAGTCACGCAACTTTCTTAACTTCCTTGATGGACTGCCGCCAAGCCACATCAAGTCCTCTGCTTTGGATCTTAAAATATGTTCTCTGGCAAGTAATTACCAGAAATCATCAATATTTAACAGCTCTTATGAAGCTTGCAACACACACACACCACAAGAGCCCCTGCATCTATGCCGATTTTCAATTAGGTCGTCGCACACGGAGCAGCAAACAAAGGCTAACTAGGTTTGGTGTGGGCGGTGTCGCCAAGTAGCTGCTGCTGCTGCTTCTTCTGCTGCTGACTAAGCACATTGACAACATCATGAAGTTTAAGTGAGTTTTTTCCTCTAAAGTCTGTCAAGCCTGGCCTGGCATGACTCACACATGGCTCGCGTCTCTTCTACACAATTTGCATTTCTTAGATTCAGGCAGGAGGTTAGTGGTGTGTGGTAAGAGAATGCTTTCCATTAATGCGAATGGCAACGGCTTAGCCCTGATGTTGGCTACTTAAACTTATTGGATTTGCCGGTTAACAAACTATTCGCGTACACCTTGCACACTTGCTAACACATATTAGCCGCTCGATAGCTGCCTCGTGTAAGTAATTAATGGACGCAGTGCCTCTGCAACAACATTACATACATGCGTGAAAAAAACTGCCATGGGGCCAATGCATAATTGAATGCAAAATGTAAACTAGTTTGCCGTAAAAATGATTACGCTGAACTTGACACATCCACACATCACAGCACACAGCGAACGTACCCCCCAAAGAGTCTGTATGCAATAAAGTTGCATATATTTCATGCTGACAGCTCTCGCACACAGAGAGAGAGAGAGAGAGAGAGAGAGAGAGAGAGACGGAGCGTTAGATTTACCCTCGTGCTTGTGTGTTGCCTTTGGCACTTCATGTGTCCATTTTTATGCTGACCAGGCCTCGAGCACGCGATGCACACATTTACACACTCACACACACATACACACAACGCAATCTGCATATATATAGACATACTTAAGCACAAGGATTTTGGTGCTTTTGAGGCCGTGGCAGTCTTGTTATGCCATGTCGCAACAACAACATTAACGCCACTTGCAGAGAGTTTTGCGGCTTGTCGCGGCGTGGCGCGGCTCGGCTCTTATTGAATACAGTTGTTCTATTCAGTGTCACGCCCCTTTTTAGCTATTGTTGCCCACACACGCAAGTGGGCGGGGTCAGAGAGCAGCAACAACGACAGCTTTTAGTGTGTTTATAATGCCCGGGAATTATGAAGTTGTAAAGTATTAACGACTGCTTCAGCTATGCATTTGCAATAAGACAGAAAAAAGCGCAAGAAATAAGAAACACTGAAATATCATTGAAGTAAACAGACTTTAATAGTTTTAATGCCAGCGAGCAAGAAACTTTTGGTGCCCCTTGGGCTCAACGAATATTGTTATACATATAAGAATGCCTATTTGGCTAACAGTAGAATGTGGATGTGAAGATGTGGCGTTTGAGTACAAAACTTTAGCGACAGCTGCAAAACTTTTGACAAAGTTACACAACATCAACACAGCAAAACAACAATCACAACGACAACAACTGAATCAAGAGCAATGCGAGTGAAGCTGAGACACTAAAAACGGAACCAACATATGTCAAACTTTGGCAATCTCAAAGATTTTTTTGCTTTTGTTGTTGCTGTTGCTGTTGTTGTGCCCGTAGGCGAGCATGATTTTTGGCAAACCACAGCGAAAGACTCAAGTACACTTGACTGGTGGTTGTGGTGCTGGTGCTGCTGCTGCTGCTGATGGTGTTGGTGAGATTTGCCTGCAGCTGCCAGCTGGTCGTAGTCAACGGATAACTTGCTTGCCCCGTTGCCTGTCCTGCCCAGGCATTAACCCATTAAAAACTTTTTGTTTTGTGTGTGTGTGTGTGTTGTCGTTGGCGTCGACAGCAGCAACTTCATTTAAAGTGAATTTTCGTTTTCTCTACAAAAAAAACAATCACCCATTCCCAGTATCTTAATCTCAATCCCAATCGCAACACCAGCTCTAGACTAGTAAAATCAAAGTTGTATATTTTGTTGCTGTTGCTGTTAGTGTTGCTGGTGTGACATCATCAACATCACGTGCCAGCTGGGTTACAGTTTAGTTCGGGGTACAGTTGCCTCCAAAAATTCCTAGCTCTCTCTCTCTGTCTCCTTCACCCTTGCGTGGCGCAAGGGAGCGCCACCTACAAATCTGACCCCGCATTGCACACGAGAAATTCATGGTGACGTGGCAGTGACAGAAATTGCAGTTGGCATGCCATGGAAAAAGTTAAAGCTAAGAAAGTTGGAAGGTCCAACAATGTAACGAAATAATTATTGCATAGTTTGTGGGCCAAGTCTTGTGCAATTTGGCCAAAAAGTGCCACCGATAAAGCTCGTGAGTTTGATTGAAGCGGTATAGTTCAAGTCCTGACTGCTAAAATTGGCTAATTAATGCAAAGCAAAATCTTTTAGCAGCGCTTAAGTCAGCGTGAACGACGTGAACGGACGTGAATAGCTAATGTTAGCGACAGCTGTTCGTTGTCCCACAACTACAATTTGGCTAATTTATGCAGCGACGCGTTGCACTTTAGTTCTGCATTTGCTTAAGGTCTTATGCATAAATTAAACTTAAATGCTTTTGTTTTGTTTGTTCATTGCAGGAAAATGGAAGATCAGTTCCTGATGTTACCGCCAGTCCGGGTCGTGCACCGCCCGGCCCGCTGCCCGCCAATCAGCTGTCCGGCATGGGCAACCAACAGCAGCAGCAGCAGCAGCAACACCATCATGCCAATCAGCAACAGCAGCAGCAACAGCATCATGGCAACCAGCTACAGAATCGCGGCCAAAACCAAAACACAAATGGCTCGGGCGGCGGTAAGGATCCGGTGCTGCTGCAGGGCGACTTTCGCAAGGTCAGCGGCATCAGTTCGGAGATCTTTCGACAGATAGAAGCCGTTGAGAACGATCATGATCCGAATACTGCTGCCGCACTGGAGGCGGTGGAGCGACGTGGCGAGATGATTGTGCGCATCCTTGAGCCACGCTCCATGGGCAGCAAACATGCTGTGGATGCGGCCCACAAGCTGATGAACAAGGCCGATGGCCGGCACACCGTGCAGCTGGTTGAGATTGTGAAGCGACCCGGCCAAACCCTTGGCTTGTATATACGTGAGGGCAATGGCGCCGATCGCACCGATGGTGTCTTCATATCCCGCATAGCCCTCGAATCGGCGGTCTACAACAGCGGCTGTCTAAGGGTAAGCTTTAGCTCAAGTAATCGTGTTTTTTATTGGGATACATATCCAATATCGTTTTTTTTATGTTGTCTGGGTAATTGTTTGTCTGCAGGTGGGCGACGAAATCCTTGCCGTCAATTTGGTTGATGTCACTCATATGTCGCTCGATGATGTTGTCATCATCATGTCAATTCCCCGACGCCTGGTGCTGGCCATACGACAGAGACGTGGTAATCGTGGAGCTGGTTCGCCGGGACCGCCAACGCTGTCGCGGCCGGAGCAGAAGCCGCCGCCAGTCGTAGTTATAAAACGTGATCTTCGAGACGAGGACCTGGATGAAACGGATCGAATGCCGCGGCCGCGTTCCTCACGTGAAAGACGTACAGGTAGTTTAAAGTGAGCGCCGTGTTTAAAATGCTAATCGGTGTTTCTTTTTCTTTTCATTGGCTTGTAGGTGATGGTCGCGAGATGACCGAGTCGCGTTCTCGACTTGGCCTTGGCCTCAACAACTACAGTCCGCAGTCGGAGCAGCTGGACATGTACTACAATACGAGAGCTGGCGTAAATGCCATGGGCGAACCACCAAATTGGGGCTACAAGCCGCCACCGCCACCATCCTCGGTCATAACGGAGCAGCCGACCAAGGGCCATGCCTTTGCGCCCTCGCATGCCTACTATCAGAACGCTGGCACATTGGAGAGTCTGGCCGAGAAGGTGCACGCCTTCTATCCGGGCGCACCAGGCCAACCGCTTGGACCGTCGCGTCGCATGTCTACAGGCACTGGCAATGTGGGTTTGGCCCAGCAGCATGCTCGTTTCCCACGCTCTGGCTCGGATCAGCATTTGCCACGTGTGGAATACGCAGACTACTCCAATTCATTGGGTCGTCACTCGTTGCTACGTTCCAGCTTAAAGCCCGGCACCGGCGCACCAATGCCAGCGGGTGTGGGAGGTACTCTGGGTCGCTATGGTCGCTACGAGCAGCAACGTGGTGGGATGCCCAAGTACGGACCGCAGACAGCAGGTGCTCAGTCTCTGACCCGACGATCGCGGCCCAATCTGGACTACTCCAGCGATACGGAAGCCACGATTGGACCTCGACCCAGTTACTATTACTATAATAGGCCCGCCATTGGAAGCATGCCACGCGGAGCTGGTGGCGTAAGCAGCGGAGCAGCTGCAGCTGCCGCTGCTATGCTTGCGGGAGCCACTGATCTCAACAAATTCAACTCACTGCCCAGAGAGCGTCCGGGCGTTCGGTTACAGGGCATACGTGCCCGCATCGGAGATCGCATTCTAGATGAGAACGATGGCAACATCTCGGCGCCGGAGTATGATGCACGGCGTGGTCGCGACTTGCGGCAACGCATTACGGCCAGTCCCGGCCCCTCGATCTTCACAGCGGACGAGTACCGTGCTTGGCTGCGACGTGCTCCTAGCAGCTCTGCCATTGCGGAGCAAATGCGCATGACCAGGGATATGTTTGCACAGCCGCGATCCCATCGCTTCTCCTGCAGCGCCGAGAACATACACGATGCCCTGCGCAATGTAAGTTACCCAAAAGTGTCTCTATACTTAAACCTTATTAATCTGAATATATTTTATTATCCCTTTGCAGACCGAGAGCATTTACTCTAGTAGAACGGGCATACTTGGTGCTGGCACATTGGATCGTAATATGGGCTTGACTCGACCCATTTCTGCACTGCCCGTGCGTTCGATGTCCTCGCAGCACATAGGAGGCGCCGGTTCCATACGCTCGCCCAGCATACGACGCATGCGTCAGCTACTAGAACTGTCTGCCGGCCCGGCTAGTCCTAGTGGCAGCATTATGAGCACCGCTGGCCATCAGAGTCCGGCGCCCACACCAAGTGCTACACTGCCACGACAACATCGCCAGATCGACATCAATCCGGCGGAGTTCGCCAAATACAAATTGGACAAGCCCATTGTGGATATTGGCGGTGTCTCGGGCATGTTGTGGATACACCTATTAGCAGGTCGTGGATTGCGCACAACACCAGAGATGGGTGCACAGCATACAGGCGGTGGTGCACCTCCACAATTGACTCGAGATCTCTACTGTGTGATTGAGTGTGATCGCGTGCATAAGGCGCGCACAGTGGTGCGCTCCGGTGATCTGCAATTTGATTGGGACGAGTCCTTTGAACTGGATCTGGTGGGCAACAAGCAGTTGGATGTGCTCGTCTACTCCTGGGATCCTCAGCACAGACACAAGCTGTGCTATCGTGGTGCCATCTCACTCTCAGCGGTACTGCGGCAGTCGCCACTGCATCAGTTGGCGCTCAAAGTGGAGCCACGTGGCACCGTCTACATACGCATGCGGCACACAGATCCTCTTGCCCTGTACAAGCGTCGTGGGCTGCCCAGCTTGCGTGCCGGCTATCCAACACTGTTTGGTGCTGATCTGGAGACAGTGGTCAACCGGGAGTCGAAGAATGTGCCTGGTTGTGCGCCAGTGCCAATTGTGCTGCGACGTTGCGTGGAGGAGGTGGAGCGGCGTGGTCTCGATATAATCGGACTGTATCGTCTGTGCGGATCGGCAACCAAGAAGCGTCTGCTACGCGAGGCATTCGAGCGCAACAGTCGCGCTGTGGAATTGAGCCCGGAACACGTTCCTGATATTAATGTTATAACCGGCGTGCTTAAGGACTACCTCAGGGAGCTGCCCGAGCCACTCTTCACACGCTGTCTCTTCCAGATGACAGTCGATGCATTGGGTAAGTGTTTGCCAGCATATCTTTACTTTATCTTCTGCTATAATTTGTTATTTCTTTAATTCAACGCACAGCCGTTTGCCTGCCAGATGATCCCGAAGGCAATGCGAAATTAATGCTTAGCATACTGGACTGTTTGCCCAGGGCGAATAGGGTAAGTACAAATAATTAAATTCAGTGGTGTGTGCATAGGCTATCTAATACACAAACCTTTACTTTACTCAACGGAGTATAGTGACCATATTTCTTGTATAAAAAAAAAGAATGAAATGATAAATTGTGCTTTGCAATCTATTTGCTTGCATTTAAAGCTAGCTAACCTTTTACTGTATTTTAAGTAAACATTAAACAATATATTTGTTATAAACTGTCTTTATTAAGTTATTAAATGACAATCTTCTAAATTAACAGGCCACCCTTGTTTTTCTGCTCGACCATCTGTCGCTGGTTGTATCGAATGCGGAGCGCAACAAGATGTCCGCTCAGGCGCTGGCAACTGTGATGGGTCCACCGCTGATGCTGCACTCGGCCAGTGCACAGCCTGGCGCTGACATTGATCATGCGCAGCCAATTGCGGTGCTCAAGTATCTGTTGCAGATCTGGCCGCAGCCGCAACAGCAGCAGCAGCAGCAACATCAGCAACAGCAGCAGCAGCACCACCACCAACAACAGCAGCAACAGCTACAACAGCATCAGCAACAACAACAGCAGGCGCAGCATCAGCAGCTGGCTCAACACATGGGCGGCATGGCCGCTGCCAGCAGCATGAGCAATATGGCGGGTGTTGCTTCAGGTAACGTAATCAC
Organism: Scaptomyza caliginosa; assembly: GCA_035044725.1. Lineage (NCBI taxonomy): Eukaryota > Metazoa > Arthropoda > Insecta > Diptera > Drosophilidae > Scaptomyza > Scaptomyza caliginosa. The sequence goes on along the minus strand of JAWNNR010000036.1, from coordinate 913,622 downwards.
TGTGTCAATTATGCAACCCATTGTCCAGTACCAGTCACCTGTCAACAATGACAATACACACACATGGACTCACACACACACCTCACACACATAAACACATAGACAAAACGCGTGTTGAACTAGTGGCACAATAACAACAACAACAACTACAACTTGAATTAAACACCTTGCAAGAGTTTTTTTCTATCTGCTTTTGAATGTGTGCAGCAACAACAGCAGCCCCTGTTCAATTATTTTTATTCAATCTTTTTCTTCAAACGGCGGCACAGAAACCGTTTATTTTGCATTTTGAATGTCACGCACACACACACACGCACACTCTTACACAAACACACACATAAGCAACACATCGATACAAAGACATACACTTGATCAGACCCCAAAGTCCCAGCCACAAAATGATCGTTCACATTAATATTGATTAATACAGAGTCCTATGTAGACAGGTCGGCGCGGCGAGTCAACAGGGCAGCGTGGAAGCAAAGTCAGTGCGTTGCCAGTGGACAGACAGCAATTACTACTGCAGCAGCAGCAGCAGCTCATGGCGGCGGGCAACCTACTGCGCTCGTCCACTTCGGTAACCAACATACTCTCCCAAGGCCATCATCAGCTCTCAGCCACAGCCAACAATCATCTGTATCAATCAGTAGTGGGTCAGTTAGCTCAATCGCATCGAGCCTTGCAACAAGCGGTGCAACAGGTAAACAAACAGTAACAACAATAACAACAAGAACAACACAAACCAAGAGGATACAAAACATAAACAACTACTAACAATTCAGGATACATATATACAATACATAGTTAACTGAATGAGAAACAAAAGTAAAATTTTTAACACTAACAAACTAACAACATTTACATAAAAAAAACACAAAAATGGCATAAGAATTTGCACAGTTTTTAACTGTTGCTTAATAGTTCTTGCTTAACTTTGTCCAACAAGCATAGGCATCTCTTTTCGTCTTTGTACCTTTTTGTTCAAAATATACAAGATACATTTTCAACCAAGTGCAACATAAATACAAACATCTATACATACACATGAAACATTTTCAACAACTCTTTCTTGCTCTTCTAACTTTTCCTGTTGACCGTTTGTAAACGCGTAATATCTTTCAATAATATACATATACGTATATGTATGTAACCAATTGTAAAATAACTGAACAATTATATAATCTCTCTACTTTATACATATATATATTTAAAGCATTCTCTGTTGTTCATTTGATTTGTGCTTTTTGAAAAACAAAAAAACAAAAAACTAAGAAAATAATTTGTACTATAAGTAATTCATGATTTGCCGTCAAGCTTTGATCAACGTTGTAATTGTGATATATGTATAACACTTAACTAGAATAATAATGATAATGGTTATAATGATGATGATAAGCGATGTGATAAATGTTAACGGCGTGTTAAGCATGATTGGCCCACTACTGGTAAAAATGTAACATATCGAATATACATATCTCCTACTATAATACATCAAACTGTATTTATGTTAACATTCGCCCATACACCATGTAAAAAAAACCAAAAAACGCTTCATATACAATACCATTGTACAAAGTTCCATCAAACATCAACCTGTACTACTCTACTATCCTTCAGACTAACCTACGTTTTCCCCTAATGCTAAACTCTTCAATGCAGAATGTAGATTAATCCTACAAGAGCACAAACTGAATTGTTGTTTGTTTGAATGTAAATAGTCATGATGCTAGGTATATTGTTGCTAAATAATAACAAAGATATATGTTCGCTTTACATTTTCTTAACTTCTATTGAGAAAATGTACAGCCAACAAACGAATATCTTCGATTAGAAGTGTGAAATATTCACACATTACGTAATTTTAACTTAATCGTCACTTATAACTTGCTCTGTTAACTGCACATTTTCCAAAGCACCCTGTTTGCATGTCACTCACCATTCACCATCTACCATTTACCACTCGCCATTACTTTAGAACACTGATCAGAACATTTCATTCAAAACGTTAAGATTTAATTGGTTTATCAATTGGCCGCATTCAATTTCGAATTGTTTATAAAGTGTATGTCTATTGTATGTTTGCCACGCCCACAATTCACACACGCACTATCCACAAACACATAAAATCAAAATTCAAAATTTATTAAGAGAAAAAACACCATGCACCACCCCAGATATCGTCCTTAATCTGTACACAGTATGGCGTTTGTCCCAAACTAATTTACATATTTGGCCAATGCAATAACCAATGAATATGTTTTGTGTTTGTTTTGTTTGCTTTTTTGTGATCTCTTGCAGCCCTATCAATTGGCGGGCTCAGCGGTCTCAGCAATTCCCGACCAATCGCCACTGCCACTTCCAGGCACACCCTCCCCCGGCAGTAGCTCAGCATCGACGGGTTCCGGCTCGGGGTCGGGCTCGGGTTCCGGCAAGAGTGAGTAACAAAAGCTTGAAACGTTCGAAAAACTTAAAAATTCGGTTTTCCTTAGGCACCGATACCATCAAACGAGGTGCTTCACCCGCCTCCGTCAAGCAAGTGAAAATATTTGATACGCCCAGCCCATACTCTGTCGTGCAAAAGAAACCGCCGCTGCAAAAGGATGCGCCCATAGAAGAAACAACACCCCCAGAAGCCAGCGCCAGTTCGACAGTTCGTAGGGGCGTCGATTTTTACGAACCACTTAAGCCGCATTCAAAGAGCTTGACGGGCGATGAACCCTACAAATCAAAGTATTCGAGCAACACTTTGGACACCAAGAAGAGCAGCTATAGCAGCAGCAGTTATACGCCTGGCAAATCCTACAGCAGTGGCAACTCCATCACTGCCACTGGCAGCACCACCGATGACTACAAGGCCATGCGCAATAAATCAAGCGCCACATCAAGCTCCAGCTCATCGCAGGCGACTGTGTTAAGCGCTGGCTCCACAGCCACATCGGCGCCGACAACCTCCTCCGATGACTCCGACGACTTGGTCTCGTACAAGTCCTCTGCCTCTACCAATGCGTTGTTGGCACAGTCTCAGGCAATGACCACCAGTCAACTGATGTCCAAATACTTGAAGCGTGAGCCGCGTGTTCAGTTTACACCCATTAAGTCGCCGGAATCTCCATCACCGCCCGGCGGTGGCGATGGCCTGCCCAAGGGCACCTATCAGCTTGTCACGCCCAGCTCCAGTTCCACCAACTTGGCAAAGCCCAGCGCCACAACTGGTGCAATAAGCAAGTACACCACATCAACATCAACACCCAGCTCAGCAGACACCAGCACAAACCCAACCAGCAGCAACAAACTAGCTGCATCATCGCCAGCTCGACAGGCCAGGGATGGCAAGTCGAGTGGCGCGGTAAGTAGCTCCTCTTCGCTGGTGTCGAGTGGCAGGCGGTTGTTTGACAGCTTGGCCTCCTCATCGTCCTCGGAGACGGAGACAAAGACTTACATAGGCGGCACCACAGTTGCCAGCGCAACCAGCACCACCACAGCCTACACAAACGAATCGAAAGCCAGCAGTAGTAGTAGTAGCAGCGGCAATAAAACAGCTTCCGGCTCAGAGCACAGAAGTTTTGGTAGCACACTATTTGGCAGCAGTGCCATCGGCAATGGCAATGGCCATACGCATACCCACTCTAGCAATAGCCCCTTTGCCAGCACCAATGGCAATGCCAATGGCAATCACAGTGCCATGAATCTCTATGGCACATTGCCAAAGAATGGCAGCGCTGGCAATGCCGGCGGCAGCAGCAGCAGCAGCGCGGGTGCCACTCTCTTTGGTGCCAGCGCCAGTTCGTCGTATCACTCAGGCAGTGGCACGGCGAGCAGCAGTGGTGTTAGTTCCATGACGGGCTCCACCAATAGCTATGATTTCTATTCGAGCAGTAGCTCTGGGGGCGGCGGCGGCGGCAGCAGCAGCAGCAGCAGTTCGCGTCCCTTTGCCAATGGTGGCAATAACTATCATACGCTGGGCACCTATCGCGCTCAGTATGCGGCCACCAATCCCTTCCTCGATGCCTTCGATGAGAAGCCCAGCAGCAATGGGGGCAACAATGGGCATGGGCATGGCAGCAGTCACAGTGCGGCCGATGATAAGCACGTATCGAACGCAGAGCCCAAAAGCCATCAACGTGCCTCAATGGTGGCGGCTTTCCAATCGTCGGGTGACTCAAAGAATGGCAGCGATGAATACGATGATCTTAAGTGAGTGGCCCGCGGTGTGCGCTGGGCTTGTGTGAGTGGGATGGGTTAGTTGTCAAGGTATTAGGGAACTTGACTTGATGACGTTTCTTAACGAAAGCGTTGTCAAATGCTGAAAGTGTTCTTTTGGAGTATTTACAGTTTACAAATTTACAATGAAATTATTCATCAAATAAACTAAAGATAAAAAAAGTTAAAAAAAAAAAATAAAGAAAAAAAAACACATATAAACATAGTTAAACAATAATTTAAATGACAACTAAAGATAAACGAATTTTTAATATCACATCAAATTACATTCTAATGGCAATCCACAAAGACAGAGACAGAAAGACAGATAGCAGGAAATCCGGTTTGTAGAAAAACCTTGGCAAAACAAAATGGCTGCCCAGCTTTAAGTGTTTGTGTGTGCGTGTATGTTGTGTGTTATGCTAAACGCTTTGCCTTAGCAGCATTTATATATTATATATATATATATAGTTGGCAGCCATTTTGAGATCAACGGCATAACCTTTACAAACAGTATTCGAACAAAAACTAAAAACCAATTCATACGCATCGTATGCAATATACAGAGTAATTAATGAAAACACAAACAAGTACTTAATAGCTAAACAAAAGGTTGAGAGTGCATTTAATTGTTGTTTTATTCTTCTGTTCACTTACAAAAATATAGAATAATTATAGATACAGATTTGCTGAAAGAGAAAGATACAAACATACATACATACATATTTTCGCAGCAACTCAACCCGAAAAATTTTCGTAATATTCGTATGTATAACAAATTTCTCCCTCAATATAAAACCCTCCTAAGATCTTCTATGCGTATTATTAGCTTATTTTAAGGCGACCAAAACTCTTAACTATTAAAAGATGATATAACAATTAATTAAATATTGGGTAAATTTTCGAGCAATATATTTGCCTAAAATGTTTCTCTAAGCCTCTTATACATATTAATACTTATATAATATATACTATATATGTATGCTCTTTATATAAATATGCATTTACATATGGTATACAAATGTATCAAGTAACAAATGCAACATTACAATACTAAATACTTCCACAGAGTTGTTATGTTGAGTAAGTTGCAAAAGGTTTTCGATGGATGCTTATGGTACCCTTTTTCTATACGTTCATTTACACACATAACACTTACACACACACACATGCATACCACATACAATACATGAATTTATTGACAAATCGATGTGCTTAGTTTTTTGTATGAAACAAAGTCTGATATACACACTAATATACAAGAATACGGTATTAAATATTCTTAAACATAAATATACAAGATGGAGAAGGAAAAAAACAAAAACAAATAAATATATATACATAAATCTATATATATATCTATATATATTGATGATATTGAATATATATACATAAATATAAAAATATATACATACATATACAGTGACAGAACTAAAACACGCTTTGCGACTACGACAAAAACGAAAAGAGTCTACAAATTTTACAGCCTTTTGTGTTTGAATACTATAGCTACAGCTTTTTATAAACGAATATACATACATACGTATAAGTATATATATATGTTCTATAAATACTAAATACATAACAAACTCGAAACTATAATACAGTATATACCATATAAATTATATCTGATAACAAATCATGTTAAACTGTAAATACCCACAATGTATTTTAAAACTCTTGTGCTTATGTGTCAGTCGATTGAGCCCTGAGTATAAGGTCAATCGACTACGAAGCTAGTCTAAAGCTAGTCAGTCAATGTTTGCAAGTTCAACATAACTTAGTTAGTAGTAGTCTAGTGATAGGCATAGTAAGCTACCTAAGTTAGGCTTTTGCTAACGAGTAGTGCAACAAAGTGAAACATTCATATATATAAATATATAAATATTATTTTATTTAGGAAGCCAGGGAGCATATTAAGCAATAAATATATACATATACCCACAAATTAGAGACACCGAATTATAAACAAATAAAACATAATGACAGAAAGTAAAGAAAGTTAGGATATATGTATGTTTGTACTACCAGGTAGAAAGATTTAAGTTAGTTACCTAATTGAAACATCAGCATAATCATTCGTCTTCATCAAAGTACAACTTTCTAGCAACAACAACGTTAACTTACAAGATATACAATTCCAGTTCAGAATCAAATTTGCATCAATTACAAAGAAACTTACACACGTATGTATATTGCCAAATCAGTGCATTATTTGATATTATACAAGATTTATGAGTAATTCTACTATTTGAAATGAGAAATGCGTTGAGATTTTAAATAGCAAATTATTCGTTTAATTGTTGTCACATTTATTTTATACGTAACGATATAAAGTAAAACCAAAAAAAAAATCCAAAACATTTTAAGTGTTAAACATGAAATACAAACCAAAGAGTTAAAAACAAAAAACAAAAACATTAACAACAAACCTAGTTGATGCTAATTGATTTTTATATACGAATATAGTACATTGTTGATTATTATATATAGCGCGTAGTGGTTTTTAAAAAGCAACAAATTAGCTTACAACAATTTGCCAACAATGCGAGCTGTTCATTTGTAGGGGGTCCAATTGCCAATTGCCAATTGAGGTGATTCGTAAGGGGTTTGTTTTTTGATAATGATTTTATGGCAAATATGGTTAAATGACTTTGTTAGTTATGCTATTGCCTTGATTTTAACAGAATCGTTGCATTTAAAGCCTTTTACCATTTTATCCAAAGCATTTCAAAATGTAGTACTTATAGTTTTGATTCATTGATTCATTCACTAAAGCTTTAATCGTTGAACGACTCAAACATTATAACATTCATAGCATAATCGAAGCAATCGATCACAAATGCAAATGCATAGAAGTTACAGTTGATGCAAAGATTCAATTAATTTGCAAATTGTTGTGGCTTCTTAGTTATACATAGCTGAGCTTTAGATAAGATAACAACAGTTTGCCAGCTGGCCTAGTTAGTGTTAGTTAAATGTCATTGTGGTGATGATGGTGGTAGTGGTGTTGCAAGTGGTGTAGCTGATGCTGTTGGTGGTGCAAGTGTTGGCTGTTATGTGTCTGCTTATTGTTTGGGAACACGCATTGAGGCTTGAACTTGCCTTGCTTAATAATACTTGTATGTACTTTAAAAACAAATCGAAAAACAAAACGAGAAACAAAAACTATGTTATGAAATATATCACTGTGTCATATCGTACATTTATGCAAGTAATCGATACCAAGTTGGCAAGTAAAACAACAGAATAGTATTTACATTAAGAAGAAACCAATAAAAAAATAATATAAACTAAATTAATAGCAGCAAAGCAGCAACTATAGTTAAATAAACGGAAAAGATTGGCAAGCAACCACAACTACATATTGTATATGCATTTAATTTAGCCTAAACAATTAAATAAATACAAAATAATTATAATATTTAAACAATAATAATAAGCGTTAGCTGAATAATATACAAAGCAAATATGTTAATGGCATTTAGTGAGCAAATATGAATTGATAATGAAAACCATAAATAAAAAATTAAAAAAAATAACACACTAATACACAAAAAAGCCACATGAAATTAATGTTAGTTTTCCGTAAAGAACAAGAAAAATAAGGAAAAAAAAAATGTTAAAAACGAACTAATTTATTGAAATGTATTGCACAATATTGTACACTTATAAATATTAGTAAAAGAAAAAAAGAAAACATAACTTAAACTTAATAGAAACGAATAGGAAGGCAGCTGCGCTAGCTAAATTCATATATACTTTAGTGGTATATATATTTACATATATAAAAACAATTAGAACCCAGCCATAACAAATTGATGATTATTTATTTCTTTTGTATATGTAACCCAAAATAATTGTTTTTCCCAAAGAGTGTCCGTGAAAATGTTGCTATAAATTAGATTTAAATTCTTTGTAGCTCAGTTTGAATAAGTTCGTTAGTAATTCTTTGAATAAGTATATAAATGTGTGAAATATTGTGTGTATGTGTGTGTGTTTGTGTGTGTGTGTGCGTGTATGTGTATGTGTATTAAATGTGCCTAAACGATATCATTTTTTCCTTCAAACAAACTTTTGAGACATTTTTGGGGATTCAAGTTGAATGATTCGCCGCACTTTTCGTGCAACGATTTCTTTTGTCGAACTTAACAAGAAAATGGAGACCAAATGCTCAGGGCTTAGCGAGTTATTGTAAACATTAATATACAACAACAAACAAACAAACAAACGAACAAAAAATAAAAAAAATAAATAAAAGGCAAATCGTACTTAAGAACTAATTGTAATACATCATGAGCATGCTCCATTAAAAATTACCAATTACAAAGTATTTTTTGCGATATGCAACTGTAGCAACAATTTCAATACAAAAACCATAAAATCAACAAGAACAACAACAAGAGAACGAACAAGAACAATCCAGCAAGCAAACAAATTTACAAAACCAAGCAATCAATTTCGTTATAAAGACTGAATGAGAAACCAACAAACCAAACTCCCTAAGCAACCGGAGTTTTCATATCAAATGGCATAGATACCTTTTTCTTTTCTTTTAATATCCCCAAAACGAGAAGCTTTTCGGTTATCAACATTCAAAATGTACATTATAAATACATATAAATTCCAAGCATTTCCTAGTGTGTCCACTTATACGCTAAATCATTACAAAATCCCTAATGAATATAGTCAAATATAGCGAAAATAATTCAAATATTACCACCAGCATATTGCTACATAACTAAACTTACTATAACTAAAATGCAATAATACAAAATAGCCTAGCAATGTACTAGTTGCAGCTGGCATTGAACTTTAGCAGACATTTTTATAGTAGAAGAGTAACAACTAACGTATACAATGGATATTCGAAAATATTTATGAAGACAGTCAAATCGAAAGAACACCTAAAGCATTGAATTTGGAAATGATTTTTAAAGCCCACCATGATCAAAATATAATACTTAAAACAAAAAAACAAAAAAATAACAGAAATGCATGGCTTACAACAATTCATTTTTATATTTCCCTTTTTTTGTCTATTATTCCAAATTCAAATGTTTACAAAACGAATTCGCAAGCAGCAATATTTCATATTGTTATATAAACTATATAAAACATATTAACTTTCTAATGTATATATATGCGCAGCCACAAAGCTAAACCAATTCAAATCCAAGCAATAATTACTAAAAACACAAGTTCTATCTTGATTCCAGTGCGAATCAAGCAACTTGCGCGATTTAACAGCTGAACAAAGAGAAAGAGAACGAGAAGAGCAACAGATAATACTCTTATATACACCACTGCCACAAAGTAAATGAAAAAAATATATAAAACGAGAAATTAACGTTACAACATATAATTACACATAAGTATGTACTTACTTACATATAAAACATATTTAAATATGTATACTTTGCAAGTACATTGTTATAATGACAAGGAAAGAGAAATTCATAATAATTACATACACAATATGCGTATTACGAAACCGAGTAACAAGCGATCGCAGTTGTTTGCATGAACAGCATAAATAGTAATAATAATAATAATAATTAAAATAACATAACATATAAATACATAAGTCAACTTTAAATTATTATTTATTCAGAATAATAACAATGATAACAATAAAACTTATCTTATAAATGCATTAACTAAATCCAAAATAGTTCTTTGCGTGAGAATAAAGCGATGTTACATTATTTAATGAAAATATAAATACATATAAATAAAAATATATACACCGATTGCAGTTTTATTGCCACTTCCATCAGGTTTGTTAAAGCAAAAAGACTTAAAAGTCCATTGCATTGAATTCCCAGTATTTTATTTTGCCCTAGCTTATACTGCCAGAGCTCTTGTACGCCAAGCAGTGCTAAAATAAAACTGCTTTCGAAATAGTGGTTTATTTATGTCGGGTACCATATTGGACACAAACCAGTTAACATTTGTAATAAAGAAAATTAGAGTTAAAATTTCCATAAGCATAACATTATCGCTGAATTACTGTTTACTGAAGGATCTTTTTCTGTAACATAGCGTTAATGTTTACAGTGATAAGTATTTTATTAAATTTTTTTTAATATAATTTGACGACCTGAATTGACACAATCGGAAGACATTGCAGAAAAGCCTTGACATCAGAACAATTTGGGCAAGCAAACAGCCAATATATTGTATACACCTAAAAAAAAATGCAATTAATAAGCCAAGAATCGCTTGGCATGACATATATTGGACGGCATTGTTCAAAATACTATTACTCCTGTTCAAATGTATAATGGTATAAATGTCGTTGCTAAAAAGAACAAACTTGCAAGTCCAGCTTGGAACATTGCTGTATCCCTAAAGTAGTTGTGGCCCAAAGAATGTATTCATTATATAAACGCTTGGCTCTGGACTTTGGCGCACCAAGTGTTCGATTTATTTACTAGTTACTGACCATATCATTAGACCAGCAGCTGCCAATACGAAGAGCTGTTGCTGAATTTGAAGGCAAACGCCTGGCAAGCGCCATTAATCGGCAAATCATACTGATTTAAATGGTCTTTCTGTATAAATTCTGGCACGCTATCCTTCTGTACTTCGCAACAGTTTGCAGATTCGCAGTGATCTATAATTTTTTCATATTTTAATCGTAGTTACTTTCGGTAATAATGATGCAAGTCTATGCTGCAAGCTAAGTAACATTTGCTCAGTTTATTTAGTTTTGATGGCAGTAAGCACCGGGACATCAGGCCAACTGCAGCATATCTGCATCGTTATTCTAAGCAGCTTTGGAAATCTTAAATTGGTAATCAAGCGATGTCCTTTGTACATATTACCTAGATATAAACGTTTCTATGCCTAGGTGCTTGTTGGTTTCATAAAAATAGTATCACACTAATTGGCTAACTGCAGGCTAAATGATGATTCTCTTAGTTTTTACTTTTAACTGAACGCTTGGAACGCTAAAAACCAGTGCCCTATGCTTATGCAATGGGTACATTTTTGTACCCGGGCACGCTGCAGGGATATTGCACTGAGTGACGCAAGGTTAATATCTTTGTTAAATCATTATGCTGTTGTCGTTGCATCTGCGCAACGTCGTTTGGTGTTTGGCTCTTATCCATTGCCTTGCTTCTTGAACGCCAATTAAATTGCTGTATTGCCGTTTTAGAAGTGATTAAGATATGCCACAACAGACAAGTGGCAGCGACTGTGGCGTGCTTAAATGCATTTTGGCTGAATATATATACAAAAACAGCTTCCATTCTCGTAGGCAGATGTGATTAATAAATTGTAAGCAGAATATTGGAGGTAAAGATGATGCTAGAGCATATTTTAGTAAAACATTGAGGCATACTTTTAGGAGCATACTGGTGGCGAAACGGCTTAACAGTAGCAATACTTACGTATGTCTGATATAATTATTATCAATGTATAAGAAATAAAACAACATTAAATATATGTAGATGACATTTTCTATTTGTTTGTCAAAATTAAACATTAGGCTCAAAGGATAACTCGTAGACTTGAGTACAAAATTATAAAATTATAAAGAAGTAATACATGTAACATGTTTGATGTGTGATAAGCTAAAGTTCTTAACATTAAACAATTAAAAAAATAATTAAAGTTAAGTTTAAGTTAAAACATAAGTTCTCAAATGTGGATAGTGTTAAGCAAAACAAATTCAATTCAAATTGTTTCTTTTGTGTCTCAGTATTTTGTTTAACAATTCGTGTCTTACAATAATTAATAATACAACTAATAATATGATTTAAAACTTAACAATAAAATATATATAAAAAAATCCATGTGTTTTTGTAGAATTTCTACCCAGCGCCTTATGCATATTCTCAATTAAATACGCCACATACAAAATTGTATAGTTTTTAATGATTTAAATCATTTCTTTTTATTTTGTATTTATTTCTCAAATATTTTTAATAATAATTAATATTATAATAATTAATTAATGCTTGTAACATAACAAATATTCATCTCATTTCATTGTTTTGAAATTTTCCCTCTGCGCACAGTTCTTACATTTCAGTTTACCACACGCTCTATACAGTATGTCTTCGTTTCTGATTTATTTTTATAATTTCTTTTTTTGTTTTGTTTATGCGTTTTTCACGTCCTGTTGCACCATTTGTGGCTTTGTGGCTGAGGCAAAGCTAGCTTCATATATTTTCATCAAGCCGCATGCTCAACTTTGCTGTGTGCCGTTAATTCACATGAAAATCGAAATTGTATATATATTAGTTTATCATTTTTATTTTTTTTTCCGTGTTTAATTGTAGTCGCTTTGCCGCTATTGGTTGGTTTGTTTCATTCTTGCAACCGCATTGCATTTAAATATAAGTATATTATCAATATACTTTTTCGTTTTTTTTTTTTTTTTTTTATATACAATACACATAATAGATTTTTAGTAAAATTTGGTGAGGAAAATCTTGAGTTACATAAACATGTTGTTTACTTGCATTTAGAGCGTAAAATGATTATTATTTTTTCATATATGATTTGATTTGATTTGTTTTACCTTTTACGAGTAAGTTGTACAATAAGAGAGCACATATGTTTAAAAGTGTTTATTTTGGTGTAAATTTATAAAATTTCTTTTAACAAATGTGTCAAGTTCGATTTTGATTGTTTCGCGTGATTTATTTATGTTATTTGTTTTTTTTTTCTTTCTTTGGAGATTCGGTTAGTTAGGTTAAAGCAATATCGAATCAAGGATACATTTTCAAAGCTTCTTGGCAATATCTGTAAAATCTGCGATGCTTGTACGTAAGTGTTAGTGTATGAGCGAGTGCCTGAGATATAGCGAGAGTGTGCAAATATATTGTGGGTTTTACAGATTCTTTTTACTTCTTTGTTTCTATGTTTTACGATTTCGAATATTGGGTACCAATAGTTCAACAAAATTGGCAGATCATAAGCCTACATTGTTGGCATTAATTTTAAATATGGTTGTTTTTGTTAAGATAGTTGATTATTTATTTAAAACTTGGACCCTAGTTGAATTTTGCCATAATTATTATTTTATTTTGGTTTCTTTAAAAATACGCGCACATAATCTATAGACATACCAAGGATAAGAATGAAAAGTATAAGCAAAGTAGACAATTCTTAAGGTAAACGAATTGAAAAGTGTATTATTCATGTATGTAAATGTAGATTTAGATTTTTTGTTTAGTTTTGTTTTGTTTCGTTTCGTTTAATTCACTGCTGCAAATTGTCTTGTTAGTTTCTGTTTTAAGCATTTAATTATCATTTCACTAAAAAGTAGGAACTTCTGTCTTCTGTTTTAAACTTGTTTCAACTTGATGCTTCTTGTTTTCTGTAACTTTTGTTTTGTTTGGTTTTGTTTTTGTTTTCATGTAGTGTGTTTCAATTTTACAAACTGAACTCAAATGTACAATAATAATAATAACAAACAATTTGAAAAGCAATTCAATATCAAAGAAGCAAGTAAAAACACAGATTTCGCTAGCTATATATGTATGTATCATTTTCATTTTCATATACATAAGTATATGTATATATTTTGAGTTGCATGCATTTGTGTTATTGCCAAAGGTAAACAAGAATATTACTTCTTAAGCAACACAAACGCAACAACAATTTTTTAATTTTCATTTCGAATTCCATGCACTTTTTAAGTTTTATGTTTAGTATTTTGCTTTTTGCTAAAAACCACACACACAAAATTTACGCTACTAAAAATACTTGATAATGAGCACACAAATCTATAAAATCTATAAAATATTGTACCAAAAAAACACTTGAAATAAATACTTTCATAAAAAACGTATACTGTAACTATGTAAAATTAATAATTATTATTTCTCTGTCTTTCTCCGTTGGCAGAATATTTAACAAATTCTCTATGCTTTCTTCTATGACGACGACAATATCTGCTATGCACTCGGTTCCGGTCCGTTTGCTTAAAATAATTTTGTTTTGCATTCATTTTGTAACATTTGCGATTTTCACTGCATTTCTGATACAATAATTGTTAATAATTTCAAAAAGCTTGACTTTAACGCTCAATTTCTTTTAATTAAACTCTGTTTGCTTTCTCTACAAAAAATTGTGGATCGGGTTGCTGGGTTTGTTCTGTGCTGTTCTTTATCAAAACGATAACGTTGAGTGTCTTTGGGGTTCGGGAGGTTTGAATAAAATCAACTACTCGTACTCATATGACAAATACTGTTGATATGTTTCTGTTGATGTTATATGTATATGTAGTTTTGAATGTTTTTTTTTTTTGTTTATGTATGTGTGTATGTATGTTTAAGTTCGAGCTAATGTTTAAACAAAACATACTCATACTACTCCACTCCGGTTCCAACTTTAGTTAATACCCTTGTTTTTTTCGACATATTTGCATAGATTTATAGCTACAATTACAATTAGTACACATTAAGTACTAGTATGCGTGGGTTTCAGCTTCGAGCGAGCGTGTTACACAACAAAAACTCATACATACACCGCGCTATGCTGTCATATACACATTTGTTTTTATATATGTATGTGTAATTCATATTTCTTAGTCTTGAATTTATTATGCTTCAATTTGCATTTTGGTAAAATCTCGTTTTGCAGCTCGAAATGTACAACTTATAACTGTTTGCTATGCTTTTATTTGTATTTACTTATATTTTCATATATGTATGTATGTATATATTTCTATATATATATATATAGATTTTTTGTTTGGTTTTAGTGTATGCAACGTGTTTGTTTGCTTTCTGAATCCAAAACAAGTCCCATAGTAGGCGCATGTCAAATACAAAGCTAATAAGGTTGCTCTGCATTCCACACTATTTGCCTCGCGCAGGCTTCGTTTTCTTTTTCACTTTCATTTGTTATTCATTTATTTATTTGTAATTGTTTATCTGATAAATTTTTAATTATTAAATTCTTCAATGTACTTGTAAACTATGTATATATCCAGTTGCTGTGTGTGTTGTTTTTTTTATTACTTTAATTTCTTATTTTTTTTCTCTACATGATAAAGTAATACTTTTAGTGTTTTGTTGTTTTTTTGTTTATCGTCAAATAGCTGCATTGCGTACTAAGTATGTAAGTTTTTTTTCTCGTTTTACGTTCTTGGTTGCAATTATGTATTTATGTATATAGATTTCTATTAATTCGCATGCTGCTTTTCTCGGTGTTTTCTAATTCATTATCAACATGAAACACGCTCTTGCGTACATTGTTTCTATGCATGTTAGTTAGTATGTATGTATGTATATTATCGTTGGGCTAAATATTTGATTACGCTTTGAACGCTGCATACCAAATGGCAAACGTATTGTTGCTTTGCCGCCTTTTATATTGCATTTGGATTGATTGCAATTGAAAATATTGAGTGTTGATATTTATGTTTTTCTCTGTGTGTGTGAGTTTGTATTCACATCGATTTAGAAACATACATATGTAAATAT
This sequence comes from Scaptomyza caliginosa, assembly GCA_035044725.1. Classification (NCBI taxonomy): domain Eukaryota; kingdom Metazoa; phylum Arthropoda; class Insecta; order Diptera; family Drosophilidae; genus Scaptomyza; species Scaptomyza caliginosa. Next base: position 897,972 of record JAWNNR010000036.1, on the reverse strand, counting down.
AAAGTACGATTCAACTTTTCACATATTTATTTTAATTTATTTTTTTCTGTTTTGTTTTCTTTTGTTTGGTTTGTTTGATTTTCGGTTTGCTTGTAAGTAATTATAGTTTTTGAAATACTTGTATGAAATTTTATTTTTGATTTGTCAAGAGTTCTCATATGAAATTCTAGCAGTCGTGGGTTTTAATATATATATATATATATATGTATATCTCTTTTTACCTTGTATCTGAATGCGCTAACAAAACGTGTATATATATATATATATTTGTATAGTAGACATAGACATAAAGGCATAGACATAGAGCATATGTATAATAAGTTAATAAGTTCGATTTTAGATTAGTTAAGTTTAGGATAGAATGTATACATGAAACGCTAGAGTTTTCTTTCTTTTAAAAATGTACTTGTAAGCATGAGAAATGTGTTATCGTTAAAAGTAGTATGTATGTGTGTGTGTTTAGGTGTTGTTTTTTTCTTTGCTATCATTTCTTTTGTTGAGTTTTCAAGCAACTCACATTACGATCATACTTTACCAATACCTATGTATATATGTACTATGTATGTATGTAAATAGCAGCAGCTGCTGCTTGCAATTTGTTCGATAACTGTAAATACCGTAGGTTTGTTTAATTATACATTTTACAATATTTATGTTGCTTTTCGTACACGTTTTTTATGTTTCAAAATTTACCATTTGTGTTAATTGTTAATTTTAAATTACGATCACTGCTACTTATGCTTAACAACTAAATCCATATCATTCAGTTACAGTTACAATTAGTTTATTAATCATTTTGTATTTTATTTTCGCTTTTCTTTTCTTTTCATTTTTTTTTTCTTTTCCGTTTTTTGCTCTTTTGCGCCAGCCAACGTATTAATAATTTCACTTTCTAATTATATATAAACATTGATGTGTGTCTGTATAGTTAGTTGTGCCTGTCAGTTTCTGTCTGTGTGTGTGTTTGTGTGATCCTTTTCCTTCTTGTGTAATGCTTGTGTTGGGGGTTTTTGTAAAATTATCAAAAAATCATCGAGTTTTCTTTATATTTATACTTTTTTTTTGTTTGTATTAGTTTTGCTAAAAACACTTATATGTCTTTCATATCGGTATGCTTAGGCCTAAATATATAATTAAGATTTTTTCATATTTTACTTTCGTAGCTTAAAATTTGTTTTATTTCCTGTTTCATGTTTTTGTTGTAGTTCAATATATATGTATACATATATATATATGTATGTATATCCATTATGCTGCATATACATATATATTATATTATATTATATTTTCATTTCTTTTCGTGTATATATTTTGCTAATTTAACAACATTTACATATACACACACAGAAGGTTTTACGTACGCATTTTGCTTTGTTTTCCTCTTATATATTTCTTCTTTAAAAGTATTACCTTTATTCATTGATCATTTTTGTTTTGTCTTAACGCTAAACGAACAGACGCACTAAATGAATAATGGGAATTCTTTCTCATTTTGCGCCACAAATAGTTGTTTCTTTATTTAATTTAAATTTAATACATTTCGGCGCCTTTATTTTTTACTTGGCTGCATTTATACACTTAAAGAGTCAGTGTGCACATTGAATAGTTATTTGTTTTAGTTTTCTTGAGATTTACTTTTAACATTAATCGTATCGCTAACAAAATGAAAAATTTTTTAAAAACTGCTTAAATGCGCATTTGCAATTTAAGTTCATTTGAATTGATTTTTTTTTTTGTTTTGTGTCGTAAAAATTAGAGTTATCAATCAAAGTTTTCAATCACTTAAAATATAATAACAGTAAATACTCGTACATAATAAAAATTTTCATGTTTTGAATCTTTTGCTTACTTCATTGTTTAACATAAATTGTTTATTGGTTTTTTCTTCTGTTTTTTTTTTTTGTTTTTGCATTCTTTGTTTTGACTTTCTGCTGTTGTTTTTTAAAACCAAAACACAGTACAGTGCACTTAAGTTAAATCTAAATTAATATTTCTATATATATTTTGTTTTTTGTTTTTATTTTTCATCATCTTTATCCTGTCTGCAATGCAACTTACTTAAGAACTAAAATATAGTATTAACTTTACGCTTATGATTATACGACGTCGCTGATTGTTTAGTGGGCTGTTTTTTTGTTTTGTTTTGTTTTTAGTTTCCTTACATTTGAAATTGTAATCTCCATATGTTATAATTAATTTTATAGTTATGTGTGTTTTGTGTTTTTTTCTTTCATTCTTGCTGCTAATTAAGTTGTTCTTTAGAATTTCTGCAGTTATTTTATAGTTATCATATAGATTATGGAAACAGTAATTATAGATATAAGATTTTGCATTTGTTTGTAAATTATATATATATATAAGTAGCTAGAGCTCTTGCATTCGATTGTTGCTGCTTGTTTGTTTGTTTGTTTGTTGGTTTGATGGGTTGGATTGGGTTGAGTTGTTTGTTTGTTTGTTTTTGCTTTTGTATTGTTGTGGTTACTCAATTGAAGTGGGTGTGGGTGTGATGGCGATTGCCCGGCACGCCGCTTGTACTACGAATTATAGATTGTATCTGTTGCTGCCAAAAGAACTGCTGCCGTAGCGCATAGCTGTTGTTGGCACTTAGTCAAGTTCATTGAACCTGACTACGGGTCGGATTCTAGATGTTCGACTTGGAGAAGCTCACACGCAAATGATTGGATTCCGATAGCTGATGGTTGTGCATTTTGATCAGTGCCAGCACAGCCTCCTCCACCGATGATAGTTGCAGCAGCGCCATCTTGCGATCCTTACTGTTAAAACAATATAAATACAATTAGTTTGTTTCATTCAATATATGTGCAGTTAATTTACTTACGGGAAAAATTTGAATGCTTTGACTTCAAAATTATTGGAGGTGAAGGCTTCTTTAATGTCATCCTCGGTACAGGATGAGCTGTAAGATATAGAATAGCATTAAAAATGTTCTTTTTGCGTAAACTAACACCTATCGATTTAAATTGGCATGCTGTGCGTCCATAGATATTGCATAAACACCATGCCAAAATAAAACCACGCAGCAGGCAGGCAAAATACATATAGATATACAGCAACAGCTACAGCTACAAGCTTTGGCAAAAAGCACATAAATTCCAAACGGCACTCGCCCCACCCTTCCATACACACACACACACAACAAACACATAGCGGGGCGCTTTGTCATATTTGGCAGACAAAGCGACACGGGGCCTTTGCCTCTGACAATGGCTTCGACTATGTAGCTGGAGCTGAGGCTGTGACAGAGTTTTCGTGGTAGGTGGGTGTCTTGAAGTTTCGATGCTGCTGCTCATAACGGTAATTGTAATTGCCCGCGTGGCGCTTGCTGATGGAAAAACCAGCTCCAGCTGTGCACGCGTACCTATCGCAGAGCAGCGCCTTTAAACGCTAGACGCGGATGTTCGTGTTTGTTCATGGCTCAACAATTGGATACTTACGGAATGTTACTTAAATGCAGTGTCGCCGATGGCGGGTAGATGTTCTGATAGTTCTTGCTGCCGGGCTTTTTGAAACGGTGCAACGGATTCTGTGAGTAGTCACGTGTGAGTCCCGCGTCCGGCTGTCCCTCCTTGGGTAGCTGCACAGCCTGATGTTTGCTGGCCATGACACGTATTGGCTTGCCCCATAAACGTAATTTATCAAGGTGAGACATGGCTGTAGAAAAAACGAAACGAAACGAAAGGAAAAAGAAAAAAAAAATCACAATGTTAAAACACGTTAAAACGAATGGCAATGCATGAATTTAGTGGCAAAAGTTTTGCCACAAGAGCTCCTACAGTGTAAGTGTGTGTGGGTGTGTTGCTATATTTTTGCCATCATCTTGTTTGTGGATGGCACATGTATGTGTTTTGTAGATGCAATTTACAATGTGTACACGAGTATCTGATGTGCGCTAGAAGCAATAAAATTACGTTGACTCCTCTACAATCCATTCGGAGTGAAAGTCAGCAATAAGTGCTGGCAAATATTTACATACTAAAAATGTAACTGCAACTTTATCAATGTCGTCTGCCTTTGGTGATTTACAAGCAAATGACTCGCCGTTAAATGCATTTGCCCACAAACAACACAAATAGAAATAAGGAAAAATTTATATATATTTTCGTAACAGTTTTAGTTCTTTATATGTATTTCGAAACTGGCAACTTTGAACTCGTTTGTTGGCGCTTCCATCGCTTATTTCTATCATAGTCTCAATAGTCATAACACCTGCGGCTCAGACAACTGCTGCACAGTAAACAATGTATGTGTATGTATATTAGTTTTCGATTACGATTACAGTTTCAATTTCGATTACATTTTTATTCAATTTGTTGTCGAGTCATGCTGGGACTTTCATTTTGGCCCAAGCACTTGTATCATTCTTCTCCATTTTTATTTTTCCATTTTTTTTGTTGCATTATTTTAATAAATTATATAAGATTTGATCATTTTGCGCAGTTGTCATGAATAGCAAAGGGATGGGAGAGGTAATGCTTATGTTTTATTGTGAAATAATATGCTTACTCAGCCGTTTATTGTTTGCCTAATGGATTAAATGATTTTACAAAAAAATAAGGCTTGAAAATATAATCAATTGTAAAATAAAAGGCAGTCACCAGGACGAAAGCAGTGACAAAACGCTTCTGCTATTATGCCACATGCGTCATAAAAACATATATATATATATATATATATATATTTATGTATATGACAAACACTTGTAATAAAGATTAATGTGCAGTCAGCAGACAGAGAGAAAGAGAGAGAGAAGTTGCTAGCCAAAAATGTTAGGACCAACTTTGCCTATCATCTCAGCGCGCCTTTTCAAAATGTGCTTGCAGCTGCGTTCGTGGCAGCCCCGTGGCTTTGGGGCCAGGGGCTTTCAACTCAAAAAGTATCTTAAAGTTTTAATTACCAGCCTGACCAGTGGCAGTAACGAAAACAAAAACAACAACAACAACAACAAATCATTATTAACTCACAAGGCATTAGGAAAAAGAAAAACAAAAAGAGTGCACGCACAGCTGAGCACAGCATATAAAATGAAAATATGACTAAGTTAAGTTGACCCAAAACCTCAAAATGACTTGTAGATGCGCCTGTAAGGATTACACAGAGTGTGCATGAAATGGGTTAAGTCACTTAAGCTACCAACACAAAGAAAGTATGTAAAAACGAAAACAAAAAGTAATGATTCAAGAATCCGTAACAGTTTTTGGCTCAAGAAAAAACCCAAGTCAAGTCATGTCTCAGGTGTAATTGATTAATTGTAAGCACCATGAAATTGTGACAATATTATACGCTATCTAAAGTCAGTTTATCAAAAAACTTTGCTTTTGGCCTAAGCAATAGTACATAATTAATTTCAAGCACATAATGCTGGGCGTTAAGTCATTCAATGGCTCACTTAACGGCAAAACTTTGTCAAAACTCTCGACACAATTTGCTTTATCGCAACATAATCTATGGTAACACACACGGACATTTGTGTGTGCGTGTGTTTCTTTGGTTTTATTGTATATGCTGTTATGCGTATACACAAAAATATTTTGTAGTAATTTGTATAGCAACAATTTATTCACGCAAAATTCCCCAGATAACAACAGCAGCAGCAGCAGCAGTGGCAATGGCAGCTGAAGCTGAAACTATACTACTATTTCTACGTTGGTGCGGCAGCTGTGCGTGTGCCTATAAATTTATATGAGAGTTGTGTCTATAGTTTGTAATAAGTTGCGCAAAAACTTAATCCCCGCACGGCAGACAACAAATGGCGCGCATCCAGCAATAGCAATAGCAACAACAACAACAGCAGCAGCAGCAGCAGCCATTTGCACAATGTCGACAACGTGGCCAACACCAACAGCATTCAGCCATCCTGGCCGAATGGGCCATTATAATATTTCCCATACACACACACACACACACATATGCAAACACCTCAAACTGGTCCACTAGAGTGAACGGCAAACGAAACCCGCCCAGTGCTTATTGTTTTTTCATTGTGTGTGCGTTTTTGTCTATTTGCGCTTTGGCTTTGGCTCTTGATTGCTGTCGCACTTTGTTTGGTCCGAGTTGGGTCCTGCCAGTGCCTGTCCCAGTCCCTGTCCTGACTGTCTTCGTTCTCTTGACTTCATTTACAACCAACAAACAAACAACAACAACAACAACGAGAAAGAAACTTTTTTTTCGCCTTTACGCTGTAATTCGTATGCTGAGTGTGCAATTGTAACCGTATTTTGTGCGCAACAACAAACACCGCATAGTCGTCCTCTTGCGAGACACTTTTATATGCATGGCATGGGGCTCAGATTGGGTGCGAGTGCGAGTGCGAGTGTGGGAGAGATAGGACATCTGCTGTCCTGGGCAATAGACTGAGCATATGCCGGGGTTTCGGTAATCGTCTTTGTTCTGGCAGTTGGAGTTGCGAGAGTTTTTGGGCAAAGTAACGAATGAATTTGTTAATATTTTATGAGTGCATAAGTGCGCACTCACCAACCGACCAACAGCTACAATACACACACACCATACACCTACACACAGCTAGTGGGATACTTCACCTGAACAAACGGACAGCGAGAAAAGAGAGGCCGTAGTCGAACTTAGCCGGAAGTGTTTGCCATTTGGCAGCCCTCGCAGCACATTAGGTAGTCTATATGTTGCAGCAGCGCCATTAATATTTCCACATGCCAGCATACACACACACAGCCACACATATGTTTTGCTGGTGTTGTGTGCGTGTGTTGATTGTACAATAATTTGCTTGTCGAATAGCTTTGGTTTAGTTACCACAAATAAAGCGAAGCATTTTGTTTGCATGTCTGCCATTGTTCCAACATTTGCATCAAATGCTGCGGTTTGCCTGCTGTCAAACTGATTGACAAATTTAATAAACCACTGTATGCCACGAAAGCAAACTATTTGGCAAGATATGCAAGTGATTAATCAAGTATTTAAAGGAATACGATGCTTAAAATTGGATTGCTTTTGAGCGGAAATATGCAGCAGCAGAAGCAGCAGTTGGAAAAAACGGCAACATGTTTGCATAATGATAATTGCACAAAAACGGGGTGAAAAAAAAAAAAAATTTAATTGAGTGCAGCACAAAGCATATTTTTAACGGATCATCAAAGCCAAAGTGTAGCAAGCATTTGGTTGTTGTTGTTGTTGTTTTTGCTACTGCTGCTGGTTAACTATTTATTTTTGTTGTTTCCTTAATGGAAAACCATAATAAAAAAAGGTGCAAAAATAAGCCGATGGCATTTATTTTTGCAGTGGATATACGTATATGTATATATTGGCCAGCTGCCAGGCGCGTAATTTGCTGACAATTTTCGTTCACCATTTTAACCTTTAACATTAATGTTGTTGTTTTTTTTTTATTGTTTTTGTGCGTTGCATTTATTGCAGTAATTAAATTTATTTAAACTTTATTAATAACAATGACTGCTGTTTGTGTTTCTCCGGGCACAATTGATACCACACAGATATATCGAAAACGAATTTGTTAAACATTTAAGCGTCAGCAGTTTGTAAACGTTTTTCATACTTATTACATATTTATGTGAATTTGCGTGTATGTGTGTGTGTGTGTGGGTGTGTGTAGCTCAAAGCGGCTGAAAGTGTGGCATTTGTGCGCTTTCCACGTCAGCATAACGCCATAGGCAGCTAATAAAACCCAACTATCTGTTGTGCAACACGCTGCGTATGCGCAATGGGCAAAGAAAAAATATAGGCCGACCAATGTCACTTGCTATTTTCAATTAAGCGCCGGAACAAATTTGACAGATTTTAAGTAATTTTTCAGATGAGCTACTGGACATCCCCCTACGGACTTTTTCTCTCTCTGTCTCTTTGTCTGTTTTGGTTGTCGTTGTATTAAATGGAATAAAACCGAATTCAAATTGAAAAGGTGTCGCTGTCAGCGCTGCTTGCTATTGCTGCCGGGGCCTTTGCTTTTTTTTTTGTCTTTCGGTATTTTTGTAATAAAGTGGAATTTGGCACGTTGGTTTGCTGCTTTTAACGCCTTCTCGCAAAGCGCGGCGATTTTCATTTCATTTAATGCGCACACAAACTGCCAAAGGGCAGAGGGGGTGCGAGGTGGATTGGTGCGGCGTTAGCCTGGACAATGGCAAAGTGCACACAAATAAATGCAATAAAATGATTGGCATGTCCCGCTGAGCAGGCGCCGAATACGAGTATGGGCACAGAGACAATCTTTTGTTGCCTCCCGGGATGACCGAAACGCGGTCTCAGATTGGAACATAGAGACAATAAGAGAGAGATACAGAGAGAGAGAAAGAGAGAGAGAGAGAGAGAGAGAAAGAAGGATGAAAAGAAGGTAGAAAGAGCAGAACCAGGTGTTGGACAGTCGCTGGTAATAAAGCGCTTATAAAATTTCATTTATGCGCGCGGCCAGCCAACCGAATCGTTCGACGCACAGCTCGTCCTTGCCTTCATACCCTTTTGCTTTAGGTCTACTCTATAGAGTAGTAAATATATTGTACGTGTTGCCATCTCTTTTGCTTTAACAATTTTTATTATTAATACATTTTGTTTGTTGCATTTGCTGGTGCAAACAACAGCAAGAACAATAGGCTGGCTGTACAGAATGCCAAAGGTATGCAATGTTTGGAATTTCATGTTGCTGGAATTTTTTCATTTTAAACAAGCTGCAAATTGCAGTTGCCGCTGCTGATGACGTTCCTCGCATTTCATTTTATATTTGTTGTGCATACTCTTGGTGTGCCTAGAAATGCTAATAAAGTTGTTTGTAACTGATGGAGATATATTATTTTCCCCTCTCAGAATCATTCATGCTTTAGGTTAACATAACTATTGCTTTTGATATGAAATAGCACACAGATTACAGGGTATACAATGGTGGTGTCGACTCAATCGCAGCAATCTTACTTGGTGTTATAATATATATATGTATTTTTTTTCTGTTGGTTTTGTTGTTCTATGTGTTGCGCCTCTTACCGCCACAACGAGCGCAGATTTTTCATTACTTTTGCGCTGGCTGGTTGGCTGCCAGCGTTGGGTTGACGGGGATGTTGTAAAGGAGCTGTGGGTTGAAGGTTTCCAGAATGTTTGACTTACCCAAATAAGCTTGCTGCGGCTCTGCCATTTGTATGAGGGCCGAGTCCTTTTTGTTGTACAAAATCTTTACACGTTGCACATCGCCGTATACACCTGTGAATTGTGAAATGGTTGAGGATTATTAATATGGAGCGCAGTTTATTGCAATGCCGTTAAGATTAAGCATACTATACAGTTAAACAAAGCAAGTTAACAATAATATAGTTAAGAATAAAAATTCTGTTTGTTGTCCCTAAAAGCGCACACACATTGTAGCTGCTGCCAAGGGATTAATAAAAATACGTATCGAAAATACCCTTTCTATATAAGTTCTTTTTTCTTTCCCGCCCCTTGCAAATGCAATCTACGAAGTAGAGAACACGGCCATAAGATGTAACTTAAGCGTTGCTCAATTCAAATGGCGGGCCAGAAAAATTCGAAAAGCTACGAGCGTTTTAATGCACCGCACAAATGTTGCTGCCCGCTGTCAGAGGTGGAAAGTTTCACAAACACAAACACACCAAAAAGCCATAACGTGTAAGGAAATGGTTTTAACTCCTTTTCCTACCCCCAAACTCGTCAGTCTTGCAGGTGCGGCTTTTGCTGCTGGGTATTATTGCCGCGAGAAGCTGACGGAGTCGGAGATGTTAGTATCATGTACGGAACTCATAACTACCTCAATAAGTTTTCTCAGCTATTTTTTACGAGCGACTGCAACAGAACGGCTTCACCATCCTCAGACTCCTCCTACTCAATGGGGAAACTACTACAGCTTTGGGTTGCGGTTTTGGCTTTGGCTTTGGCCCCATATCCGTAACCGCAGTGGCTGCATGCTTTTTAAGGCTTGCGCCACGCGGCTGATTTTACAGCTGTCAGACAAGGTGTAAGGTGTAGGGTGTGAGTGTGATGTTGAAGTTGCTAAGTTCTTTTCACTGCTCTGGGCGCGTTATTGAATTGTTTTTTATGACTTTACTTACGCGACGACGCCGCAAACCATGCAATATGCAACGAGTCCATCTGCCCTCCAACTTACTCATACAAGGCAGCATCTTGTGCTGTGGCAAAACTTTAAAGATACTTAAAGTGCTGGACAAAAGCATTTTGCTAGTGATTTCCGTTGGACTTTGCTTTGACAGCTGTCTGGTGCGAACGTTCGTTCTCCTCGTACTTGTGGCAAGCACAGAGGTCCAGCAGTCCGTGTGCAGCCAATCAGCGGCAAATTTGCAGCAGGGCGCAAATTGCCATCAAGCATAAAAAATAGTTGTTGTAGTAGCTAAAAGGTCGCCGCCCCTCTGGCAAACGCCCAATGCAAACAATGTAAAGTGCAGGCGCCCTCGGTTGCCCAAGACAACAAATCGAATAATGCGAAAAGTAAATTTTCAACTAGCCCACACTCCCAAAAAAAAAAAATAAAATAAAAAGCTGAGAACAAAAAAACAGAAAAAACTTACTGAACGCAATGGCAATAAAAGTGGAATGCAAGTGGAGGCAGGTATGGCAGGAGTAAGGAAACATTGAACGCTAACAAGTTACAAAAGTAGCAATAGAAATGCAGGTAGTAAATAGTGCGGGAACGGTGCATAGTTCAACAGTTGGCAGTAAATCCATTTTATACAGTCGACTGACTGCTCGACTGGCTGACTGCACAGCACAGCACACCAGAGCAGAGCAGAACAGAGAGCAGTTGAGAACAGCACACAGTACAGAAGGAAATGCGAAGTGAAAAACTTGACTTATGCCAAACACCGAAAAATTTCGTTTGCTTCAAATTGGCTTGGCATAGCAACAATTGCAGCAATAAAGCAAGCCAAGCGAGCCAGCAAGTTAGCCAGTCAGACTCAAACTCAGCTCAGCTCAGGCTCAGTCTCAAGCCAAAGAACATATCTTTTGACTGTGCAGCAGCATAAGCAGCAGCAGCATATTGAATGGATAGTATTCTGGCATCAGGCATTGCAACTAGCACCAGCAGCAACACAACTTGACGTCCAACGGGGCGTGTGAGCAACTGCTTCTGCTACTTCTACAGCTGCGGCTGTTTTTGCCGGTTGCCTTGTGCATGTAAAGACGACGACGACGACAGCAGACCGCCCTCAGCTAGCAAGTCAGCCAGACTTTATAATAATTTATTATCGTAAAAAGATTTAGCTATATTTGCACAGCCATGCGGCTGACTTTGAATATGTTTGCATACTTTCTGGCGTTCACTCGCTCGCTCACTGATTCCCCGGCGGCCCATTAGTAGTATGTTTGAGCGTATATATATGCATATACAATTTTAGATGAAAAAATATTGCAGTCGTCTGTCGTTTAATGCAAATTTTGCCGCGGCTTGTGGCAACCCAACAGAATATGTATAAACTTCGTGGAAAACTTCAAATGGCTAAGCGAATGAGTGAGCCTGATCTAGAGTTGAGTTGCCATAAATTCTTAACTGATGAAACCAATCTCAACGTAACTCTTTGGCAAGTTTCCTCATTTGATTTTCACTCCATTTATGGAATAAGCGAGGCACTCACAAACCCGAAAAATTGCAGTTAAACGGAACTTGTTAAATTATGAAAATATTCATTTATATTATTTGCACATATTTTTGCCCTTTTCCGGTCAGGGCACTTTATCAAAACTCAACTTCCATCCCGCCACGGTTGGCATGTCTTCCTTGCCGTATGTAGCATATTAAATTTTATGAAATTATTTGAGTGCGAAGCACAGAAATCACGCACATGAACACGCATCCGCACACGCATTTCGCAGCGAGCTCATAAAAATTCAATTAAACACGTTTCAACAATATTTTCGGCAATGATATAAATTTTTAGCACGCCATTACAATTACATAAGCCGATTACTAATACAAACAAACCCACTCACTAACATTCACACACACACACACACACACTCAAATGCGCATCAATATGTTCCACTAGACGATTTTCAGACTGATTAAGCTTTTATTGTGAATGCAAAAAATAGAGAAGGGTCAAGCATGTACATAAGAGCAAACGCCCAAAAAAGTAGGCAACAGTTTTTTTTGTGTGTGTCCCCAAGATAGCCTATTAGAATGGTTGACAGTCGGAAGTGGCAGGCGGCATGCGGCATGTGTCAAGTGTCTAAAGAGCGTGTCATAGTCATTGTAGCATTGAGCAGGGATGGGCAACAGGGATCGGGTCGCTCGATTGAGCCTTTTTGGGGGCTGCTGTCTAACAACAACAAAGCGCTGTCAAAACTAATAAAATGTGTCGCTATAGAAAGGGTTGCTGCGTCTACTGGTCTTTTCTTTTTCGTTTTTCGTTTTTATTTTTTCTTTTCTTTTGCATTCAGCTTGATCAATCTAAACGTTAGCGTTTGAAGTGGCAAAGAGGGCGTTGCAAGCTTTACGCTTGCCACTTTTATTATTTGATATGCAAACAGCTTTTAGCCAACAGCAGCTAGCAGTCAAGAGCCAACAACATACGCCAGCTAGGCCAACAACACATTGCCATGATTGAAGTGCAAAATTTGCCACCTAAACGTGCCCGTCAGACATTGGCGTTCGCGTCATGTGTGAAAATTGTGGTTACGTGCCCCAGCTCCATGCCGCCATTAACATAACAAAAGGAACTATGGGTATATATTATACTTGCATACGTACACATATGTATAGATGTATGCATGTAGTGTGTGGGGCAGTCGTCTACTTGTTTGTCGAAAAACTTGCCTCAAGTGTCACTGGCACCCACTCTTGGCCAGGGTCTTTGGGTGCGTTTCTGAGCTACTTGGAAATTCAAAAGTTATTACATAAAATTTTAGCGCTGCCATTTAGCTGATTGCTCGTTTAGTCTTGGCCTGACGCTGGCCACCACGCTGCCGTCATGTCGCTGTCGGTGAGTTTATCTAAATCTATTGGCACGCCATTCCGAGTCATGGCCTGTGCTCAGAGCTCGAAGCTTGTAGCTTTGTGCCCTGGGCCCCTCTGGTCATGACCAGTAAGACGCTTAAGAGGACCGTTCAGCTTATCGACATCTCTCTTTAGCTAGCTGTGTGTGCAACGGGGCGTATGATACTCGTACATCTAACAATTTTCTGCTCCATGCTTCTTATTCGCTTGCCTTGCCCATCCCATTCCACTCTTGAGTTCAGGCGCTTGTGGCGTTAAATCAGCAATCGAAGCTTTATTAGTACTGCAGGCAGCTGCCAACTGCCAACTGCCAACAGGCAACTGCCAACTGGCAAGTGAAAGGCAACTGCTGCCAGTTTGCTGCTTGCAGTTAGTCTTAACTGTGGCTAACGAGCTGCTGATAGGATTTACTGTGGCTCAGTTGCTTTAAGCTGCCCTTAGTTGTAGCTGTCCGCCAAACACTCCGTGCGGTTAATGCGGCCAGACTGTCTTTATGTGCACTATATAAAGAGTCACTAACAACAGCAACCAGAGCAATACTTATTTTTAAGCAATTAATGCATTTGGCAAATTTTTGTTTACTTTATCAGTGATAAGACCAAAATGCTGACAGAATGTAATGCAATTTGTAAATAAATACTACACAAATGAAAACATTTGTCAATCTGTATGAGCATGTGTGTGTGTGTGTGTGTATTCACTTGCATTCAAAGACAAGCAGCTTAAACCACAAGCAGTCCTTGTTTTTGTCCCATATCACCCACTGCTCTCTGTGGTTGCGTTTGTTTGGCAAAAGTTTATATTTGGGTATTTAAACTCAAATTAAATGCATTTGCATGCAAACAAAGAGCTACACAGACACAACGCACACACATACTACTTGAGAGCGAGAGAGAGAGAGAGCTAGAGAAAGAGAGAACACATGTCTATGTGGGTAAACAAGCCGCAACAACAACCGTTTTGTGTCACCAGAGACAAAGGCGACTGCAGACTTAACATTGTTGTGTATGTACTATATATTGTATGTGTATGTGTATATGTGTGTGTGGCTGGCTAGTTTCGTGCGTTTAATGCTGTATGCAGCACAAAAATGCTAAGGGCAGCCCAGCAACAACACTTTGTATTGCGGCAACAAATCCATTATACTGCAATTATGCGCCACACTTGGCAGCAACAGCAACAAAAACAATTTGGCTAACACACTGTGCTGCTGGCATTCGCCGTAATCGAAGTATTTTGGTAATTAAATAAACCAAACAGATAGATAGCGAGAGTGAGAGTTATATGCTGTGCATGTGAAAAGTCAAGTCCAAATGTAATAAAATAGTAAAACAAGCAACTAACACACACACACACACAGAAACTTTAAGTCACACACACACATACACGGACAAAGGAATAGAACGTTGTGAAGCAGAGGGAAAGTTGAAGTCAGCAATTCAAACAGCAAACCCCATTAACTTTACAAAGTTAGTTAAATTCATTTGGCAAACAGACATGCCACATACGACAAAAAGTCAGCAAGGAGACAATAAAATCCACCCATACGCCCACCCATCCAACCAATCCAACAAACGCCCAACCACTCAACCACCCCAAAAACAACAAGCTACGAAAAGTCACAAGTAAATTTTATTTCAATTGTAAAGGCAGCAAAAACTGCAAAACTGTGTGAGTGTATAAAATACACACACACACGCGTATGCATACAAACAAGGAGGCGAGGTTTAAGAGCCGGGAGGAGAGAGAATGCACACACACACACTCACAGAGAAAGGCAACAGCAACAAGCGCAATGATAACTAAATAAATGGACATTTTTATAGCTATGCACTTCCGCACTCAATCTTTTGTTGTGCGAGCAAGCGAGTGTGTACTGTTTGTTTGTTGTTGTGGCAGGATGAGCGCCATGTTAAAGCATGTGTCCTGTATATATGGATATACATATATATATGCATTTGAACTCGGCTAAGTGAAGGGGAAAGGGCGAGAGAAAGAGAGGGAAAGCGAGCGCTGCATGCTTGCGTATAACAATGGGCAACTGTGGCAAGTAAGCAGAGCGATAGTGAGTAGCAAGAGGGGGCACGGAATGGAGCACACACTTAATTCATGTAATTTTACATGCACATGAGCATGTCGCAGACAACGGCAACCAAGAAGCAACAGGATGCCGTGCAAGTGTGTGCCTTAGTGCGGTTTCACTTGTTGCCCGTTTGCCACTGAATGCTTTTTTAATACGTGTACGAACGTACGTATGTATGGGTGTGAGTGTGTCTTAGTGTGTGTGGATTGTGTAGATTTATGCAAGTGCATATATTTTCATTTTCATTGTTTTACAATTTGTAAGCACAACTTATGACAGGATAACTGCCAGCAGCGAGCGTTTGCATATGCAACTGTTACCAACACCCACTTTAAGCCATTTCTAAACTCTTTTCTTGGTAGTGTGTGTGAGAGTGTGTGTTCGGTCGAATACCTAAAGATTTCGTTGAGATTTTTGCACCCAAGCCAAACTATTTCAATTTCAAGCTTATGGATTTGCTGGCCCCTGGCAAAAAGCTATTAGAAAGCCATTTGTAGTTGCTACAATTGCTGCTTCGTGTTTTGCAATACAATAAGATTCTTTAATACATATATATATATATATAGCAAAAGGTATGCACATAGACGGAAACGCAGCTTGCTGTTTTTTTAATGCATATTTCCGTTGCTGCAATCACCTCTCAGTCTTGACATTTTTATGCGCTAGTAGTCTTCTGGCTTTAGTCTTTTAGATTGCAAAAAAGGAAACCCCACGAAACCAATTACTTCATTTTGATGCACTTTAAAGCTTAGGGAATTTTGATCGGTTGTAAGGCTTACGTCTCAACATTTCTCCTTCTTTGCCAAGCATTCCGTTATAATAAAGTTTTGAACCATTAAATTGGGTTGCCAAATAATTGCAATGTCAGCATTACAATTCGAATTCAACATAAATGAGAAATATTTGCTAACAAATCTAAAATTCAATTACAATTATTACATATATTTCAAATATGTCAGAATATTTTTAAAATAATCCTACAACATGGTACTTCCGCTAATTGGTTTTGTATACAATCTAGCTTATCGTGTGATAGAATAGCTTAACAATTATGTCTGTTGCACAAACAATTTGGTTTTTTGTTAAAGGTTTTTGTTTTGTTTTGTTTTTTTATTTTACATTCAAATATGTTCAGCATTTTGATGGTCGTTCGTCGTGTATTTTTGCATTGCTATTGTCTGTTTTCCTCTTCCGCGCACCCACATTGTATTCTCTTTACCTCTTTGTGCTCGTGTGTGTGTGTGTGTGTGTTTGTGCGGGTGTCTATTCAATATGTACGAAGATAAATAATTCATGGCACTTTTCCTGATTGCACGTAAATGGCGTAAATTTCAAACGGAAGTACGACAACGAGACCCGCTATGCAGTAAGAAGTAAAGTTCAGTTCTAGTTAGAGTTAACCAAATAATACAAAAAAAAAAAAAAAAACATAAGAAAACAGGGCAGCTACAATGTGTGGGTCGCTGTCAAAGGTTGACTTTTTGGCAGCTTGGTTTGCTTTTTTCTTGTCTCTTGTGTACATTGCTAAAGTGTCTAAATTCAATGAATAAGCAAGTGAACTACTTTAAAGGTGGTCAAGGAGAACCACTTGCTTGTGGCGCAGAGAGACAGCACTAAGACAATAGCCCAGTCAGGCAGGGTGCAAAGCAATGCGAATAATATATAAATATAGCAAGGCAGTGATGGGGAGGTTAGAAGAGAAAAGATCAACTAAAGATTGGATGCATTTAGCCTTGACTTAATTGCACTCTGCTTGGCTGAGTCAAAGTCATTATAAAAATATGTACAAAAAATGTATATAAATATTTATAGCATTAGGTATTACGTAAAATGTATACTGTTTATGGTATTTTTGGTATTCATATTTTTTTTTATTTGTTTTGTTTTGTTTTGTGCAGACGTACCAAAGAGGGTAAATAGAGCATCAGGCGTGACCATCTACAGAGAAAAAGAGAAAATAGAAGTTTGTCGTCAGTAAGCGAAAGTTTTGTTGGTAGATGTTTTAAAAATAATATAAATAATAAACAGTTGAAAGAAATAAAACATATAAAAATAGTTGTTGCAGCTATAGCATAAATAAAATTGTTTTTATTTAATACTGATTGTAACTGAAGTAAATAAATTGTGAAAACGTACTCGCTTATTAATAATAAAAAAATATATATAATTAATCAAAAATCAAAATAAATATTTAAATAGTATGCGACTTTGTGAAAAAATGCGTAGACGAAATGCAAACTAATTATAGGTCATGTACGAGTACTTGTTATTTTTTTTTTAAGTTTTTGCAATAATTATACATTTGTGAATAATATATATATATATATATTTATAGAGAGTACGGATAGCAGGTGGGCATATTGTATATTTATATTCATTTCAGGGCTTTGGCTACTCAATAATTTGTATGTAAGTATGTGTGTGTGTACTTTAGATAATTGTAAATTAAAAGCACTTACCTCCTCATTTAAATTCGAAACGAGTAGCACATTCGAGTAGCCGCGCATGGCGGGCGCGGGTGTTTGCAGGGCACCGCTGTTGGCCAGCGAAAAGGCGGCCAGATTGGGTAGAGCGTTGCTATAGCCACCAGTCAGTGGAGTGCCCAGGCCCAAGGCAAACGGTGGCAGCACGCCGGGTGCACCCAGACCATTAACTGAAACAGATAGATATTGATAAAAGCCATAAGAGCGTTAGGTAATAGTTTTTATTTTATAACTATATAATGCATGCAGCTTATAAGCTAAACGAATCGATAGCGAGTGTAAAAGGCAAAAAAAGTTGAAAATTAAAGCACTGTATGCATGTATGTATATTTATATGTGTGTGAGTGTGATTGTGTGTGTGTGTGTAAGCAGACGGTAGATTAAGCACAGAAATTAAAAACGATAATAGAAGGAAATTGTTTTGTTTGTGTTACCTATTTTATCACCTGTTAGTGAGGGACGCTGGCGGGCAGCAATCAACAGCAGATCATTGGTATTCATTAGGCCGCCAGCGGTGGGCATGAGATCAACGCCCGGCTCGCCCGGTGGTAGCGCCGGATTCGTAAAGTCACGTGACTTATCATTGTTGTATTTGACATTCAAGGCGGTCAATTTGCTGTTGTCAATGCGCAAAGTGCAGCAGCCATTGTAGATATTCTGGCCATCCAATATTGATTTGGCCTGCTGTGCTGAATGGGCATCCGGATATTGGATGAGAGCCTGTTGAGTAGAAATTAGGTCATAAAGTCTTCAAGTATACATGAAAAAAATCAATGCACTTGCCTGGAATGAATTGTTCTTGGTGAAGGTAACGATCTTCAGGACCTTGCCAAAGCGCTGGAATATCTGATGCAATATGTCCAACGATACGGGATACATAAGTGTCTCAACAATGACACGCAGCACAGTGTTGGGACCACCGGCAGCATTAGTATTATTGCCAGCGGCTGAGGCATTAACAGCGCTCGTATTGTTCTGCAAAATGGCCACAGTGCTGCAGTTGCTGTCGCCCGAGTTGTTGGCATTGTTGCTGCTCGCATTGCCAACGGCGCACAGCGGCAATGGTGATCCACCGGCGGGCGATTGAATGCGATAGTCGTTCTGCACCGCCGAAGAGTTCTGCTAAAAAGAAACATAGATGAGAAAGAGGGAGAGTTGTTAAGTCAATTGATGGTTAAAATCGTTTGCTAGCAAAGTTTTATTAGTTTAACGCTGCACATGGCAAAAGTTTGTGCATTAATCAAAAAAAATTGGGCATGCAAGAGCAAAATTTATGCACGCCGTTAAGTTTTTAAGGCAACTAGGCGAAAATATGCTAAATATTTACGGAAGCAACAGAAGAAGTGTAGGCAACAACAAGTAATAGCAACAGGATGAAGAAGTAGCACACAACGCCCAAGCAACAACATAAATCTCAATCAAAATCAATAATATCAAGTACCGTAATAATAAAAGGAAATCAAAGTGCGGAGTGAAGATGGCAGGATGCTAGGATGAACGGTGAGGACGCTAAAAGCGAACGCCCTATCAGGCCGCATGCTGAGCGGCAAAACTTCTTGCGTGAAATATACACGTTCTATCGGAAAACAATTTAATGACATTCGGAAGTAAATTTATTCCTATTCGTGCTGAATTTTGATTTCGAAAATCATAACGTAAACACATTCGACCGTCCTTACCAGCCCTAGACCCCACAACCAGTCAGCCTAGACGCGTTTTTTGTGCGTTTGTCAGCAACAGTAGCAAAGTTCTCAACACACACACGCATACATACATATATATATATCTATATATACACACACGTGGAGCGCCGCAATCCTCCCCAGGCGTGCCATTTGTTTTTTGCTACCTCTTGCTAGATAAATTCTCGTAGACGAAACAAAAGCCAAAAGAAAGCAACAGCCCAAGCCCGCTCTGGGCGCTGAGTTCTTTTTTTTCTTCCTCTGCCAGGTTTACAAAAATAATAAAAATTGATTAGAATTGCGCTGTGTGAGGTCTCCACTGGCTGGATGCCTGCATATGTGTGTGCGTGTGTTGGCGTAAGAGGTGGAAAGGGAGAGCTGGGGAAGTTAAAGATGATGCGGCTGCTTCGATTGCTATTCAGTTCGGAAGCTTGGAAGTCTACGATTGTAATTTGATACTTCACTTTGCCTGATTATTATTACGATGAGATGATGACGATGACGTTGATTGTGTAAAAATTGTAATGTAATTGCACAGCAAACATTGCAAGCGCTCACTCTCTCTCACTCATTCTCTCTCTTACTCTCTCTCTCTTTCCCTGTGCCCTTCTATTTGTGTGTGTGCTCGTTGCTATAGTTCAACTTTGTACACATTGTGTGAATGCCAAGTGGGCAATTGCAAATTCACTGCACTGAAAATTGCGTCCAAACATTGTACAACATTTATGGCCATCTGATAATGAGTCAAGCAGCGTGCTACATGCTACTTGCCACTTGCCACATGGTCAAATAGCACTTAGCTTAGCTGCTACTTTAGAATTCTGGTTGCTAAGACTACGGAGCTCTCTGTATGTTTGTTTGTATTTGTGTTTTAGCTGGTTTTCCCCTAGTCGCGGCTTAGTCGCTTAATGAGTCATTTGTGCACTGTCTATTATCATTTGTTGTTGTTGCTGTTTAGGCTGTGGGCGGTTTGTGGCATTGATTAGTTGCACAAGCACACCCACACACAAACAAAAGGACTGTGTACCGCATAGTCAGCACAATGTTATAATTTAATATGATAAGTCTGATAAACTAAACTGCTTTGATAAGCAAAAATAGACAAATCTGCTGATAAGCTCAATTATCGATCCATTTGCCTGTTTGTGTTTGCTTTTGCCTGTGTTTGTTCACTGCACGCATATCAAATGCTTAAATTTGACAGTTCCCGCTGGACTTAAATATGATGCCAAAACATAGAAAAAAATGTGAATGGAAAAATTTAATGGAAAGTCAAAACGTTTGTCAGTTCACTAGAGAATCAAAAGAAGCATTGTGTAGAGCAAACTATAAGCTAGCCAGCTAACAGGAGGAAAAAAAGGCTGCTAAAAGCTTTTAAGCAAACTTTTGCAATATTTACGCCAAAAAAAAGGCGACAAGACGACAAAGGGAGCTGTCTGATAATTTCGGCACGGGCTGCCCTTGCCGGACAGGCTACCTATTTTTTCCATCTTCATTCTATTTTTTGTTTTTTTTTTTATTTTTTTGCATAAAAAATAAGGCAAATGGTTAGTTGGCGTGACGCAGAAGCAAACAAAAAACTCAAGCAAAAAACTAGTGATGAAAAGTAGAAAATAAAATCAAAATAAAATATTGTTCCAGCTTTCACTTAGCGTTCTGTATAAATATTATTTTGCTCAATATATAGGTGTGTGAGTTTATTTTCATTGCAATGCACTATATATATATCCCTCTGCTCTTGGCACTCTCACAACTGTTTTTTTGGGGAACACTTGTAAAGTGCAGAAGGCCAAGCAACATACATACTTCATAAAACTGGGCACACTGTGGCTCAAAGTGGCTCAAGTCGAAGCAAGTTGCTGGCTTAAGTGGCGACGTAGAGTGCATGAGGTGGCTAGGCTAGCAGCTTCTTGGCAGTAGTTCCAGTTACTCTTTCTGTGCCCGCATGCGTGCAACAAGGATGCCAAAGTGAGCGGTGAGAGTTGCCACTTTTATGCGGTTGCCAAGCTTTGCCTTTCATTTTTATATGTTTTTTGGATGCTATTCCCTTACCAAAGAGATAAAGGGGAAATGTGGATTGGGGTTGCACAAGTTATGAACTTGTGCAGTTAAGTTTTAAAGCTAAGCTGCGGATTATGTATTACTACATACTTTGCCGTGGTTGCTCTACTGCCACCACCAAAACAGCTCCTTGAGCTGCTCTCGTATACTTTTTGCGGCCACTGGCCTGCCTGCCACCTATACAAAAACCATAGTGCTTCTGAGTGCTGCTAAAGACGCAACCACAGTAAAATCTCTACTTGTGTGTGTGCGTGTATGTTTGTTTTTGTGTTTGTGTTTGTGCGTCTTATTTACGGCCAACACAAATACGGACTACAAGCAAATGCGTTGAAAGCGCTTACCAAAAACTTTGCATAAATAAATATGTTAAAAAGAGCAGCACAGTGGCAAATCCGACGTTATCCCTAGCCTAAAACTAAACAAACACAAATATAACGAAATGAAAACATTACGTAGACACATGCAAATAAAACGTAGCATACTTTTAGGCAGCCACAATATTGTAAACACGAACACAGGACCAAGAGATAGGAAAGAGAACTAATCAATTCAATGAAAATATTGATGCTGAAAAGTCAGTATAAACACACACATGTTGAATAAGATGTTTTCAGCTGTTATTGTTGCTCTTTTTGCTGCTATTGCCATTGCCGTTGCTATTGTTGCTTTTATCCCTATTGTGCGCAAATTTGCTCACGTACTTCTGACGAGTGTGTGAAACAATGTAATTTAAATCCATTTTCTGCACGCCAGAGCGTCACCAATCAAATTGGCAAGCGACTGGAGTATAAGCAAACACAGTCGGCATGGCGGGAGTGAAAGCTGCAGCGGCTGGCATCCTGCCGCATAACTCAAAGGATCAACAATCTAGCTAGCGTCGATGTAGAAGTAGAAGTAGAAGAGTGGGCTAGAAGCAACGCGTTCGCGGCACTCTTGTGAAAACAATAAGATTAGCTCACTTTTGCTTTCAGCAGGCAAAGACGACAACAAGAACAACAACAACGACGACGACGACGATGATGTGGGCAAAAGTAAACGGGAAATAAAATGAGAAAACAACAACAGGCAACAGGAATAGCGGATGCGGCAGCGGCAAAAGAAAAACAAAAGCAGCTCATAGAAAAATAAACAACGTGCAGATAGAGCCGCTTACACACACACACACACACACACAAACACACATTGCATACACAAACACACATAGATGGCTATGTGTACATGTGTGAAGTTATTTGCCACGCCAAAATCCTTTAACTGCACACGCCTCAGCATTGAGAGTTGTACAAATAGCCTGGCACAGTAAAATGCCTCATACGAATCCGTATGTAAGTAAGCCCAAGCTCCAAATCCAACCATTCCATTTCCATTCCAGGTTCCCCCTTTGCAAATAGAATGCTGCCGCTGGCTGTCGACTGGCTGTCAGGCAGCAGCAACAAATTAAATAAACAGTGAGGCAACTCTGAGCTTGGCTCATATTATTAACGAGAAATCGAATGGGCCATTCGCCATTCACCATTCACCATTTAGCATTTACCATTCTTCTTCTTTATGTCAGAGTTTGGCCTAGTTTAGTTGGTGTAACTGCAACATGTTTCGCATTTGCTTAAGTCTTTGCTAATCAGCTTGATCCTTTTTG
This sequence comes from Scaptomyza caliginosa, assembly GCA_035044725.1. Classification (NCBI taxonomy): domain Eukaryota; kingdom Metazoa; phylum Arthropoda; class Insecta; order Diptera; family Drosophilidae; genus Scaptomyza; species Scaptomyza caliginosa. Next base: position 875,072 of record JAWNNR010000036.1, on the reverse strand, counting down.
TGGCTTAATCGCCTGACATTTGTATTAGTTGTTGCCGAATTAACAACAATACTGCGTTAACTGCGCTAAGGTCTTAACACAACCCCCCAAACAATGCAAAAAGCATAGGAAAGTAAATGCCGAAAAAAGACGTACGTCAAATGTTGTCCACATTAATCTCATTTTGTGTTTGGCACTAATGCTGACGGGATTTCTTTTTGCCCTCTTTGCTGATATTTATTCTATTAATTGACATTGTGTGCATTATTGGTAAAGGAGAAACTGTGGTCACTGAATGTTACACATTCAATTCTGATAGAATTTAATAAACTAAGTTATGTTTAAGAATTCATTTCTGCAATGGCTACCTTAAAGCTAGCGAACATACATATTTAATATGTCAATTGACAGCATTGAATATACGTTATGTGCATGGCAAGGCTCTCCAAATGAGAGAGCGCTATAGGGCTTTATTTCTTTGCTGTGGTTGGCAATTTAATTTAATCACATGGTAACCTTATCACTGTAGGGAAAACCAACACCTGCTCCAATGGCCACAGCACACCGAGTCACACTCAAGCACACGCACACACACACAACACATACATCCAATTTCAGTTATATGTGATAGGCGTAACTGTCTGTAATCAGTGTGTTGGTGTTGTAAGGTGTGCGGCAACCGTGTTGCAAGTGACGGTGCAAGTGCAAGCGACAACGGTGACGTAAACTGCTCGATTGAACTGTAACATTCACAGTGTGTAATGTCCTTTAGCTCCCTGTCCGCTTTCTGTCTCTCCTCTCCACCTTTCTATGTGTCCTTCTGTTTGCAGGGGGCTGTTGTTTGCGACCGCACAAGTGCCAATTATGACGATTACTGAAATTAAAGGCAACCGTTTTGGTGCACCTTATGCGAAACATGAAGAAAAGAAAGCCTCTCTTTGGATCTTGTATGTGTTTGTGTGGGTGTAGTCATAATTAGTTTTTTTTAAATATTACGAATGCATTTGCGCGGACGCAAATGTTACACAAGAGACAAGCTTTTCGCTTGTTTCGTTCTGCTCGTTCGTTGTGTCCATGGGATTTTGTTTAGAAATTAAATTTCAATCAATTTCGTTTTGTTTGCGGCACAGTTGAGAGCACAGTCCCGGCGAACCGAACCCGGTCCTGGTCCCAAGTGGATGTCAACCCTTTTTATGCTTGTTGGGAATCGGCTAAAAAAATTAATTTATCAAAATAACAAACACTCACATTTAAATTGAGATAGCGTTGGCAGATGCGCAGGCGGACAAACAAACAGAGACAAAACAATCACATGTCAAATTTGAACCGAGCCACTAAGCAATATAAGAGGCCAAATGGGTGCGGCATAGTAGACTCAAGGATTGAAGACGAGAGAGAGAAGGACGGCAAGGACCCGCTTTGGGAGCTTTGGGTTTCTATGTGGATTTTGTGGCCAGCTTGTGCTGTGGTTGTAACCGCGTGAACTTCCAGTGCATTTATCTTCATTTCTTAGCAGCATGAGCATCCGCGTGCTAGTCGAGGGTGTTCTTTACGCTGCCCCTTTTTGCCGTTCGCAACCCTTGTGGGCGAGTCGCTGAAGCGAGTGACGTGCGTGGCATGGTTGGCGGTAAGGGGGAGGGAGCGTCTAAGAAGCTTGAGCGCCAGATGACGGAGAAAAAAAACTGAAGCGAACGACGACATCAACGTAAATAGCAACGAAAATAGTCACAACAACTGTTGCCTAAAGTGCCCTAGAGTAGTATAGTTGTAGCAGTAGCTGAGCATTGAGCACTGGGGAGTAAAGCGGCATAGGTGAAAGGACGTCCCAACCGACATGACATATTAGAATCCTGTTACACACATCTCAGCTTGGTTCTGCTTGCTCTGCTTCAAGCCAGCTGAGAAACGCTGCCTGACTGCCAAATTGCCAACATAAATGTCAGTGGCGCGGCAGCAGCAACAGCAACAACATCAACAGCAAGGCAACAAGGTTTTTCATTCCTGATGTTGGCAACTCGGTTTTCGTACGCTTTCGTTTTCTTACTTTTGTTTTATTTCTATTTTCTTTTCTTTCTTTTTCTTTTGCTATTGTTGTTGTTGTTTTTCTCTATGCGACGCAATCACTCAGGCGTTGAAATCTGCAAATGTGTGTACGTGTGTGAGAGCAGATGATTTGAAAATCCTGTATTGCTGATTTGCTGCTGATGTTGCTGTGCTTGTTGTTGTCGTCGCAGCTTTGCTTTCAGGTGCGTGTGAGGTTAAATCCCTTAAGGCATGCAATGGATTTGTGTCTTGCCAGTTTCGGAAAAACTTTAAAGGCAATGCCAAACATATGTGAGTAACTTAAAGCATGCTTATTTGAGACTTTGCAATAGCCAATTACCCTGATAAGCAAAGTCTAGCTTAGCTGGGTAGAGAACCAAATAACTGCATATACAAAATTTGTCAATTAGCAACAATTAGATTAAATTAAAGTCTCATGAGCTACTTTGACCCAATAACAAGCTAAAAAAGAAAACTATTACATAACCACAAGCAGGAGCTTTAATGCCGAACCCTACTTTAATCTTAAGCAAGCGGACAGCTATTGCTGTTACTCACGCTTCGTTTTTGATTCCGTAAGCTGATTTTTTGCAAACAGCAGAGAGAGCTGAGCATCTTATCTGAAACTCTGCACGTTGCAACGGCGCTTAAAAAGGAAGGCGCTGAGAATGACAGTCGTCGCATTTGGGGCGCACCCAAAGACGTTGGAGCAATCAGGGCAATGGTTAGCGCCCAGGTGGAGAGGACGAAGCATTGGAATAGCGTCATACAAAGGCCAATGAAGACAGTTGTTAAAATGTGAGAAGGCCAAACAGCAGCTGCACAAACACACACACATACGAGACAAAACAAAAACATACTCAGAGATGTGTTGACAATGGACAACAGGGCACAAGGCACAAGGCACAAGGCACACATAACAACAAAACAGCAAAGAAAAGAACTAGAGAAAAGCAGCCAAAAGAAAAGTGAATGAAATGAGAAATTGTATAAATATGTTGGGCAGGCAGCGGCAGCAACAGCAACAATGAATAAAAAAAAAAAGAAGAAGCTCTACACACAAGATTAAGCTCATACACACACACAACATACACTCATGCATTTTAAGAGATTTTCCACTAGAGCAAAAGCAACGACAGCGGCGTTGACTTTTCCACTCGTCTGTCTGTTGTCATTGGGTTTTTGGGATTGGTTTGGGGTTGGGGTGTAACAGCAACATCAGCAACAAGGCCTTTTACCAGGATTAGTAGTTAACAAGAGAAATCTGGCCACACCCACGCACGCTGTGGCACAGCCAAAAGGTAATCATGGAAATGTAACTGTACTGTTTGGCCTGACGTTGTTGTTATTGTTGATGTCACCTTATTCATAGGCACGCCTACAACTGTTGTTGTTGTTGTGGCTACTGCTGCTCAGTTGCTGCAGCCTCTTAACCTTTTTTTGTTGCTGCTGTTGGTGTTGTTGTTGATGTTGCGACAGCACATGACTGACGATCTCTTTTTAAGTAGTTTTGTTTGGGGTCATTTTGGGTTACAAGGCAAAAGCAGAGCAGCCAGCAGGTGACACACACATATATACACTTATCCAAAAGGTGACAACGTCGTTTTGGATAGATTTAAGGGAAGGCACATTGTTGTTGTTGTTGTTGTTGTTGCTGCTGCTTTCATTTAAGTAATCAAAATATGCTTTTGACTTTGTGCTAAGCAGCTGCCGTGCATTTGTCTGCTACTATGTATCCTTCCAAATGTGTATATCTGTGTGTGTGTGTGTGTGTGTGTGTGTGAGGTAAGAGCCTTGTGGTTTTCATTTGTGTATAGTTGGCTTTGTGTGTGTGCGTGTGTGTTTTGGCCACAAAACCCCAAAAACTATGCATTTCACTGCTTTTGTCAGGCACATATATATATATATAACTGTATATTGTGGAATGGGCGGTTTTGTGTATTTATTTGAAAGCTTTTTAAACTTTAGCAGTGACTTTGTGGCTTACGAAATTAAAATTAGAAATTGCTTTGGACCGTCACTGACAAATATCCCTTAGTATTTATGAATGGCCATCGAATTCATGTGAGTGTGTGCGATACAAGCGTGTGTGTTTGTGTGTGAGTCCAGAGGGAATTAAGTTGCCTTAGAGATTGTAATTAATCAGTAAGAGAGAAAGAGCGGGCGAACCCACATAATAATAACAAGACAGCAAGAACAGAAACAGAAACATTTGCATATAAATCGTTGTTTGCCCTCGACCGAAACTTAATTGCCACATTAATAACACTTAAGACCAAACAGATTAAGTTACACTAGTTGCTTAAAGCTGTTGGCTTAAATACTTGATTAAAGTGTTTACTTACGTTATGACTCTGATCGGTTTTAAGTTCGCGATGATTGGAGAACTGCACATAGACCATGCGGCCGCGCATTTGTGGCGGATTCATTGTATAACAGGATACCATCGATGTGGCGGATATCTCGTCAGCCATCTCAATAAATGCTTGATTCTTGCCCTTTAGTACGAGCACATTTGTAACACGTCCAAACGGTATGCCCAGTGCAACTACGTCCGATTCACCAGATTCGTTTGGAATGTTGCGCAAATGAATGACTTTCGATGCTTTGGCTGTAAAACAGAAAAACAAATCAAATATTAGTTACGAAAAGCGGTACAAATGCATATATGAATGCATAAAGTGAATGCTGTGGGTGGTGGGAAGTTGAGGGGGTAAACTAATTAATAAGCCGCTTAAAATATTAACAGCTGCCATGCCAAATGGTGGCTGTTCACTTAATAGCAATGGCGGCGCTCGTTGTCTGCACTTCCGCTTCCGTGCGTCGCTTAATATTCCAACCTTTTTCTTCTTTCTTTTTTTTGTGCTCTTTTGTTTGATACCCTGCTCCCAGGGAAAAGGACTTTATTAGTTTTGTGCAATGTTTGAAAGACTGTGGCAATGAATGCAACCTACTTCCAATGCTTTTCAAGTTGTTAATAAACTTTGCAGCGCTGTCAAATTTCAAAGGATTATGATTTCTTAAAAGCTTTGCAAAGTTTAAAGCGCACAGATACTCAAAAGCAAATGATATTTTTATCTAGTTTTTTCTATGTTGTAATGTTGGAAAAAAAAGAGTATATTAAAGCTTTTAGGTTCTCCATTTCTGTCGTTATTCGCATTTTGTTTTCCGTCTCGCTTTCGTGCAAATCACCGCACAGCAGTTGCACAGTGAACGAGCCAAATAAAAGGCCCGATAACATGGCAAACGTTGCGGCATTTGTATACATTTTGCACAGTTAAGCGCCACTGGAGGAACAACAGCTGGGCAAGAGAGCGGGAAGATCGCGCAAAATAGCCAGGCGCATAAATTCATTCATTGCACTCTTTGCAACGACTGTGAATAATCCACACGGCGACAATGTCCGGTCCGTTTTGCTCCTGTCCAGGTTCAAACCCAACATACAAACACACCTATAACCGAATACACTCATAGACAACAGTTGTCTTCTCTGTGGTTGTTGTTGGCCTGCTTGGTGTTTGTTTGTTATTTTTGCATAAATAAAGTGGTTCGCTACCGCCCGCTGCATTGCAACAGAGGCGCACAAATGGGATTTTAGGCTGCCGGGCCGAGAGCATTTTAGGGATTTTGTTGCCGTATCCCATCCTTGTTCTACCATCTGCATCTGTCCAAAGTGCCTTAAATTTTTATAAACGAAAGCAAACAAATTTGCGGCCAAACTACCACATGCTTTTTTAAAAACCAAAATAAAAACAACAACAACAAAAATAGAGAAAATATTGTTGCTACTGCTGCAGCAGAAATAACTGAAACCACATGAGGGGCAAACAAAAAGCACTGGCTGCTTGTCTAGCTTGGTGCTTAGTCAACACCTGTTAATGTGCTGGTTTCTGTTTTGAAACTGTGTGCGTATGTGAGTGAGTGTATCTCCTCATATGCAAATGAAATGTTGCAAACGTTGTGTTTATGCTTTTTTTGTGTATTTTTTTTTCCATGGTTTGTGTGTGTGTTTGCAGTATTTACCGCACTTGCTAAACAAGCAAACAGTATATGGCAAGAGATAGCCCACGACAATGCGCCAATGGCCAAAATGGCAGTTACCAGAGGAATTTGCCATTTTAACTGGCTACATTTGAAATTGGTTGAACTTAAACTATGCTCATACTTTAATGGTAGGTTATTTTCTAAAGAGATAGAATTTATGGATTTAGTAGAATTAGATAATAGAGTGTGGCAGTAGGTTAGCTCGAGAAGTTTGAAACGATTTTAGAGTAGAACAATCAGACTTTAAGAAAGTCTAAGACAAAGTTAATCACCAAGACAAGATACATATACATATTTGGTAGTCAAATAATAAACTAAATAACCCAAGAAGCAAAAGCTACAAGTTATATGATATAATCTTAAGCTTCTGCCTTTTGTTGTTAGTTGCTTAACTTTATACTTCCCTTCAAGTTCTTCTCTTTTTACGACTTGTCACAAAATGTGTGTCCTCACGACACCCACATGTTATCACTTTGGTCACATTTATCAGCCCGGCTGTTAACTGTATTCACAAGTCCCTTTACTAATAACTTACAACATAAAAGGGTCATTACCCGACCCAGTCCCTGTTTCCGTTGACGCCCCAGTTCCTGTTGCTGTTCAACTAACCGCAACTTTCAACTCCAACCCGCTAACCTGCATGGGTCAATGTGCCAATTTATAACAATGCGAAGCAAAAATAAAAAAACAGTGAAAAAAAAAAATTAAATGAAAAATAGGCACAGACCCCAACCATCATCCATCGTTGGCCAACTGAACGGTCGGCCATTCATGCCAACTTGAGGCAGCAAAAAGTCATGCCAACTATGAGAGGGATCGGCTCGTCTCGGTTCGCGTGGACAGAGGCTAAAAACTGGCGATGGCGTTGGTTCTCCCCTGCAGTTCAGGTCAGGGCGGCGGCGCAGCACTCAATGCTGAATACAACTAATCGGAAATTACACTTTTTGATTAGTTTGCAACGGAAATGAAGTTGAAACGAAATTATGCAAGCATCGGCAAAGGAAAAGTGCACAGCACTTTTGACTTCTTGTTCTCACACGCTGCTCTCAACCATTTGGCAGCTCACAAATTTATTAAAAATCAATGGCCAAGTGTCCGTCGTCCAGCCGGGTCAAAATCTCACCATAAATAACAAGAAATAACTAAAAACAAATGACACGACCTAGACATGCCAAATATATATATATATATATATTTTTAAATTTATGACAAAAATATATTCCCCAAAGCAAAAAACATTAATTGATGAACCGCAGCAAATAAACTGCAATCACAGTAGCAAAACTATCTGCATGGCCATATACCATTCGTAACTGAACACGGTTAGGGTATTAGCAAAACTAAATAAAAGTATACTGAACTGCCGGAAACGTGCTGCACAAGACAAACAACAAATCAAGTGCCGCTGGGCAGCTGCCGGTAAAAGCGACGGCACTGGAAATATGTAAAACTATCTATCATGCATGATGACGTTGTCAACGACCAGTTACAAAAAAAAACAGCAACAAAATAGAAAACAAAAAAAATAAGCTGAAACAGAAAATATGAAATCTACTGAAAGCGCACAGAACAAAAAATTTGGTGGATTTTTTGACGTTCGCCATCAACAACTCAATTTGGTTTTGCTTCTGTTGCTGTTGTTCTTGCTACATTTGTTGTTGTATGTAGCTTTTTGCAACGAGTAGAGTAGTAGAAAAATTGTAACAAATCGCAACAAACGCTGTTTGATGGTGTGAAAACGAGAAATTGCGTCAGTGCAATGAGCAAATCGACATCAATCGACATTCACTCAACGGCGAGGATTCAATACAACCCAACCGATCACCTGCCCCCTCTCTGCGTCTCTCTGTGTAGCAAAGGCATGAGGCATAATTGAAAAGGAAGATGGCGACGAGTCGACTACGGCCGGAAACACAGCGAATAAGGCCCCGAAGCAACATGCAGCAACAGCAGCAACAGTAACTGCAGCCAAAAACTGAACAACAGAACAACAAATTGGAAAACAAAAAAAATATTTTTGGTTTGTTCAGTCAGGCTCAATGCGAATGCTGCTGCCTCATGTCCTGCGGCTGATTTCTGTTTAAATTTGAGACTGAGCGTGTGTATTGTGTGTGTTTTCACCTTTAAAAGAGTTGAGCTCAAATTGGGTATTGATTCTAATGCCATGGCATAGAGTTAGATCTTTCAAAGCTTATGGAAAATTTAAAGAGCATTCTTTAAAGCGGCATTTGGTAGCTGGCTGAACAAATTGTGCAGCTGCAGGAGCAAAAAAAAATGTATGAATTGCCAACGAACAAAAGATGCTGACAAAATAAACACACTAAAGAAAATAAAGGAACTGTGTATGTATGTGTGTCATAAAATTTGCATTCGATAATGATGCTTGCTGCCGGATGGTTGTTGATGGCATATGGATATAAATAACAATCATACGCACTGTTGCATCGTGTGAAAATGAGCTGTAATGGAAGGCGCGACTAAAGCACAACTGTATTATCGACACGCACGATAAACCAATCGGTTTGAGCTGAGCATAATAAACGGGGGTATGACAGTCTAAGGGGATGGTAGACAGGCGAATGGCAGTTCAACTTTCAATTAAGCCCATACACACATGCAGCGTCACGGCGAGCATGCTACATTCCCGGCACATCGATGAATTGCATATACAAATAAACTATTTATAGCTAATTGAAAAGTTTACAAACTGTAATTGAGTTCGCCCCGGTCCGGTGTGGGCCAGAAAATAACGGATGGTCAGCTGTTCATGTTCATCATGTTCATACATACATTCGCATATAGATATAACTGTGTATGCCTTGTGGTGTGTTGTTGCTACAACTGAACAATGCATATACGTGTGTGCAATTACTTGAGAGCAGTGTGTACACGATTTTTCTCGCGCCAGCGCAACACATACAATAAAAAACATACAACATATATATGTACATATGCACAAGGTTAATTAATGAGAATTTAAATTCATAAAGCAAACAGAAACCCCAAACAAAAAATGTAAATGAAAATGAATGGAAAAGCGTCAAGCGTCGACAGTTGAAACAAAGCCACGAAAAATACACGATAAATGGCCAACACATTCCTCCCCCAAACAGTTTACAACCCAATAAATGTATGTATTTGATCTCAAAACCCATCCTTCGTTCACACACACACCCACACACACAGAGATAAGGTGTGAGCATGATGTAAAAAAGTGCTGATTGTTAATAACAATTAAATTTGTGCTTACGTGGCGGCATTTAATGATTTAATGTAAGCGTGACGCCAATGAATGCTTTTTTTTTTTGTTGTTATTGCCAAACACTTTGCCTCCTTTTTAATGAAACGTATGTGTTAGTGTGTGTGTGTGCGTGTGTTAACATTCCCAATATTTGAATATACAGACTGATACGAACACCCACACTTGTGTTTAACGCACGCTCGCGTTGCCTTTAATTATGCGACAGTAAATTAGGTTTTTACAAGCTCACACATCATAAATTTTAAATTGTTGGCCAGCACCCATGCTGTGTGTGTTCGTACGTAGGTACGTACTTACGTGTGTGTGTGTGTGTGTGGTTAAGTGTGTGTGTGTGTTTGTTTGCGTGCATGCGTAATGACTTAATGATATTTACTTTGCCAGCCAGCGCCTTGTCTTTAATTTAAACATCTGTCTGCGCATAATCAATCATAGCTCAAGTTGTTTGTTTTTTTATTTTTATTTTTTTGCTTGCTTCTCCCCTGCACAGCCGCCAGCAGCCATGTTTGAGTTTTGCTTTTATTTTGTTTTAACAGTTTCTGTTTTCTTCACTCCAGGCCGCGTATATTTCTGTTTTCAGGCCAGCCATAATTGAAAATAACGATTTTTCTTTTCGCTCTACACTGCAGGCAAGGCCCGAGCCTAAGACCCGCAAGTAATGTAATTCATTAAAAAAAATTTTTGTTAGCGCATAGACAGGGGGAAAGACGGGTCGGAGATGGAAACGAGATACTAGAGCGAATATATATATGTATGTATGTAAGTATGCTTGTGTGTATGATGATATATAAGTCAACGCACGCGGACGACGACGACGACGACGTTTACACATTTTAATTGCATTTCAATTACGAGAATAGTTTTCATCATTTCTTTTTTTTTTTGCAGTCTGTTGCAGATGCAGACGCAGTTTTCCATGTCCTGTGAGTGCAGTCAAGTGGGGCAGCAGCATGCAGCATGAATCATGCAGCACACACACAGCAATCGAGCGGAAGTCTTAGACTATGACGACGTCAACTTCAATTGCATAGTTTCGTCAAGTATATCAATTGCATAAATTATAAGCACATAGCCCAGAAAGGGCATAAATAAAGAAGAAGAAGTACGGCTGCAGCAGCAAGTGCTTTTGCGTAGCTTTTTCCACTTCATTTGCACATAATAATTATGTGATGTGGGTTTTGCCAGCAAGTATTTACAGTTGCAACTGAGCTGCGCTGCTCATAAGTATGCTATAGAAATACAAAGCTAAGCGGCCAACGGGACGTATGCTTAATTAAGTAACATATACATGTGTAAATACAGATGCGGCATAATGTGGCATACCAGACCAGACCACAAGCCAAAAAGTGAAACCACATAAATAATGACAATAACTGCATGTTCAACTCATAAATGATGATCGCAGAGAATGCATGGACAGCCAGCCAACAAAAATTGACAACAGTTGCATAGGGTGTGTGTGTTTGACTTTCAATACCGACTGACTGCCACTGACCGACCAAGTGCAAACTGTGATTTTTATTCTGGGTTTGCAGTGCTCTTTCAATATTTACACAGACGATGACGGCGTCGCATACAAATAAATATGACAATATTATTTTATTGACTGTGAAAATATTTACACGCAGCGAACGTGCTGCGATATTCGAGACGACACAAGGCGGCACGCCTCGCCGGACAGTTGATAGGACAGCAGATAGGACAATGCGAACGCACAGGAAGCTGGAAGCTGGAAGCTGAAAGCTGAATGACATAACGTGCAAACGTTTGCAGCTTATTGGTTATGGCTATAAAATCGTTCAAACACTTGACATGACTCTGTTGGTCTGATCCTTTTATGGCTGATTGGTGGCAAGCTCTGGATCTGATTGATGCATTAACGGCTAAGCTTAGTTAAATAAAGCTAAGAATGTTATATAACAACTTTAAACTGAGTTTGTCCTATTTTTACTTTGCAGGCCAATTATAATGATAACAAAAACAGCATTTAATTTAAACTCTTGTCCTCTAAAAACATTTCCATGTACTTCGATATGCTATATGGAGTACATGTCTATCTAAACCTATGCATGTCTATATGCAATTGTTGTTTTCCGCTTGAATACATTTTTTTTCTACTATACTTTTTGTTTGGGGGACGTTGCGTTTTAACACCTTGAGCCCTTGCCGATTTGTTGACCAATGGCCGCCACCAAATAGGTCAATAAACAAACAAATGTAGCTGGGGCTAGACAAACACAGCTTGGTTGCATGTACATATACATACTGTATGTAGCATACGTATGGTGTGTGTGTGTGTGTGTGTGTGTATGCGAGAGTGCTGTAACAATAAATAACAAACAGGCGGCAATAACAACAACGACACCGACAACAACAACAATGGTTACACATGCTCCTGTCCCAGACGAAACACGCGACATTGTCACAGCTTAGCTAAGCTGAACTGAACTCGTTTGAGTTTGGAGTTTATTGTTTTTTTTTTTTTTTGTTATTCAGCGTAGTTCGAATTAGCCGGCTCTTTGGCGTCTCAAACTTTCGTCCCCGGGGTCTAATTTGGCTTGCATAAAATATGCATAATAATCAAAATAAAATAAATCAAACGCTGCCAAGCAAATGAGAGTATTTATTACATGACCAGACGGAAGTTTAGGCAGCAAGAGAATGCATAGAAAAACTCCATATAAATATTGTATAAAGTGTGTATACGTATTTGTAAGATGAGCCCGAACCGAGCGTGGCCACTTACTTGGAGTGTGCTTCACACACACACACACACACACCACTCACTTGAAGTGGTTGGGCGTGGTTGGGGTATTGGGCCAAAAAAATAGAGAGAGAAGAAGTGTTTTTTATTACATTTACGTGCAAAATTTGTTGCATGTTCGATGGTCTAAACCTCGTGTAACGGAAACGTTGCCCAGTGTATTGGTTTAGTAGCATACAAATACAATTGACAACGGCCGATGGACGATGAATACAGTAAACTCTACCTAGTCCAGTCCTTCTTGTTGTGAGGCGTGCCAAACCATCAAAAAGAATGAATGAAAAAAGAAGCACAATTTTTGGCATTCAGTGTGTGTGTATGTGTGTCTGCGTGTGTTTATCTAAGGCTAGCCACACAATGCTTTTTCTTGCTTTTGTTGTTGGATGCTGTTGCCTATGTAGATATGTATTTACTTGTCTGGCATTTGTTGTTGTTCCTGTTGTTCTTGTTGTTGTTTGGCTCAATGCTTTAATGCAATAAAAGTGTCCTTACACATTTACTTAGAAATTTCTTTTGTTATTATTTTTCGGCATCAGTAACGTATTTCTCACTTTTGTGCGTCAGCTTTAAGTGGTTTTCATGTTGTACACACACACACCCACACACACACACACTCATAAGAAGCACAAATACGAATGAATTCATTAGATTTTCAGTGGCAAATCTCACTGTGTTCTTGGCTTATTGTTCCGTCATGTCTGCTACTGCTGCTGCTGTTGCTGTGTGAAAGTTCAACTTAAAGCTGCTCGTGACTTTAAAAAAAAATTGTGTGCCATACCATTGTGTTTGCGCACGAACTTTACGTGGCAAATTAAAAAGGCCGCAGGTGGCATGTGGCGTGCGGCAGGTGGAGTCGTTGCTGCAACGGTGGCAGGTGTCAAGTGGCGGTGGGTTTGCCAAGCAATCGAATTCACGTTTACGTTCATGTTCATGTTCACGTTCACGTTCACGATGTCTACCCAGCTAAGTTGGAGCGTCCAGCGTGCGATTGCATGCATGAGTTGGTGCTCAAATGCCGCTGGGTCACCGGTGTCTGGACCAAGTATTCGAACTGCATGGAAACCGTTTGCAACTCTTTGCTCAGTTACTAACTGGCCAACACTGCGTATGTGTCTATATATAACTCTTTATGTGTTGCGTGGAATAAAGCTTGTTGCTTTTTAATTAATAGAAAAGTCCTTTGTAGAGTAATAAATAAATATTATGCTTTTGCTTTCTCTTTTTTTGCCATTCACTGTTTGTGTGTGTGTGTGTGTGTGTGTGTGTGTGTGTGTGTGTGTGTGTGTGTGTGTCCTTTGACTATCTGCTTTCTGACCCGTGTAGCACACACACACCACCCGATTAAAAGGCTTACCAATTGGTTCATTTTGGCAGACACAAAGCAAATAAAAGATTATATAGAATGAATTGAATGAGAAAGAGTATAGGGCAAGCGATAGTTGCCAAACTGCAATGCGTCATCGTTAATTGACGCGCTTTTAGCGACTGCTAATTGGAAAAACCAAAATCATATTATTTTCACCTACACAAAGTGCGCCTTGCAATTCTAATGAAATTTATAGAAACCTGGCTAAAACAGAGACGGATATAGTGAGAGAGACAGAGACAGAGAGAGAGAGAGAAAGAGAGCAAAAGCTGCTCGCACGTTGTTAGCCATTTTGTGTGTATGTGTGTCAGTTGAAAAACGATGGATCGACCTTTGTGATTACATTGGCATTTTGAGCTGTATGCATGGAAAATGTTTTCGCATGGATTTGTTGATATTTAAAATCATTTTGTGGCCGACTGAATTTTGGTTTCTACTTACGGTTTACGCGACAGCCAGGCTAACAGGCAGGCGCACGAGCCTCGCTTGTCAAATATTTGCCTAATGTGTGGTAGCAGGTTCTGGTTTTTGGTTTCTGGCGCGAGTGGTTTTTGATTAGCTTTATTACTTTGCGCCAGTCGACACGCGCACCCTGTACGTGTGCGTTAGTCAGTGTGCATGTGTATGTGTGCGTGTGTGTGTGCTTGGCTAATTAATGTGCTAGAATTGCGTGGATTGGGTGGAGCGACTGCTCATAACGCCAATGCGGCGTCCTAGTACACTTTTTCATATTGTGGCGACCAAAACAACACACACACACAAACAACAAAGGTTTTGGTCCAAATGTTTGTTTCCATGCTAATTAGCGGGTTAATTGGCTATAAGGCGCCCGGTCGCGTATGCCTACTGCCCCTATAATAGTCAAGTGGCTGGCACAGCTTAAATCGGCTTAGACCAATGGCCATTACTTAATGCACGCAGTGTCGGTTAATTGGTAGCCTCATATAGGTTATATAGTAAACTATGGCTGCAGAGTGCACTTAAGTTGAGCGGCTCAGGCGTACCATAAAATGGGCTTATAGACACACACACACACAGACGTACCATTTAGACAAAGCAATGCGGGTACAAAATAGACAAGGAGTGAGAGAGAGAGAGAGAGAGAGAGAGGCTGAGGTAAAGGTACAGGTAAGCTTAAGGTAAGGGTAAAGATAAGCTGCAAGAAGAGAGCAAGACAGATGGAAGAGTGAGCAGAGAAGTGAAATATACAAAACTTACCAATTCCGCCGGCTAGAACAGTGCTCGAATCCAGCTTGGCCTTCTTTGTGGCCAGATCCTGATTATTATTGTCGGAAGCGGGCGCCATGACTGCTGCTTGACTTAAAAGTTCGTCGCTTCCGCGCTGCACGGCCCGCACGAATACACACACAGATACGCACACAGAAATAAGATACAAATGCATTTTTGCATTTTCGCATTCAAGTTTAATACATATAGTTATATATTTATTTTTTTGGTTTTTTGGTGCGGGCAGCATTTGAAATTGTTGTAGTTGTAGTTGTAGTTGTAGTTGTAGTTATGTTAATAATTTGTGGTTGTAGTTGTAGTTGATGATGTAGAGGCACAGCACAGCAGAGAAGTTGAAGATGGTTTCAGTTTTTACAGTTGAGTTGAGTTGAATTGAGTTGAATTGAATGGTAGGCAAGTAGGCAAGTTTGTAGTTGGTGTGTGTAGTAGATGAAGTATATACGTTTACGGTACATAAAAAGAGAAAAATATAAGAGAAGAGAACAATATAAATATTTAATATTTACGCAAGTTAAGTAAATTACAGCGATTCAACTGTGAGGTGAGCGCTTTTGCATCCTTGTCTAGTTTGTTATTGTCTTATTTCATTCCCTTTTTATTTGTTGTCTTTACTACTTTTGTTTTTGCGTTTGCATTTAGAGAAATGTAAGTGGTGCTTGAGCGAGCTTTTTTGCATTTCTGTTTGAATTAACTTAAGGTTCGCTCGGGTTGGCTCTAGTTTAGCTAACTAAGTCAACATAAGCGGCTGCGCTAAATTGCAATAAATTATGTGGGACAGCATTGGGCGAGGGTATTGCAAACAGTTATTTAAACATTAAAACTTTTTACTAATAGGTTTAGAAATTTAAAAATCCGTACTTAAGGTATATCAACAAAAATCTAAAACTATAAATAGTATAATAATTTATAAAGTTATATATTTGCAAATTTAGTTTTTTCCACTCCAACTCTTATTAAATATTGGAGTGAACTATGTTAGTTAATCAAGATTCACGCTGCACAGCTTTGGCAAATAGAACAGAGAGAGTTCTATTTAAGTAAAGCTGTTTGCGCTTATTCCCCGGCTACAACTTTTTGGCAAACAAGCAAACTGGTAGCATTTTTTTTTTTTTTTTGCCACTTGGCTTCCTCCTTGCGTTGTTTTCGTTGCCTGTTATTAGTTTTACTTTGCGAGTGGCAAATAATTGCAAAAGCTCACAGAATATTCATTGAAATTAACCACAAAAACTGCTGCAGAAAGCAAAGCATATTCTTCTACGTGTTCTCTGCCTTTTTTTTTTTTTGGTTTTGTAAATGCTAAGAGCTAATATTGGTGCTAAACTCTTATTACATGCCAAAGCCATGTTGCATGCAACAGCACAGGCATAAGTGTATTGTAATTACATGTGACACTTAATTACCGCACTCTGTGAGTGTGCGGCAACAATGCCAAAAGGCAAGAAGTCAGAGTTGGAGTAAGAGTAAGAGTTGTCGACATATTCAGAGTTAGAGTCAGAGTCAAAGTCAGAGAGTGGAGCATCGAGAGTAACTAAGCTAAGCCACACATTAAACGTAATGCGAGCTATAAAAATAAAGCTGCTGCTGATGCTGACGCTCTGCATGAGTATGCGACTATAATTGTGTGTGTGTGTGTGTGTGGTTGTTGTTGTTGCTTTTGGCTACTGCTATGCATTAGCAGCAATGACAAAAAGTCAATAAACGAGAAGCGTACACAGTAGACGATGATGCTGGCTTGTTAGCTTGCTTACTTGCCACACAGACTCCTTGCAGCAGCCACAGCCACAACAACACACGGCGAGCAAATTGAAAAGGGTAATTTTGTGTGAAGTAGGCACCTTTATGCGATAACGGGGATTGGTCGGTGGGGGAGGAGGTTAGACAGGCGGCTGTTGGTTGCTATCAATGCTGACTACGCTTGAATTCGCCACTTGGCTTATCATCACAGGCGGCTCATTTTGCTTTTGCTTTTGTTATTTGTCGTTTGTTGTTTGCTTTTTGCTTTTTGGTTTTTATTTTTATGTGGCTGCACGTTTTATGTACATAAAAGAATTAGCTTAAATACAAAAACAACATGTGGTAATAGTAATAATAACAAAGCCAAAACGCACGCACACACACACACATACACATAGAGAGAGAGAAATATATCAGCAGCAGTTCGCAACACGGTTAAACGAATGATGATGGGCGGGCAGGGAGCAAGAGGCTGAGGTAAACGCGTATGTGGGCGATAGACAAAGCAACGGCAAAAACCGCAAAAGCACTTCACTTGATAATATCACAATAAGAGAACGAAAGAGCAAAAGAGAGAGAGAGATAGAGAACTCGCTTAGCGCAGACAAAAAACGAACATGACACGCACACAGAGTAGCGCGCCGCCAACAAAACGGAAACTCGCATGCCTCGCATAAATTTGTATGTGTGTGTGTCTCTGCGTACGTGTTTTTGTGGCTTGTTGGTTGAGTAAT
Organism: Scaptomyza caliginosa; assembly: GCA_035044725.1. Classification (NCBI taxonomy): domain Eukaryota; kingdom Metazoa; phylum Arthropoda; class Insecta; order Diptera; family Drosophilidae; genus Scaptomyza; species Scaptomyza caliginosa. The sequence goes on along the minus strand of JAWNNR010000036.1, from coordinate 857,901 downwards.
GATATCAGAGAAGCTGTTGCTATTGTATTTGAAGGCAGGCAACATATGTTTTCTTCTGTTTTGTTCGGTTGCCTGCCATATGGTTTCAAGTTAAACCCAACGAATTTGTAGCATACTTTTTTGGGCGGGCTTCCGCTTTATTATTGCCGAGTGCACACACAATGCACATGAGCTTGATACGAGAGCGTTGTAGTAATTAAATTTTAAAATGCCCTCCCCTGGCAGCGCTTACAACTGGCAAGTCTCTAATGCATTCGTTATGGCACATTAACGCTCCCGAGTGCCGGCCAGCTGGCATTCATTGGGGACTCCACGCACACACACACACACTAGCTCTCTCTTTCTCCCTTTTTCTCTGTGTATCTTTCTCGCTCTGTGGCTCATTGCATTACATGGTTCATGAAGTTTTTTGCGAGTCTAATGCCCCCACTTTGAGTGCGGGGGCTGCAACTGTTGTTGTTCTCGTTGCCTGCCTGCCTGCCTGCCTGCCTGCCTGCCTGCTTGCCTGCCAAGTTGCCAAGCTGACCGGAAATGTTATTGTAACATGCTCAGTGTGCTCTGCTAAAAAGTATGCTAAATATTTGATTATGAACTGTGTGTCCTTCTGCAACGCGTGTGCACATATGGTAACGGCTGATAAGCCTCGGGGCCCAACTGGACCATTGTCCATTGTTGCCAACAAGCCACCCCAGTTATACAGTCACTGTTTTCCGCCCACACGTTCCCCGCTTCCCACTCCTGCTCACCCCGTTATTGTATGAGCCAGGCAGCACTCGGGTCCATTTTAATGAATTTTCCCAGCTTCATTTTGCCTTTTCTATTTCCCATAAGCCGTTTGCCAGCGGCCGTTTCTGCTGCTGCTGCTGCTGTTGCTGCTGCTACTGCCCAGCGCTGAGCGTTCAGTGATTTCTATGATGACATGTGCCTTTTTATTCTCACTCTCCCATTATATTTCTCTCTTGCTCTCGCTCTTTGTATGTCCCCGCTCATCTCATAGCCTTTCATTTACTTGTGTCTCGGCTCTTTCAGCATGTTTCCTTTGCTTCCGCCTTTGTTGCCGCGTAACTGGGTCAGCGAGCAATTGTTGAAGGGCTGCTTCTGTTTCTGCTTCTGCTTCTTGTTCTGGTAAAGGGCGTTTGCTGCCTGCTGTCGGACAGTGTGTAGAGCTGTGAGAGATAATCACGCATATGCCTAACGGTTAAGTTTTTGAAGTGCACGAAGCAGACGGAAGCAAAGGGTGTCAGCATCATCAGCAACCAACAGACTTTCTCCCTTTCTCTCCCTCTGTTTCACTTTGCGGCGCTCCTTTTTGCCTTTGTTGCTGCTGTAATGAGCGTCACAGAGATTCTAATGCGGCTGATCCAATTGGGTCGGGCTGGCGCTTGTTTAATTTCTTGTGCTCATGTGCTCCACATTTCTACTTGGAGACACAAACACACACACACACACACACACGTACACACACTTTAAAAGTTGTGCACAGCAACCGTCAATTTAACTAGACTAAGCCGCATTCAATTCGCAAAAGCAAATGCTATATGATTATCCAAAATCAAGCAGATGGCAACCAAGCTAGCTACAAGCATTGTAAAATAGGGCTATCAATTCGGCTATAACCCATAGTAATGATGTGCTGACGTGGACGTGGAAACACGCCATTATACATATCTCTTTATATATGTATAGATATTAAGCCAGACATGTACACATTTTTCTCAATGTGAATAAATAAGTTGCTGATTTTTTATCATGACTTGCCAATCTAGTTAAAAAAATATTAATAAAAAAATTGAAGCTCATTTGAAAAAGGGTAAGAGAAGGCGGTGAGGAAGGGTGTATCATAACATTGTTTTTACTAAATGAGTTAAGTGAGCTACTGCTACTGCGACTGCTAATAATGCCCGAACAATGGCAACTCTTGCTTGCTTTAATTGCATCCGAAAGAGGCAGGCGCCGCCGTTGAAAAGCACATTTCATGAAGTGCCAGCAACAGCAACAGCTGTCCAAAAGACCCCCAATATATCATATAGTATATGTTTTATATGAGGTATGGCAAGCACGTATTGCACCCTCTCTCTCTCTCTTTTTCATGTGTATGAACGACCATATCAACGCCCTCATATATTGCACGAGCCATCGTTCTCCTTTGTTGTTGTGCTGAATTTATGGCGGCATATGAATATTAAAATCGAATATGTTGCTGTCGATTAAAGGCTTTTCGTCCGGAGTGCACTTCCCACTCACCATACTCCCCCTCTCTCTTTCTCTCTCTCTCTCTCTCTCCTCTCTCCACTGCTTTCTCTTGCCACACATCTCTTCAACTCGTTGCAATTGTGGTCGTTTGTTCTGTCTGTCTCCAGCACAGACACACACATATGCACTCTTGTGTTGTGTTTGTTGAGCCCACATCGACACAGATACAACTCGACATTTCCGCTTGTGTACGGCGATGCTATGCTATGGATCGGTCCATTGATGTCGTACTGTACTGTTGATTATGACGCTGGCTATGATAATGATTATGATGGGGGTTGCATCCTTGAAAATGCTGCTGTATGGTGCAGAAAAATTGCGTATGTAGGTACAAATAACAACAGCGGAAAACTGGTGGCACACGTCTGCAGCCATAACATAAAACGAAAGAGAAAGAAAGAGAGAGAGAGTGTGGCAAATGCACGAGCAGCAAGAGCAGCCTTTGAAATAACAATTATTGCTGCTGCAGCAGCCGTTGCACAAATATGACGTGTTTGGCTTGGCTTTAAATATTGTGGGTGCCACACACACACACACGCATATACACTTTAAGTTGTTGCTGCCAAGCAGCTTATAAATTCTAATTAGAAAGGTTTATTTGGACAGACAGAGTCCAACCCCCAAACCCGGGGCTAGAAGCAGCAGCATCTGCGAAACATAACCATTCTATCTCATTTGTTTGTTAGTTGTTGTTGTTAGTTGATAAACGCAACTTGTAGCTGCGGCCTAGTTACCCGGCCACTGGCAGAACCGCAGCAACATAGCCATAGACATAGTGGTAATAGACACATAGCTATAAGATAGGGGACAGTGAATGTAAGCGAGAGATACCCAACTCAAAACGCCCACCTGCCCTATGCTTGGCAGGCTGTGTGGCAATAAATTATATGAGAATGCCGCCAAAGTGTAGCAGCTGCGCCTGCTGCTGCCAAACTCCAGCCACAGCCATAGTCAACGAGAATACTACCACTTGTACCATCTCCAACTCAAACTCCAAGAATAACAACAACAAAACACCTGAGATGGCAGCAATAACCCGAAAGGTAAGTTTCATACCAAAATACTTATGTAGTAAAGGCACTTGGCGTCGTTATAACTAAACTGAGAAGGTGAACTGCGGCTGGGAGATAGATGGAGAATGAAACGTTATTTACATTTCATTTTGCGTACATATTTAACTGGAAGAAACCGGCGACTGTGGCAAACAGAAACTGTAAGGGTTGTTAAATATGCCCAACAAAAGGCAATGTAACTAATACAACAATTGGTTTGAGTGCTGCTGTTTAAGTGTATTTGAATTCCTTTTCTAATTTACCAAAACAAAAAACTTTAATAGTTATTAAAGTATTGTAAGTGAATGCAATAAATACCTTAGTTTTTTTCTGTTCACCGATTTAATCCAACGGTAAAAGCTTTGTTTCAGTATACTTCTATTTCTTTGCTACAGGTATTCTGTTTTTGTGTTGTTAACTGTATGCTTTGATGACGACTGCCACTAAATATTCACGTTTCGGCTTTTATTGCTTTCGAGAGTTGAAAAACTCTCTTTTTTATTTCAATTTGTTTGCATAAATATTTGAAGCGCTGCTAAATTAGAATATGGAATGGTGCAACATAACGACAGACTCTCACTCAAATGCCTTTTCCTATTTGTGTGAGTATATCTGTATCAGTATGTGTGTTGTGTGTGGGGCATAATAAACTTGCGCAAGTTTGGCCAAAACGATTTGTAGCAATTTCGCTATTAGTACGACTTTACCCAAATCTACTGACTCAACCTACTTGCTATACTCACTCCACTTGCTCCACGCTCGGACTGGCAGCGATATCGAGTAGCAAAGTCGGAAGGAGAAAAAAAAAGTTTGCTCCTTATGCATTTATCACCTTTTTTGCTTTCACTTCGCCAGCGGGTGTGAGTGTGTGTGGAAAAAACTTTGCCTGGCCTAGTGCCAAAAGAGGGCGCAACGGCGACGATGGTGGCAGGATAACAGGCTCAACTCCTGGCGGGCACATTTCGTGCGCTCGCCCGCATAAATTATTCAAAACATGTGTTCTCAGTATCTGTCTGTCTTCCTTCTTCTTCTCTCCTTCTGTCTGGCTGACTTCTACGAGAGCAGCCAAGTGCAGTATAAAATAAAATGCTCTGCTCTGCATGGTAGGCAACAGTTTTTTTTATGAACATATATGTTTTCTTGTATGTTTTTTTTTTATCTTAAGCTTCTTTTCTGTTCTCTGGTTGTTGCTGGCAATTTACTTGTGTATGACATTTTCATTGATATTTGGCTGCTCTCACGCACGACCGGAAAGTTTTTTGCAATTTTTTCCGCCAGTCGACGCCGGCGTCTCTATTAAGATATTCACTCTGCTGTAATGTGACATCATACATAAAGAGTTGTGCGTGCGTGTGTGTGTGTTTTTTTTTTTTTTTTGCCCTAGGTGTATGCAAATGGCAGGCACATGCCGTTTGGCATTTCTAATGAGCTAGAGTCAGATACAGATACATATATAGAAGAGAGAGGAGGGGAGGCAGCTGTAAGCTGTGAGCTAAGCAACGATTACCGGTTGCATAAATCTTGGTCCTTCATATTGATTTTGTGGCATGACAAGGCTTGAGATACCTTTTAAATGTTTTTTTTTTTTGCTTTTGGTCTTTTTAACCATTTGACTTGTGTGTTGAGGGGCTCTTTTAAAATAAATTATATGTTTTTAAAGCAAAGACGAAGCACGTAGAGAGAAACAACAACATACATGCATGAACGTATGTGTTTGTGGTAGATGCCTCTGGGTCGTGCTGGGGTCAAGCATCGTGCCCTTCTACTCAGATCTGGCATTGGGCATTGGGCATTGGGGTTCATACAAAATTCAGTAGCATTGAAATTTATGGCGGCTGGACACACAGTACCAATAGCAAAGAAACAAAAAGAAAAAAACAAGCGAAATATGCTGCGCTCGCGTTTACTGAGCTTCAAGGTGGGTGGGCAAAGACGGAGTGTTAATATGGGGCGACCTTTTCACTGTGTGTTGTCCCTTATTTATTTTTATGTGCATCTATTTGCTTGTCGTTTTTACTTTATATTTTCTTTTTCGTTTTCTTTTTGTCTTTTTGCGGCAGCCAAATAAAAAATGCATTAAATATGTCTGAGTTGGAGTTGAAACAAACACAGCAGCAGCAGCAAAAGGCACAACAAACATCTCGCTTTATTTGTCTGCTCATGTTAAAAAACAAAAATAAAAGGTGGCCGTTGGAGCAGGTGCGGGAGCCAGGAAGGAAGGCGGTTGTGCTTCAGGACACATGCCTTACATTTGCATGGCAGGTGGCATTGTTGTTGCTGTACCTATGTGGGCAAAAAGGGGGCCACGACTTGCTGCTAGTCAATGAAAAATTTGTGATGCCAATTCTCAAATGTCTAATATTCAACTGCTATTTCGTTTTATACATATAATTTACTGTTTTTGCTGCGTGTTATCCTTGCCGCTGCCGCTGTCTATTCTTTGTGAATTCCGCACAACACTTCCAGCCAACACTCGCCTATCTTAGGTGTGCCTGTCTATTCGCCTGTCTGACACGCCGTCAACCCAAACACCAAAGCATCTTATGCTCTCTAGCCTCATCCCATTTGCAACCCTCACCATCCGTTCCCCCGTACCCCATCTCAATTGCTAGCGCTACATTCGCATTCAGGCAAATGGCGTTTCAACCACCTTGACGCCTGCCATTTGCCGCTCGCTTTGCTTTCACTCCAAAATTTTTAATGCCACGCCATTTTTTATGGCGCCACACTTGAATGCGCTTAAATATTTTATGTAATTTTTCGCAATTTATTTAGCGCATTATTTTTTGAAGCCCCGCTCACTTTGCGGACCGTTTATATCAATTCATAGCTAGCCGCCAGCTCCAAAACTGTTGTGACAAATTTGTATTTGCCAGAGTTCGGATGCTGCTGCTGCTGCTGCTGTTCATGATGTCCGGTTTTGGCTGGCCACAAATGGTTGCCACATTTTATCGGCTACTGACAAACATTTTTGGCAGTTCTCTTTCTACCGTTTGTACATTTTTCGCGCGTCAATTTCAATATTTGCCGGCAAATCTCAATTCATTTGCATGCCGCATAATTCGATTTTGTGTGTCAAATTAATGTGCCGCAACAGCTAAATGATTGACATTGATCATATTTAGCAAGCATACACATAATATTGGCTATATGGCTATATGTACATGCATGAAAAGCGCCTTAGGGCTGCTTATTAAAGCTTATTGTTTTTGTTTTTTCAGCCTTTAAGCTGCAGTTGATCCATCACTATTTAATCCAATTTTCTGAACAATTTAAATAGCTTAAAGCAAAGGCACATACGCGTGTGCCTCACTCACTACACACCGCACAAATGCCACGCCCATAAATCCATTGCATGTGCGACGCGGCGTCATGTTTGGCAAGTAATTGATTTATATAAAAACATGTTGCATGCCAAAGGACTGCAGCTTGTTGCTGTCGCTCTAGCTGTCTCCTGCTTTTGTTGTTCAGTCTTTTTGTTTTTGGTTTGTTGGCTTCTAAAATTATACACTAGCCAACTCTAACAGCAACAGAGACAACAGCAACAACAACAAGAACGTAAAACACCACATGTGAACCCACATGTTTACATATCGATTACTGCGCCCACTGCTCTGGCTGTTGCAATAAAATCGACGGGGCGTGGCTGTTGGCATGGGGCGCAAACAAAAAAGCATGTTGCATTTTATATGCATGTGCACACTCATCGTACACAAACAAGAACTTTATTTCACACACTTTAAAGCTTTTGCCAAAGAATTTGTAACACCTGCCATTAGGCGCGCTCTTTTAAAATGCATTTTGCAACTAATTAAAAAATACTTTTACGATTTGTTGACAACAGCAACAACTAGAAGGCTTTAACAACTGCGGCATTTCGACTGAACTGAGAACACGCCACCACGCCCACTGCTTTGCAACATTCACAATCAGCCCTCATCATGTAGCTGGCTCGTTACATTTACGTTTTACGACGCGCCCAGGGCCAAAGGCCATGAAAAAGATATGCTGAGGTAGGGGTTGTGGTTGAACAGAGACGTAAGCGTAGAAACCCATAGAAAACGGACAAGCAACGGGCACCGTAAAATATAAAAAATTATCTACATTTAATGACGAGCCTTAAAAATTAGCGAGAAATGCTCAAATTAAACATAAAGACAGCCGTGGCCAGGCCAACGACTGCCAGCGGGTCAGTCCGTTCTATAGCAAGGGGCAGGCAGGCTAGTAAAGAGCAGCGGCAAAGGCAGCTAGGGCGGACATGCGCCTGGCGGAAACATCAAAATGACATCCATTAACACACCCATTAATCACAGAGAAAGAAAAATAAAAAAACAGCAAAAAAAAATACAACCAAATAGAAATAGAAAGTCCTGGCAAACCGAGCGCAAACGTCGTCGTTTCCATTCTGACCGATGCTAGCGCTTTAAAGTAGGCAACGCCAAATATTATGGCCCAGGTGACAGCAAAACAAAAAGTTATAGAAAATACTTGCGTAGCCGTGGAAAAGCGACAAACAACTAAACAGCAACAAAAAAAATAAGAAAAAAACGAAAAAATGTAGAATAAAAATGTCAAAAATGTGACAGGCGACGCTGATGCCGCCGCCTAACAAAGTCAGCCGTTATTGCTGTTGTTTTTTCTGAGGCAGGGCAGCTACTTTGCCACATCTACTTCTACACCTAAGTTGTGGTCGTCGTCGTCGTCGTCACTGTAGTCATAAAAACCCGCAAAGTGGGTGGTGATGGCCAATTAAGTTAACGATGGCGAACGCTAACTTTGCGGTCGATTCAACTCACCGGGCGGTCGCAGCACCGCACCACATTATATCATAGAACACCACATCGCACCATAGCAAACCATTTGAAAGTCTGAGCTAACAGACCCACAAGGGCTAATGTGTCGCCCAATGGCTGCCCAGGCCGTTTGCTATTGTAATCTAAAACGTTCATTGGGCAACAAACTGAGCAAACTGAGCGTTGGGCGCTTGCTTCCTTGCTTCCTTCCTTCCTTAACGTTACGAAGCTGCAAACACCATTCCATCCGTTCACTGTCCCGTCGCACTGTCGGCCATGGGTCGTGTGCGCTTGACTGGCAGATCAAGAGACAGGTGACTGAACCAATTAACAAAAAGCTGCCAGACAACAACAGCTACGAGCAACTTTTAGCAGCAGCAGCAGCAGCGGTGGCAAAAACTGCAGGTGACGAGCGACTCAAAATTAGCACACAATTCTTGAACTTTTTTCTCTCTCACACCTTTTGGTTTTCCTGTTGTTTTTTGTAGTGTAACACTAGTCGAAGCCAGCAGTGGCAGCTAAATCCAACAGCTGCGCACGCTAAAAACCTAGTCTAACCTCCCGGCCAGCTGGGCGTATACGTAATGTATACAATGTAAATAGACGCCAACGCCAAATGTCTCACAAGTTGCAAATTAATTTCTCCCAGGAACCAAATATGCCGCCTGTCGCCTGCCACCACCAGCATCACCACCACCGAGCTGGTGCGGTGCTGAGCTGCCGAGCCTCCGAGACGCCCCAAACACGACTAGCCAAAAGATACTAAAGACACGCATACACAAGCACATAAATACATATGTATGTAGTATGTATGCATGTATAGACAGCTAGGCCACTGGCACTTTGTAGTGGGCTGCTCATAATCACTGGGTGGCCACAAGCGTCGTCATCATCATCTTCGTCGTCGTCTTTATCGTCATCGTTGTCGTCGTCGTAGTCGTGGTTGCCAGAGCATATTCCATTAGCAATTATGAATATGGAATGGCAATGTTTAGGACCATGACTAGCAGTAGTCTCAGTAATCACTGGCAAAGATGCTCTGACTACATAAGCCGCTCGCAACGATGTTGCTAAGTGCTGCTGCTTCTGCTACCGCCAATGATATTTGGCGAATGCCATCTGAAAATGTTTGGTGCTTTGGTGTTTGATGTGCGCTCGTCAAATTGTGGCGCAAAAAAAAAACAACAAATGTTGTTTGTCTTCTTGGCAAAATGTTTTTAGCTGTCCTAATAGCGATTAAGCTGTTGTTGGGTTTTTAAGAAACTCCAATCAGTTACAAGTAATGGATAAAATTGAAAACAGAATTTTTTACAGAGCTTAAGAAAATGTTAAAAATGGCAATTAGACCAAAGCTTAAGTTTAGATTCAAAAGACCAGCGGATTTTTACTCCCAAAACAAAACGAAGCGTCAAATTGTCACGTGCATATGATTATTGATATTATAATGATTCTATTATTCAGTAACTAATTGCCTTGCAGCAAATCAATTAGAAATAGGTACAAAATTCTTAAGATACTTTAAGTTACTTTGGGTTATAAATGTAAGCTATTGTTTCTCTTTACAGCTAACATCTGAGGCATTATAGACAGTATTGTCTTACATTTATGACATCGGCAATTCACAACGCTGCTTATTGTTGAGCTACATGCGTGACTTATGATTGAGGTACTTGAAGCTGTTGCTGTCGCTTCAATTGTCGGCCAAACATAAAAGCACAGAGCCAGAAACAGTGGGAGAGAGAGAGGGAGCAATGAGGAAGGGAGACTTGAATTCATGGGGCCGTTTGTTAACCAAACGAGGCACAGAACAAGCGGAAAATGGATTTCCAAGCAAATTATCTGCGTTCCATGGTAAAGCTAACCGTGCACAGGACACGACACAGTGCCAGGCAGCAAGGCACACAGGCAGGCAGACCAAACAAGAACACAACAGCAACACTAAACAGTTTCAATTTCAATTTGCCTGTGTATACGTGTGTGTGTGTGTGTTGGGATGTGTGTTGGTTTCGCTGCAATCATTTGAAAACGACATCAGCAGCAGCAACAGTAGCCGCAGCAGCGGCCACAACGAGCTGTGTGAGCTGCTGTTTGACAAATATGCACAGGACATTGTCTATTGGCGCTTGGCCAGAGGCGGCTACCCGGTTGGATGCTTCGGCTTGCCACATTGCTTGCCGCCGGCTGACGGCTGCAAATTATGGTGCAAGTTTGGGTTTTTAGACGTAGTAGTTTCGACTGACTAAACCTTTGAGGCCTGACGCGCTGTCATGTAATCCATGTCAAGAGGCATGAAACAACATTCAGCGCGGAAGCAGCGTGTGATTGGATACGCTAATCATGTGACAAATTCGCTTTCACTGCTGCCTTTGCCAAAACGACTGACTTTGCCTGCGAGTGCGTTGCGTTGATTATGCGAATTAATGTGCGACATTGGCTATTTGGTTGAGCGAGTTGCATTTGCTCTTCATTAGCTGCTTCAAACGTTCGGATTTCTGTTTGCCTCTCGTTCGTCAAAAGCTAAAAAGCAGCTTTCCAAATGCGCGGCTGCTTAAGCTGATCAGCGTCATGTAAAGCCAAGTAAGACCAAAACAGAACACACCAACACACACACAACCTGTAAAAGAGAGAGAGAGAGAGACAGAGTGGAAGACAGCGACAGACATATGACCGCTGAAATGATGAGCAATTGCCGACAGGACGATGACAGGGCGCGTACGTAATGTGCAGACAAAACCCCATGTGAAGGCAACAACAATAAAAACAACAACAGCAATAGCGAGTAACGAGCAACAAAAACGGAAATGACCAAAGCATAAAAACAGCAAGCAGGCTGGCAGTCAGGCAAGCAGGCAACAGACAACATGGCCAAAAACGTGGGATGCCCATATCTGTGAATATGACCATAAAAAATACGCTATGGCCATGGGCCCAGACCCAACGCACTTAAATTGCAAACGAATTTCGTTGTAATGACCGCAATGCACGCAACACACATACACGCACACACACATGCAGGGTGCCATCATTTGTAACTGCATTTATATTGAAGCGACCGCATCTGTTGCGGTTATGTTGTATGCAAAAATGCATTTTCGCGCACAGATAAACAAACAGAACTGCGAATGGTCAACCCAGGCGGCCAACTTTGTATTAAGCAATGCATCAGCAGCCACATGCCACATGCCCCCAACCAATGCCAATTTGTATGTTTGTGCCAGTGTGTGTCAGTGTTTTTGCTTCATTTCCGGTCGGGCTTTTGCCATGCTTCCGGTTTATTAATGCAACGGGTTTTTTTTTCGTATTTTGCTATTGCTGTTACCTTCGCCCTCAAAAGTATGCAATGCTATGTTGCTATTTTTATTTATTCCTCGCTCAGTTGCAGCAATTAAATTATGTAGCAGACTGGATACTAAATTAACTGAACCAATTTCAGCTGCTTGACAGAAGGATAGCGAGCGAGTGTTGGACAAAAAATTAATGAAACCAAAAAGCGAGCTGCAAATGAAGAAACAATTAATAATAAAAAAAAACAAGAAGAGCAACCATGCAAGTGTTATGTAATATGTGTATAATAATGGCAATTGAGAATAATGAATGATGTACAGTAATTATTGGCTCATGAATGAATAAATATTTAAGCGCAAAGCGGAATATAATTAAATTTATGAAATTTCAATTGATATTTAATCGACTGTTAATAAACAGTCAGCAGTACACTGTCAGCCCAAAGTGTCTGATTAATGTTTTCTTCATGTGTGTGCGTGTGTGTGTTTCTGCTTTCAACGACAAGTGTCAAGGTAAATGTATATAGAGTAGATAAAAGCGAAAACAAAGCGCAAGTGTTGCTTTCTATGACAACCACAAGGCAAAAATATGACGAATGACTGTGGCTGCCAGCGGTCAACAGGAAAGAGCTGAAACTAGCAAAAGGACAACGGCAAACGAGTAGAATAAAAATATAAAAAAATGTGAAGAATCTGATGAAATGATTTATTGAAGGCATTGCCAGTTGACGTTGACAATCAACGACTCTTTAGCCACCGTTGGAGTTTTATTGGAAATGCTTACAAACATTTGCTGCAAATCAACAAATCAACAGCGCGCGCAACCAATAAAAGAGTAGGAGCAAATACGAAGTGGAATAGAGGAATGTATAAAAGAAGAGAAACGAAAAAAAAAACTTTAGGTGCAAACTGAAGTGGAAATTTTTGCATAAATCAAAGTTAAAAGTGTTAAAAATAGCAAAAGGGCTCAAATTGAATTTTACAATTTTTTGTTGGCTTTATGTATTTTTTCTTTGTTTGTTGCCATCCCCTTGACGAAGGAACGTCTGTCTGTCTGTTAGCCGTTATGCTGTGTACTCGTACTTTTATTTACTTGTAGGATTTTGGTTCGTTTGTTGTCCTGTTACTGCTGCTGCCGCCGACGCCGCCGCTGCTGATGTTGCTGTTGTTGTGTATGTTGCCCTTTGGGCAAATTTTTGGTTGCTTGTTGGTTTTCAAATTTGCGGTAAATCGGAAGTGCGCCGCAAGTTAAATGAACTAGCCCCGGACGGCGTCGCTTTGTCCTGAGCCCCTGTTTCGTTTCATTTCGTTTCGCTTCCTTGTTGTCTTTCCGTTTGCCTGTGCGTTTTCAGCTCGTTTATTTATTTACATGTCGTTTGTTGTTGTTTTTTTACCCCACTTTTTGTGGTACAGTGCTATGTTTAATTTTTTTCTGTTTTGCTTGCTCGGGTTTGCTTTATGGTTTTGTGCTTTCAGTTGTTAATCAGCGGGCAGTCTTTGATTTTGATTTTCCATTCGTTTACTTTTTTTTCGGAAGGTCCTAGACAAATTTGCTTAATTGCGTATAATTTGTGGTCGAAAAAAGGGATCCGGCACACAGATTTGTGCACATTGCCATAGAAATCAATTTCAAAGCATTGGTTTGGGCAAATGGAATATATATTTGTGACCTTTTTTTGCAACTGACTTCTGTAGGAATAGATAAACCCTTGAAAGCAACTTACGTGTAGCTTAAATAAACTCATTTTTGAAAAAAGATTTACCATTTGACGATTGAAATGGAAGCAGCTGAAGCAAAACCTAAGCAGCATGAATGACGCACAAAAAATTATGGAAAAAGAAAGCAAAGAAAGCTGGAGAAAAAAAAAAAACTAAAATACAGGAAAATAATCGTATATGAAATTGAATTTGAGCCACGACAGGCCAAGGGCTCTGTGCTTCCATATGGCGTATGAGAAACCTTTATGCGCTCACTAAAATTGCAGATATATTTATTGAAAATGATTGTGCGAGCGACTGTCAGCCAAAACTCTAGCTCAGTGTGTGGGTGCATGGCTCTGTATCGCTCAGCAGCTGTATTTGCTTTTGAGGGTTGCCCGAATGCAACATGCATGAATTTTTGCAAAAATATTGATGATTTGGCAATGTGAATAGAAAAGGCTGGATCCATTGAATGGCAGCAGCAGCAGCAGCGCTACCTGCTCCCAGTTGCTAACATCAGCACCAGCATCAACAACAACAACAACAACAAGCATAGCACTTTACATGTTAGCTCATGAATTTCCAAAACTCAAACCCGAAAACTTGTTGCCAGCTAACAATGGAACACGAAAAACGTATTAGTAATACGAAATGATGGTATACACACGGTAAAAATAAAAAATGTGTAGCATACTTCTCCATGTGCAACCAAATACGGAACAACATGAAGGATTTCTTCCTTTTACAATGGTGCAATGCATAAAATGCATGATTTTTAAATTGCTGCAGCTTGTTTACAGAATGCGCGACATTAAACAAAAACACAGCGTGCAACAGCCACAGCGATAGCAACAGCAGCAGGAAGAGTAAAGAACACAAGAGGAACAGCGTAAAATTAAACGCAGCAGTGAAATTAATCTAAAAAGTTTTTAATGCGCTTTTAAATGATGATGCTGGTAGGGTCGTTGCTGTTTTTTTTTTTTTTGTTTCTTTCTTGTTTATGCACAGCAGCAGCAGCAGCAGCAACAACAACAGTTGCTGGCGGCTGCCATTGCCATTCATAACTGGAGAACTATCATTGCCGTTGTCGTTGTCTGCTGCTGCTGTGAAAATTACAAGACCCAGACATCCGGCCACAAAGCGCGCGTGTTCAGCGCCCTGCCCCTACATAAATACCCTAAATGAGTTTGCATGGCCACCTGTTGCGCGCCTTGATGCCACCCCAGCGACTTTAATTTTTGCAAATTTAAATGCAAAAAACGCGCGCCAGCCAAGCAGCCAACCTCTTCGTTGGGTGTAAGGCGGTTGCGGAGAGTTTGGGAAGAGAGTTGCCTGCAAGGATGGCAGCAAAGAGCAGCAAGCAGCAGCCAAGTGCACTGCAGCGGTCGACGGAAGTACACAATTAAGTTTTAAGTTGCTGAAATTAAATGAAAACAGTGGGAATATTGAAATTGATGCAAAGTTGATTCAACTTGCAAAAAGGCAGTGAGAAAGAGAGAGAGAGAAAGAGAGAGGGGATGTAAATGCAAAGGAGAAGGCGTAGTGTGCCTTGACAAACAGAATAGCGCTTGATTAAACTTTGCCCGGCCAGAACTAGATTAAAGGGAACAGGCAGGCTGAGGACATTTGAGGCTGACAACTATTATCCTTGTGCTTTGGCAGCTTGAAACCTAGCGCAAGCGAACGCGCGCTTTTTGCTATTTACCTTTTAATTTTCGTTGCATAAATCTGGGCGCAGCAAAAGTCAGTTACAGCAATTCATTAGCAACTACACAACTATACAACTCAGTTTTGTGCGTTCTTTGGTTGGCCAAACTTTTTTGGGTTGGCAAATTTGAAAATTCATTGAAATGTTGCCAGCGTAACTTTTGGTTTCTCACTTTCTGCCTAATTGTATAACTTGGGCTGCTGCTCGAGTGTCAGCAAAGGTCGAGCGAACTTGTGCCAATTGAGCAAAAATGTAATTAGTTTGCGTGCCACAGCTAGTCAAACAGACAGAGAGAAGGAAGGGTAGGTTGAAAAAGTCTCATAGTCAACTTGGCATGATCTAATGTGGCTTTGAGGCAGAGCTTTGCAAACGGATTTGCAGGCTCTTTAAACGTCTTTGTCTTTTGCCCATTTTGCGGCTCGTTCGCTTTTTGCAGGCTGACGACAATTTCAAGCACTTAGCAAAAATAGCAACTATTAAATATGCATAAACGACGACGCCAGGTCGCGCCCATTAAATTGCCAACAAGCCACACACACACACACACACACAGACATACTCGCACCCAAGCACTTGCGATGTGGTTGCCACACTTTAAACAGGGCTTTGCATACATTTGGGATACCAACGAGAAGCTGCGGCAGCTATGCTGCAGCGTCAGCTAGAAAACAAAAGCCGTCGCCAGGAAATTCCTTTTGGGCCAGAGCCTTAAGCCAGAGTGAGCGCGTGCTTGCCACAACGTCACATAAATTTGCATACATGCAAACACAGACACACCGATAGTATAAGCAACAGGATGCAGGCAGCTTGTATTTGTGCTTGTGTGTGTGTGTGTGAGTCTGGGGCTAAGTAAACGCGTCGCTGTATAACGAAAAGCTTTTAAAATATGCCGACGCGACACCTACAACAGTAAATTTGATATGCTTGCAGCTTAAATATTTACACACACACAGACAAGCTGTATGTTAGAGAAAGAGATAGAGGGGGATAGCAAGTGTGTGTGTGTGTGTGGCACACATCACAAGCTTGAAAACAGTAAAAGCCAGCGGCATGATAATAAAATCTTTATTTAATTGTATAAATTGTGGCAACTAACAAAGCACAACCAGCGTATCATCAACCAGCAAAGAAGACAAAGCGACACATGCCAAATACACACACACACACACACACACACACACACACAAACAAGAAGACAACAGACAGCAGTGTCATAAAAATGAAGTTAATTTTAATTAAAATGCATGACAAAAGTGCGTGCGTCTATATATATATATATATATATATATATACGTCCGTGTGCGTGTGCGTAGCACAACTGCTGAATCATAAAGCGTTGCTCAAACGTTGCTCACATGAGCTCTCCCGTTCTCTATGTTATACGTACAGATAGATATATAGGCAGAGACAGTCATGTTTGTGTGTATCTGCGTGGTTGGTTTAATTTTAATTGTCAACCCTTTGGCTGTCACTTTTACGACGGCGCTGACAGAACTCTGGTTTTGTCGCTTCCGATGGGTGTCAAATTATAGGCCATAATTGTCAATATTTGCGCCTTTTTATGGCAAACAAAACAGCAAAGGCAACAACAATAAGGCGTGCACACAAAGCCCATGCATAAATTCTAATAATTACAGTAGCAGCAGAATAAAAAAAATTCAAAACCACAAACCTTTTGCCATGCTAATAAACTTCATGCTAGCGCTTAGCGCAAATAAGTATGCTACATTCTTTTCGTCTGCATTTTTTTTTTTTTTGTATTGTTTAAATAATGCTAATACTCTAGGTTAGAGTATAATCTGGGCTTGTTGAACGATAACAAGCACTAGAGAAGTTTCTATTAGCTCGTTTTTGTTTGAGATTTTGTTAATTGAAAAATGTATACGAATTGTTTATGGCTTTTACATACACTTTGAGCAGGGTAACTTGTAGTCGCGTTACTCTAGTTATCTGGCAGACAGATCTAAAAATTTATGACAGCCACTGCGGCAGCAAACTGTGGTGCTTAATGCGTGCGAGCAGCTGCCGTGTCACGGGTTACCGCTAAGGTGGCTGCGGTACAACGTGTTGTTGTGTTGCGTTGCGTGGCGTTGCTGCGGGGTGTGAAGAGCGTGAGGAATGGACAAAATCCTTTTAAAAAACAATTTATGCCAACATTTTTTTCGTTGCTGTTGTTGTTTGGTTGGGTGTTGGTGGTGGTGGTGGCGCTGCTACCTTTTTCATCAGAGTGTTTAACAAAGTGCTAATTTAAAAAGTTCACCAAAGCGCCGGCAACAACAAGAATAAGAGGAAGCACCACCACAACATTAAGGATACTGCTACAGCTGCTGCTGCTGCTCTTGCTGTTTGGGGGTGCACACAACAAAAGTAGGAAAATAGCAAAAATTGCTAATTAAAAATTTATATGAAGTTGGCAGTAATAGCATTTTTAATTATAGCCAACTCATGCGCGGGTAGCCAAACAGCAGCGCCAACAACATGAACATCAGCAATCAGCGGAAGCAGCGGAAGTGTGGCATAAACATTTTTGGGGTCATGGGGCAAGCCTTTTTGCTGTTGTTGCTGCCGCTATTGATGCGGCTGCCATTTGCTGTGCATTCAGTCGATAGGCCTAGTCCAGGCCACAGGCACAAGCAGAGGCAAAATCAAAACCAAAAAATAATCCTACCACGTTGCCTGTTAATGCGACTTAATGAAAATTTAAATGCTCTCACAACCAATAGCTCGAATTATTAAATCAAAGTTGGTATGCGGCGCACATACAAAGCAATTGGTTAGATTGCACTAACATGCACGCATGCAACAATACATAGAATTGTTGGAAAAGCTTAAAGGAAATATGCATGTGCATACACAGGCTCAAGTTGCAATTGCACTTTCTGTCTGTTAATTAAATCTTCACATAAAATATTTATAGAGCTGGAAACCCAGAAAACACGAAATGTGATCCAACAGAATGCTTTTTGTATACCCTTTTGTCGATTGCAATGCTTAATCACCATATGTAATGTCGATTTGCCGATATCTGTTTTTTTGTGCAATTTTCCCGAAAGTAAATCACTGAAAAAATAGCCAAAGAGATATTAATTTATTTGGTGGTTTAACGTATCACAGCATTGAGCAGAGAAACACAATTAATTGGAATTTTTGTGCAGAATGTTTTTTTCCTTAATTAAAGTTGAATTTAATATCGAATTTTCATACAATGCATTATTCGGCTAGGGTATTTAAGCTACAACACATCATTGAGTACGATTCTCTTTTGTTTACGGCTATTTCTCAGAGCTATTGTTTTGTATTGTACTATTTTGGACAACACAAAGGAAGCCTTAAAGAAGCGGCATACATTTGCATAGACACGGAAGCCAGGTATTAGAAATGAATTTATTATGATTTTTATTGCTTGTTGTTTTGCTTTTGTTGATTTGTAAATGTTGAGTGCTGATTTGTGTTGCGACGACAATTCTTTGAATTATAAGCAGCCACATTAAAGCTGATCGCCTTAGACAGCTAAAGTTCAATTGAAAACTTTTGTCAAATTAATTAATTAATACTACAACGGCAGCAGCATTAGCAGCAGCAGCAGCAGCAGCAGCAGCAGCATCAACAACACTGACATTAATAATAGAAAGGCGTCCGGTTGAAGTCAGCAGCAAAGAGCTAGAGAACATGGCTCAAAGTTCTTAGCGGGCAACAAACAAACAACAGTTGGAGGACTTACAGATACAGCAATAGCATTGGCAAACTCAAACGCCGCAAAAGTTGTAAAGTTCAACCTGCAACTTTGTAGGCCGCCCCAGCCAAGCATATCCAGAGTTGCTGTTTGTGTGTGGGGTATTGGGTGGCCTATAAAATATTTGACTTTGTTCGCAATGCTTTAAGGGCATGTTTAAAAGCGTTTAGTGTTCCATGCTGTGCTCCATTTCAATTTCAGGCACATAAAAATCAACGCCACGGCATTGTAATTAGTGCCGGGCTGTTTAGCTCCGCCAACCACTCTTAGTAGGCAGTCGGTCGGTGGTGCTGCGCTGTCTACCCAGTCTTGCCACGACAAATAGTTGAAAAGTTGTGAACTTGGAAATGGACGGACGGCTATCATTTTCGCATTGAACGCGACTTGGTTATGACTACGCGGTTTACTAATAGACAGGGTGAGTAGAAGCAGATGAGATGGTTGGGTAAAGTTGGGCGCGGTGATAAGCGCATTTGCTTGTTTATCAAGTCAGGCGATACGAGGCGAGGTGCGGCAGGGTTGTGAAAAGTTTTTGCCTATTTGCGGGGGCAAGAAAGAAGGCACTTCAAGTCATTAGGCAAGTAACTAACCTTTTGTTTATGGCTGCTGAATTTCTATAATAACAATTATGAAAATTAGACAAAGCGAACTCTGCTTGTGTCTGTGTGTATGTTTGTAGTCGCCATTGTTTTGACGGCTAATTAAGTTTGTGCCAAATAGGCAGAAAAGATGCGATGCAGAGCAAAAATATGCTTTTACCCACAATTTGCAGCAAGTTATTTTAAGGCTGCCAATGGCAGGATTTTCTTAACTTTAAAATTCGATTTTTTTCAGTTGAATTGAGTTAAGTTGAGTTTACTTACGAATTGTGCTGGCAATATTTGGCAATGAACGTGTGGACTCACCTGTAAATAAAAAGAATGAAGAATGAAAATTCGATTAGCATGTGAAGATAATCTTGTCTTTGATTCTGTTGGTTTGTTTGTTTGTTTTAATTGTTGTACGCATAAATCTTTTGAGCAATCAATTCAAATTAGGTTTGGCTCTAATCAGTTTTTGTGGTGCGCATCAGCAATAGCAAAACACATAAAACATCAACATTGTCATCAGCGATAGCCACAAAAACCGCATTAAATGCGATTAATTATGAACTTAATTAGCAAAGTAATAAAAAATAAAGTGCAGCGATTTGTGTTGTTAAATGTTGTTGTTATTGCTGTTGCTATTGCTATTGAAATTGCTGCGGTTCAATGAAAGAATGGTTAGTTTCGATATAAATCCCTTTTAATTAAGAGATAAACAGAAGCAATTAAATTATTAATTATGTGTGCACACATACATACATATACTTGTATATAGAAATATTGCATACTTTATGACGCACACATTTAATACACACACACACACTAACACACAATGCATATAAATCAATAGGCTGCACTTAAAGCTGCTAATTGTTGCTAAATAAACTCACATAACGAACAGCATAAAATATTAATAAACTTGTTGGTTTAAGTATATATAAACACATATATATTGAACTTGCTAACTCGGCTAAGCTATAAATTATTTAACGCGTCTGTAAACAACAAGTAAAAAGAGAAGCACTCAAAGCCAGTCGACTGGAAAAATACCCTGCATTTTCTGAACGTAAACTTTTTTTTTTCTTTCTTTCAATGCATACAAATAAGGTCACTTGGCTTTAGTACTGTTAAGGTAATACGGCAGCTTAATCAAACACTATACACACACAAAACCAAACATACCCTTACTTTAATCATTTCAAAACACAAAGTATATAGAAATTGCAAAAGCAAATCCCGGGCCTAAGGGCGTCTGGGGTTCCCCGCTGAATTATCGATCATCATTAGTCCGGCCAAAGCGAAAGGGCACCACAGCTAAATATGTTTGCACTAATTGATTTCCTATGGTCAGCAATCAACACACATTCATGCACACACACACACACATACATAAAACAGATTATTTTGCTGAATGTTGTAGTGTGACAATTGTATTTGCAAATTTTCACCCAACAATGCTGTGTGTGTGTGTGCAATGGGATTATGCATATGCATGTTTTGGGTTTTTGGCTGCGCATGTTGTTAATAAAATGTTGAGGAGAATGGGTTTTTGGGTTGATGGAATATTATTATGCATTAGCATTAGGGGGTGGTAACAGGTATCGAATGGCTGTTGATGTTATTGCCGTTGCTAGTTGATAAATCGCAGCTTATTGGCCACGCCGTTGACCAAACGAAAAACCATGTAAGCCCGCCAAACCAAGTCAAATGTCATTTTCAAAGGGGGGAAGTCAGCAGCAGCAGCAGCAACATCAACAAGAACAACCACAAAGAGTCCGCTGCTGCCTGTTTTGCTGACCTTTTGCATAATGAAAGTAACATTGCGGCTGCCATTTTGTGGTTTGACAAATGTTGTGTCAAATTCGGCTACACAGCCGCAAAGCACACGCACACATAGATACCGAAAGAGATAGCAACAGACAAGAACCGAGCGAACAACTTTGTCAACAGCTAATGGAGTCACAAACACACACACACACACACCGAGAGCGAAAAATTAGCCATGGCCACACTTTTTGTAGGTGCAACAACAGCAGAAGTGGCCACATGACAGCCAACAGAGATAGTCAGAGAAGTGCAAGAGGAGAAAAGGACTACAAGGACCCTAACGTAACGGACACGAGCATGCGGCACACATGGCTCATGTTTGACTTGCTGAAACAGAGTGAGCGACCACCAACAGTTCACCATAGCGGCAACCACTGCTGATGACAGCAACAATATCATCAGCGTCAACAGCAGCTACAGCAGAAGAGCGGCAGCGGCAACAGTAGAGGCGTTTGGTCAGTTGCAACATGAGCAACATTAAACAAAACAAAAAGACAAAAAATAGAAAAACAACAACATTAAACCAGAAATCACTTTGCAACCACGTCGTTTGTTATGTGAGTGTTGAGGTTGCACACGAAAAAGAGTCAGAGAGAGAGAGAGAGTGAAGCAAACGAAGGCAGCGGGTGGCGTTATACGAATCCACAAAATGTGGCTTACTTAGGCGCACAAAACTGATGATGATGTTGATGCTGTTGGCCCTGTTTGCTGCCCAGCAAGCTCCGACCAACTGGTTGCCCTGGCAATGATTTGTTGGCATTTGCGCGACTACAAGCTAGTCAGCTACCCAGCCAGTCAGCCAGTCAGCTAGTCAGGCGGCAGTCAGCGTTCTCTAAATACCACAACAACGAGCCAAAAGCACCAAAAAAAAACAACAACAATGCTACGTCATCGTATTACCAAAGGCTGCTCCTGCTGCTGTAAATGTAATCCTTGCTGGTTGCCGCCTTCTACTCTTGTCTGTCTGTCTGTCTACTCTAGTCACACTCCATTTATTTTTCACTCCTTTTTGGCTGCTGATGTTGCCTTGTTGTGTAAACAAATGTAACACGCAAGTCGCAAAAGCCTTTGGCTGGATTTTTATTTTGGTTCTGTGGCTGCTGCCGCTGCTGCTTTAAATGCATTTAGTAGCCAACAGGGAGGCGGTGCTAGATGCAGTCAATGCAATTTTAAGGCTAAATGCTATTGTTGTTGTTATGGCTGCTGTTGCAGCTTTTAGAGCACTTTACACGCCTGTCAGCCCCCAGACCAAACCAGACCAGACTAAAGAGCAACAGCCAGCCAAGTCTCGGTCCCCAACTCATTTGCATATTTAAGCAGCGAGGCGGCTGTTGCCTCTTCTAGTGTGTTTACTCTAGCTCGTTGCATTGTCTGTTCTGTCTGTGTCCTTGCCAAAAGCTAATGTAAAAGTTTGGTATTGCCAATGCAGCGCCCAGGGCACACTTGCCACGAAAAATTTGTCTAGCAACATTTTCATGCACTATATATGTAGTTAGGCTTCAAAAATTAGCGTGGCATTTAGTGCAAGAGTCATATATTTATAGAGTTCAGCATCTTCGTTTTGAGGCTTTGCAAAAGTTTTGTTGTGCTTTTGTTTGCTGTCGTCTGCAGTTTATGGCTAAAATACATACCAACAGGAATGTTTTGGACAGACAAGAAAGAAAATAAAATTACAACAGCAATTCATGTTAAATTGTTTATGTGGTTTTCCGCTTAATTTCATTGTTAGGTTTGCTGTTTTTGAAATTGCAAAGAGTTAAAAAAAACAGAAGAAAGTTCAAAAGTAAAAAATGTGCATGAATTAAGTAAGAATTGAATTGTTTGCAGCAAATGATTTAGCCTCAAACTTGAAGTCAACAGTCATAGGCAAACAATTTGGGCAACAAAGCAAATAATATGCCAAAAAATTTTTTGTTGCAACAACAACAACAACAACAACAATAAGCAATAAGCTATGCATACAAAAGGCTGAAAGGAGTGAAAAGGCTGAAAATTATTTAAATCAACAGCAGAAACACAAAATATTGTTGAATAAAATGTTGAAAGACAAATACAGTTTACACACATTCACACACAAGCAGCTTACACGTGTATGTATGTGCATATATGAAAAATGCCGAGTCATACAATGATTAGAAGGACATGTCAGAGGGCAAAGAGATGAGGTCGCTGGATTTTGTGCAGCATCATCTCCGAGTCGGAGGTCAGGTCAGCAAACTTTTGTGTGCGCTTTTGCATGCGAAATTTTGTGGGATTTATGCCGAAAAATGCATAAATAACTGTTAATATTTAATATTGTTAACTTGTAAATTTTAAATGAAATATGTGTAGAGCAGCCATGTGGAATAGCACGTTGACGACCATGACGACAACGGCTGCTCCAACTCCAGCTTTTGGTCATTCAGGTCTTGGCCCTTGCATATGAATTATGCAGTTTTTAACAAAAATGCCACATGGCTTACTGAACTGCACTCAGAACGCAACACATACACACAAACACTCACACAGACACACGTATAGCCACACAGGACATTCTCAGTGCGCCGACAGGACAAAGGACCAGGCAAAAGTTTAATTGTTTCTGTTGCTGTTTCTACAATTTTATTTGTATTTCTGTATTTTATTTCGCTTATGCATTTTACATGTGCAACTTTCTGACGAAATTCAATCTTGCTTCCGCTCTTAACGCCTCCCCCCTTCCCCATTCCCCCTGCTCTCTTGCTCTGTCTCTTTTATCGCGCAACGAATTGTCAAATTAGAAACAACATTTTTGACATTCTCGTCAGTCATTTATTTCATTCTGAATGCCATCATCAGCAATCAGAATTAATGCTGCCAATGTTGACACAAGAACGAGTTTGCTGCACAAGATTTGCATAATTAAACATGTAAGCAGGCTGGCTTTGAATTTAAAATATTACGAGAAGCCTACACTCTACATATTTCTACATAAGTTTAACTTTTGGTGGAATATTATATTTGATACTAACTCGCTGCTGCACTTTTGAGAATCCAATTTGTCGGTATAAACTTTCGCAGAACACGCGCAAAACTTTATTTTTTACCTTTTTTTTGTTTTTCTTGTTTTATAGGGTATTAATAAATAGATTGCAAAGTGCCTAAGAACTTAAGTGCATTTCAATTACAAAAATTTTTGGTTGCTGTTCATGTTGCATCTGCCGTTGCATAAATCATGTTTATAACACACACACACACACATATAGACAAACACCCACAAAAGCCGTTCAATTTAAAACGTGTTGTGTGAAACAAACTAGGCGAAAAGCGAACACACACACACTCATACACAGCAAACAAGCAGAAACTTCATATGTGGATTTGGCCGCGTTTTTGCCATTTTTGCTACGCCTAGCTGCAAATTCAGTTTTCGTTTCGTTTCGTTTCGCGAGGAACAACAACAACAACAAGAACAGCAATAGAAGCAATAGAAGCAGCAACAAACAATTTTTGGTCAGTGCCTCTCGCAAATTTAAAACTTATAAGCACGCCACATACAGCACAACACCGCACTTTGCATGCAGCACTCTGTTGACTGTTGACGGTCGAGACGCACGCACGGCTAACAACACCAAACACCAAACAGCGAACAGAAAACGCCAACCCCTTAGTCATCCATCCACTGGCCCAAAAGCCATAAAGTTTTTATTTATTTGCATTTGCTCACGTGTGCATGTTTAATTAAATTTGAAGCGGCAGAGCAGTTGGTCGGCCGCCCAGCGAGTCTTGTGGCTTGGGAGAAATATTTGTGTTTTTATTTTTATTTTCATTATTATTTTCCTTTTTTTGGCCGCCAAAATACATGCGAGTTGTGTGTGTGTGTGTGTGTGGCGCCACCTGCCGACCGTCAACGCGTTGGCACAAAAAGTTATGTCTAACCACGACGACGGCGTATGTGTGTGAGTGTGTGTGTAAGTATGGACAGGGGCAGGAGGGGATGTTATGGGAACATTTTTGCCTTGGCATATGATGCAGTTTACGTAACGAAAATTGAGTTGGACATGAACAAATTGCGGTTAGGTTGGTGGATTTGTCGGTTTCTATTTTTGTTTCGGTTTCGGGATTTGTTTTTTTGTTTTTCTTTCTCTCTTCGCCTCCCTGTGTGCTGGTGCAATGGAATGCAATAGGGAAGGTTAGGGAAAGGAATAGTTGTAATATGCAAATTGGAGCGTGACATGCATTTCGACAGCTTTGAAATGCAAAAAAGGCTGTTGATGGGCTTTTTTTATCTTAAGAGCTTGCGAGAGAGCGCTTATCTATGCTAAAGAGCTCACTATCTCTGCTCATGATGATATACAAGTTATTTATCTTATGAATAACCAGTTGCTTTTGGCGCTGACAAGTAGGCAATGCTTGCGTGTTTCTATGTTTCGTATTCTTTGTTTGAATCGCATGACAAATGACACAACAGACGTTGTACGCACAAAATGCGTTAATTAAATTTTTTGACTCTCAACTGCTTGAATGCGTAGAAAAGCCCAAGGGGACATTACGCAAGAGCGCGCACACACACACACACACACACACACAAACGCCCACGTGTCGCATTACGTTGCCTACTTTTAAGTGCTGACATCTTGTTTTGCTCAGGCAGCTCATAAAATTTGCAGCTTGTTTGAAGCATTTTGCCAGCTGCTTTAATATGCACACGAGTCTATATGAATGTGTGTGTGTGTGCAAGAATTTATGCGCCTCATTAGTTTGTCCCGGCCCAAGGAGTTACTTTCTCATCACCTTGGCTTGACTCAACAAACACAACTCAAAACAGCAGCAGCAGCAGCATCATTAGTTACAAGTAGCGGGTCACAGGTCGCTGCGTTTTGGCGCCTAAAAATATGCTAAGCATTTCGTTGCCCAAACCAAGTCATATTAAATGGTTTCAACAATGTTTGACATATTTGCACAGTTTACCTATATAGCATTGGCGTCACGTCTTTTGTTTGGTTTGGCTGTTTTTCGCCCCTCCAAACACACACACACACACACACAGGCGCACACACCAAATAGAAAAGGTAAAATTCCCTATATGTATGTACATATATACGAGCATATAAACGCATGCAAAGATTTTTCATATTTCCAGCAACATTTTTCACGACGCTTTCTGAAAGGGTTGAAGTGTCTAGAGAAAAGTGAAAAAAAAAACAACAACAACAGCAGCAGCAGCAAGAATGTGAAAGCGCGCCAAGATGTCAATTTTGAGTAGATGGGGGGAAAAAAAAATGTAGGCGGACTTTGCATTGATTTTTTTTCTCCGCTGTTGCTTTTTTTTTTGTCGCGGCTGCTGCTGCTGCGCTCATTCATTTCATTTCTCGTCTTACGTTTTTATTTTATGCTCTGCTTTTCATTTTTATGAGTGTATGAGTGTGCGTTTGTGTGTGTTGGTCTGTTTCGGCTTAACTCTGCCTACTTTTTATGTGTTTTTATTTATTTGCGCCGCTTTGCAATTTCAAAAAGTGTTCGCGTGTGTAGCAGCGCCAGACTAAAGCAAAAGAAAAACAGGACAGAAAAAAAGAAGAAAAAAATTGGAAGAGCTTTGGCTAAGCCATCTTTCAGTCTGGGTTTTGGGCCATCGTTCTATTTCGTGTTGCGCCAGTTCTTGCGTGTTTCACTGCCTTATATTGCAAAGCGAACATAATAAATATTTGACGCTTCATAAATCTTTAAAGAGTTGCCCAAAAGCACCAGCAGCAGCAGCAAAAATTGCTACAGCAGCCGCCTTGTGTCTTATTTCGAAAGCCTGGGCAAGCTTGCTTAATGGATTTGCTACTTTTCACCGCCACTTTCTCACTACGTTTATGCTAATGACTTGGTCCTAAACCAGCCTAGGCAGTCGGGCGGTTAGGCAGCCAGTGCCTGCCATCGGAAGCCACTGTGCAAATTTGACAATGAACATCAGCATTAGATGTTGAAGTTTGAATTTCGGATAGACGTTGTTGGCCACTTGGGAAACCCTTGCAAATTGCATGGCCGAGAGCGGCTTGAAATCTTTTTTTTTTTTTTTTTGGCACACTTTTCACATGCATTTGTGCCGCAGCCGCCATTTTTGATTTCCCCAATGATTTGCATTAACATTTTTCGGCTCTACGCACTTCCGGCACACTTTCCACATTGCCCAAGCAATTTAAAAAAAACTCGTGAACCAATGTAAAGTGGTTGGGTTTAAGCCGCAGAACAACCAACTACTACTACAACGACTACACCAACTACAACAGAAGCAGCAGACACTGAACAACAGCATTCAATCCGACCATAAGCGCATTATGCGGGCTGGTTGCTTCGGTCTGTTTTTGGGCGTGCTGTTTACGCGTGGGGGCGCCCCACCCCTTCCATTTCCGGTTAAAACAGACAAATGAACTATTGTTTATAAGCCAGATAAACTGAAGCGAATTTTTCGCTGGCACGCTTGACTGCTTTTAGTGTTTCAAGACAGTGAACTTGATTGTTAGTTTGTGTAATGTCTTTAATTAAGTTTGTTAACTTTTAATTGAACACACACATTAAACTATATCTAACATAATTGAATGCCCAAAACTGAACACGTTGTTGTCTACCAACAACACAATCAACAACAAAAAATAAAAACCTATTTATTAATATGTCACTGACAATTAAACAAATCTAGCGTAATATTTAATTGAATTAATCTCAAAAACAACGCCAAAAAAAAACGTTGCTTACCAAAATTGCATCACACAGATTAACTTTAATTTGCTTATAACCAAAGATGCTCTTCATGTTTTATTTTATATGTGTATGTGTTTTGAGAGCATATTCTTTATATTTTGTGAGTTAAGGTGGTTTTACAGTTCATTAAAATTTGGCTCACTGCCAGCAGCAATAAGCATTAAAGTTATGCCCATAGTTTTCACATAGTGTCTGTGTGGGCAAAGACGTCTCTATCTTTTTGCCTGCTCTTTGCTTGTAGTTTGGCATGTTGTGTTTGCTGTTAAGCGTGTTAACAGGCTTTATATTGCACACACACACACACACACCAACACCCACATCCACACACGCAAACATATATATATATATATACTATACACTTATGCTGGCTGTTGGCAAGGCGGCACTAGCAGCAACTCAGGGTGTCTGTCTTATTAGCGTTGAACAACGGCGCCGCATGCTGCTCATTGAGCACACGCTTGACATGTCAGGGGGGCGGGTGGGTGAATAGAGGTAGAGGATTTGGACAGCAGGATGTGTGAAGGAGATATATGCTTTAAAATGGCAACAGCATCTTAAACTCGAGCACAGCTCACACAATTGCAGCACACAGAGGCTGACAACTTCCGACAGTTGCCGCCCGACGCAGCTATTATTACGAGCGTTTCGTTGTGTTGTGTCGTGTGTCTTTGGCCTGGCTGTGAAATAAAAACCGCAATTACCAGCGAGTATAATATACATATATATAAACATGTATACACAAGTACATACGTTTATATATATATATACATATGGCAATGAGAGGGCAAATAAACCAGCGAGCCTTCATGTGTGTGTGTGTGTGTGACATAAAGTAAACAATATGGCGACACGCAACACTAAACAGATGAGGCAAGCTAGCAAGCGGTGGTGCAAGCGGAGAGCAGCCGCCGCCGACATACACATACACATACACATAGGCCACAACACACAGTAAGTGACGACTTTTGTTGTCCTGCCTGCCAGAGCACACAAATATCACGCATACGTCGTCTTGTAGCTGTTGTCATTAACACCGGCAAGTGGCAAACGGCAAACAGCAACAATGTTGCTGCAACAAAATATATTGTCGAGGCAACCCAAGTTGCCCAAGCGCGTCAACATTAGTTTAAGTTGCAAACAAAAGCTGAGTAGTTCAGTTGCAAAGGCACAAAATAAAAAGAAAAATGGTGCAAAATGGAATTATTCTAAGGCGTCAATCTGTGCAACAGTGTGTGTGTGTGTGTGTGTGCGCGCGCTTTTGGGGTTGTGTACTGGCCGCCTCTGGCACCTTTTGGCTGCACTCATTGTGTGCGCTGGAGTGCGCTGCCATTAAGTCGCATTGTTTCTGTTTTGCAACTTTTCCACGTTGAGCACAAAAATTGAGTAACTGCACGTGAATGAAAATGAAATTGAAAACAAAGCCATGAAGCACGAACGCTGGAGCCCTAAAGAGTAGATGGCCAAGCGCGCACATACACAACACACACACACTTACCAAATGGGCAAAAAACCAGACCAACTTTCACGCTAAAAACTTTCGCATTTCTTAACTAGTTTTTGTTATTGTTTTACTTGGTTTTGTTTTAGATTTGTTGTTGTTGTTGCTGTTGTTATTTTTTGTTGTTTTTCGGTTAGTTGCTGTCGCCTTCGTGCCCTGCACAAAATGCGGAAAATTAAATTGCCCTCGTTCGGGCTCCTTGCTGGCAGCCCAAAAAACACGAAAGACACACAAACACACGCACTCACACAGATACAAACACAAGCACTCTCAGACGGCATACACATACAAACAATAATTGAAATAAACACTTAAAAAGTTTTGACTGCACGCTGCTTGCCTTTGCCTTTGTTGCTGCTGGCGTGTCTTTGCTTTGCTTCCATTTTTGCATTTCTCTCCTGTTAGCATTTAGTTGGCTTGCGTTTCTGTGTGTGTGTGTGTTTGTGTGCGTTCATTGAAACAGTTTTTCTTCGGTTTTAGTGCCGCATACCGTTGCAGCTGTTAAATTTTATTAAGCAGCTAACAAAACTTGAAACAATGGACAGATTTTCATCTGTTTGCGTTCTGATTGTTGTTGCTATTTTTGCTTTTGTTGCAACTTTTGTGTTTAACGCACAGCCACAAGCAACAAAGGCAACTCACAAACAATCCGAACAAACAAAGCAGCGGCAACAAAAGTGCTGCATACTTTTGTGCGCTGTGGCAATCTAATTATGCCTGGCACAACTCGTGATTTACAGTTAATTACAAAGAGCGAAGAGAAACAAGAAGCAAAGAGAGAAGAAAGGAGAGAAAAAAAAAACAAAAATAAATATAATTAAGCCATTGAGGCGTTTAGAAGCAAAGAAGCAAAGGCAAAAGTCAAGCAACAACCACAACACGGGACAACAAAGCCAAGAAAATCGCACATGTCCTGGGGCCACTTGTCTGTCCTGTCTCGTCCTGTCCTTGGCCTGCGAACAGTGAACAACGTTTGCCGTATTTACATTTGAGCATACTTTACGCTCATTATTATGTGGGCAGCTGAGTGAATGACAATTGCAAAGATTGATAAGCCTAAGCTCTTACTGTTGCTGCTGTTCTTGCTGTTGTTGTTGCTGTTGTCAGCCACAACTTGATAAACAACTTTTGCAGCACAGCTTGATAAACTGTAGTCCTTGGACTGGCAAACATAAATAAACCAAACTCATTCTCTCATTCTGGCTGAAAGCTTAAGCTACCTAGGCAAATACAACAACGAGTCGAGCAGAAATCAAGTGTCCTTTGATATGTCGTCTGTAATGTATTTAAAGATTTAATACATTGTTGGTATATCTGCATAATTGCTCCTTTTACCAAAGTAAATTTATCTTGTTATACTAACTACATCAGACAAAATTAAATGCTATAATAACAATAACTTTATTGTTGAACTAAGCTTTGCATTGAAACAAATATAAACAACAGCAAAATACCTATTGTGCTCATAATACAACTAAGCAATAGATATATGGTGAAAAGCTTCTTTAAATACACAAAACTAACCAAAGGATACAAACTATTAACTAATAGCTAGTGCTGTGTGAAGCTAATCATATTATTTTCTAACTCAACAACAAACAATTAATTAAGATATGCCTGGCATTATAGTCCAAGGGCAGTGGACACTTTGCCTATTTTGGGCTTACGAACATAGAATTTTTCATTAATGCTAACTTTTTCTCAGAGTTGTTGGTGCTTTGGCATAAGTAGGGGACAACAAAGGCTACACTAATTAATTTGATATTTCCCGGCTGCATGGCCGCAATGCCAAGTCAAGCAAAATTAGACGTTGCGGTGTATAATAAGGCACACCAAAAAAAAAAGCTAGCTAAATGCCGCTTTTTTGTCGTTGGATGGCGGTTTTTTGTTTTTATGGACATTCCGCGCGTAGTGGCTAAAAGAAAAAAATTAATATCAATTTTCAGCTCTTGTCTATGCCTGAACAGGACGACGACGACGACGACGACGAGTGGTGGCGTTTTTGTTGTTATGATGATGTAGAGAGATTGTTGTTGTTGTTGCTGTTGGTTTGGTTTTATATACATTGCGTGCTTTTGGGCGTTATGCATGCATCCCTCTCCCTGTCCGTGCCTTATTATATTAACAGCAATTACTCACAATTATGCGTTCTCTTTCACACACACACACAAACACTGCATGTCGCTATCTCATTCTGTTTACCTACATACTTATGGCTGCAATTAACTTGATTACAATAGAAATAAAAGGTTTGCTTTTCGCTGCCATCCTTTTTTTGTTGACCAAGTTGCACTGACCCCAAACACTGGCCGAGACACATACGAATAGTCAACAAGCCCACAAAAAAAAGGGGTGCCACCATACACATGATTGAAGTACTTAGCAGGTCGCTGCCAACTGATGTACATGTTGATTAGGCCTGTCTACAGGCAGCGACTTCTTAAGCTGCGTTATTTCTTCCTTTTTGGTTTCGATTTAATTTTGCTTTTATTTTCCACTCAAATTCAGTTAAATGCCTGCGGCTCTTATCTCTATCTGGGGCATCTTTTGAGTGCCATGCCTTCCCTTTGCCAACAGCTGATGGATATTATTCCTACGCACACACATACACGCCAACTGATAATAGAACATTTGGCCGCAGGACAAATTATGCGCCCCGTAATGCCAACGGCGCAGCGCCAACAACGACAATCAGTGTCAGCAACAGGAAGCTCTTGGTTGGGTTTTTTATAACCTTGCTTTGCTTTTTTCTTTCTTTTATTATTATTTTTTTTTTTTTTGTAATTGAAAAGCGCCAAAAGTCAAAGTGACAAACACAGCAGCAGCAGCGGCAAGTAGGATGCGTCAAGGACTCGTTTGGGTGATTGACAACAAGTTGAGGGCATATCGACAAATGCTAGTCCTAACGAGATTTTCTTGTCTGTGCGCCACATGCGAAAATTAATTAACAAAAATTCGTTTTTTAAAAGAAGCTGCAGACGCGCTGTGCTTCGCTTTGAGGCTGGGGTTTGTTCAGCGGCCAAAGGTTGCAATTACCGTTAATGAGTTTAATGCCAAAGGCGCCGCCAAACGCACCTCTATCGCCCTTTATTCTTCTGCTTTATACATTTATTTATTTTTTTTTTGTGTAAACTTTTTGTTACTTTATTTTTGTATTTTTTGTGTTGTGTTAGACTTGTTTGCTTTTCTCTTAATGAGCAGCACCCCGTTGCTAAACATTACAAAAAGTAAAAAGCAAGGAGTACTATAACAACAATAGCAACAACAACAACAAAATGAGGAAGAAAAACTTTTGAGTTGTCTATTTTTTATTTACACTTGACTTCATTTTGATAGCGTTAAAAGCTGCACACAAAAGCACAAAGCAACAAGTTTGCTGCTAAAGTTTTTCATATACACAAAAAAGGGCTTTGCATGTGTCTTAAGGGTTAAGCTAAGAAAACGCAAGCTAAGCAGAGCGTTTTGGCTTTTTTTTGGTAGTGAAGGGTATTTCATTGTTAAGAGCTTTGCTTAACACTCACTTACTTTGAAATTAGCCTTTTTCCTTCACCTGGCACATTAATTTTGCTGCAGCCTCAAGAGCCGCATACACCTGTCCGACTTTGGTACGCTTTGACCAGTTCATTGAAGCGTTTTTGAGCTAAGGTTTGTCAGTATGGGTATGGGGCTGTAGTTCGTTTAGTCAGAGTTTAACCGTAAATGTGCCGCAAATAGCATTAATGACTTTCACAAGTGGCGAAGAAAGCAGCAGGAGCAGAAGGGGCAGAAAGAAGCAGGAATAAAGTAGCTGAGAGTTGATAGCTTCTGGTCTATGTTCGCATATCGTTAGCATTCGGTTTCTCTCTCTTTGACTTTCGACTTAAGCTTTGTCTGTGCTTGGTTGTCTGCAACTGACT
Source organism: Scaptomyza caliginosa (assembly GCA_035044725.1). Lineage (NCBI taxonomy): Eukaryota > Metazoa > Arthropoda > Insecta > Diptera > Drosophilidae > Scaptomyza > Scaptomyza caliginosa. The sequence goes on along the minus strand of JAWNNR010000036.1, from coordinate 824,867 downwards.
GCTCCTTGTCTGTTTGCCCCCTTTTGCCTTTTTGCTCGCATTTTATTTTTATTGAATTGGCAAATGAAAGCCAATTAGTTGTGATGCTGTGTGAGTTTGCTTGCTTTGGTTGCTTGGTTCGTTAGTAGGTTGGTAAGTGTTAAATTAATTATCTAATGGCTGCTGCATGGCACTTGGTTGACTTATTGAACTTTTATAATGCAAGTGAAGTGCACACACGCACACTCACATACAAACACAAACACACTCACAGCCAACATAGTTAATTGTGTTTGCTGATCAAAATGAAATTGCAGTTTATTACTGGGAGTAAAAGATGCGGCAGAGTACAAATAGCCAGATGAGGTCAGCTCTTGTGTCAGGTAAAAGATAGGTCTGACAGCACGACAATGGCAATACAAATATTAAAGCCAGACAAATAAGTAAGTGTGTGTATGTGTGTGTGTGTGTGCATTTGACTTGCTGAAGCGTGTAGTGCCAAGCTGTTGAGCTGACCTGGCTAAGATGCTGCTTGAAAATCCAGTTATAAAAATGGTCAGCCAACAACTCATGCAATGCAATGAGAACGACAGCAGCAGCAACGACAACAACACCAGCAGCAACAACAACAACAATAACAATGGAAAAGCAAGCACATGGCAATTCCTGTGGCAGTACAGGATCAGGTAGCCAAAGCAGCGTGTGTAAGAAATGTAAACTTAAATATTTTATAACATTAAAGCAACAAATAAAAGCTGGGGCAGCGCCAGACAACCAGCCAGGCCAACAGCCAGGTAAGTGCCGGGCGTACTAAAATAAAATTGCATACTTTATGGCGCAGGATGCGGCTGCACAAGGAGTCCGTTGCGTCGCAACGATACGAGCCAAAGCAGCGCAGCGAAAATTCGATGAAATTTATTTACAGTTCAGAAAGAAAAGAAAAAAAATGAAGACAAGCATAAAACGGCTGAGAAGAGAGCAAGGAGCACATGCCTGCCAAAAGGACTTTAGTGTCGGAAACGTGTGTGTGTGGGTGTGTGTGAGTGTTGAGTGAGTTTATTTAAAATTCAATTATATTGCCACACACGCTCTACGCTTGCATATCAATAAAAAGAAAAAACCCCCGAACATTGATATTGAACAATTGTTGCGGACGCTGCTGTCATTTGAGAATGATTTTTATATTCAGCTCACACACAACTTTACTAAACTGTTAAGTGTTTAGTAGAATTATTTTGTGTCCGTATGTGTGCGTGTGTATGTGTGGCTTAATAATTTATTATGTTTCGGGCTTACCAAATGATTGAGTTTATATATAAATTGTTCATCGATCCTTACCTGAAACGGAAAAGTAAAGAAATTTATTAATTATTATAGCAAACTCTGCAAAGCAAATATATTTATTTATTTATAAAAAAAACATTGACGGTTGGACAACAAATTCTTTTATTGGGGATTTATATTACTTGAATTTAATATATAAATGTAGTTTGATAGGCACACAATATCAAATGCATATAATTAAGGTACTGGTTTCGTTTTACGACAATTACTAATATGTAAAATTGTATTTCGTTTACAAATAAACTTCTACTAATTAAATAAAACACGTGTTGAAATCTAAAACATAGCAAGAAATAAGAGGGGAGAAAGAGAACAGAGCACAAAAAAGAAGAAAAAAAGTAAACATAAATATTATCATTTTAATGAGCGCTATAATTAGACGATATGTAGAATGTTTACAGTTTTTTTTATATTATTATTTTTCTATTTCGCTGCAATGATTTCCATAATTAGATAAATTGTTTTGCAAGGAAATATTAAATTTCAAGCATTTTGACATTTTCTTTTTGCTCATAATGAGCCTATTTCCCCAGACGGTTAACATGCTGCCCACATACATCTCCCCCCCAACCCCCCACCCACCACTTCCAGCTGTGGGCGTATCGTTTTCAAGGTCTCACTTGCAATCAAATTATGAGTAATTTTTACCGCTGTTGCTTGCCCTGCTTTGGCTGCTTCTGTCTACTTATAATTTTAATATCATGACACCCAAAATCTTGTTAAAGAAATCTCAATTATCTACTTTTATTGATTTGCAAAGCAAGCAAAACCAAAGCAAAACCAAAACCAAAGCTAAGTAAAGCATAACAAGAGTATCCCTGATGCTATTTACGCACCATTTTGTCGCGCTTCGCTTTTACTTTGCTGCCGTTTCGCTTGCCGCGTTTGACAAACGAATTTTTTTTTTTTTGAGAAGACGACAAAAAGAAATATGCACGAAAACAATTACGATAAAAATATATACAATACATATATATATATATATAGATAGATAGATATTTATGCATGTATATATGTACTTGCTGTAAGTAGGTTAGTCACAGGGGTTGTCGTCAGTGACAAGCCCTGAGCATGGATAAAAGCAAATTATGATAACAATAAAGATTTAACTAGAGAGCAGCTTCTCTCGTGAAGTGGCAGGCAGCAGGCGGCATGCCGCTAGACACAAAAGCTTTTGGTGTAAGAGCCACGGAATGATGGGAAAAAAGGTACGAACCGACCCTGAGTTCGTTTTGGCCAAGGCACATAGCGAAACAGGGACAATTTAAATAGACATTTATCTTGCCAAACGACAGCGCAGGTTGTGCACCCACCCACACACACACACACAGTGATACACGTGCCATTGCCTATAACAAAATTACAGAATTGCGGCTGATCCATGACGATGACGATAATGTGCGGGTTCTCATTGCCCTCACAACCTAACACACCAAGCTACCCCAACTCCCTAGCGTACGTCTATTTTCCCCTACCACCCCAACATGCTAACTTCTTCCTGACATTGATGATGTGAACGAGAGTTCGGTTCAGTTTGGTTTGGTCTGGTTTTTTGTTTTGTTTGATTTTATTTATGCGCTTTCGTGTATTTTGTTTAACAAGAACACAAGCAACCGCAACATTTTCCCAGACCTTGTCTACGCGAGAGAGAGAGAGAGAGAGAGCTGCTCTTCTGCTTCTTCATCTTCTGCAACATGTTTTTGTTGTTGTTATTGTTTGCTGTTTTTATTTTCTTTACAATTTTTGGCTTGGCAAATGTTTTTCAAAGCATAAAAATACTTTTACATTAACTTGTTCTAACAACACACACACATACACAGGAAAGTTGTAGAAAATTTTTTTACTTTCAACATTTCGCGTTGCTTTTAGCGCTCAACGACTTTACCGCTTGCTGGCTTTATTCTTCTTATTGTTGTTGTTGTTGTTGTTGTTGTTCTTGCTGTTGCCTACTTTTAAGGGGAAAAAAAGCGAAAGTAGCGCAAGAACAACAAGCAAGTTTTTTGCCAGCGCACGCTCCCAAATGTAGAGCGTACCACGTTATGGCAAGTGTGTGTTTATGCTCAAAGTTTTGGTTTTCATTTTTTCTTTTGGCGGAGGGATAACAAAAACAGTAGAGAAAAAGTTGCCCTTCGCTATATCAACATCATTTGCGTTAAGTGGTTTGAAAGCAATGCGTGAAAAGTCGAGCAGCAGTTACAAATATGATTTCACTTATATATAGATATATATATCGGTCATATGAAACTGAAAGCATTCTAGGCACAATGACACCGTCTATTTAACTGCAATAAAGGACATTTTTTTCATTGTGGTTTTGGCACGATGCCAAGCAACAGGAGAAAGCTGTCGTCTGCCACTTGCCACACATTTGGCTATGCCTAATTGGCTGTTGTCTGCTTTGCTGCCGCTGTTGCTACTTTTGCCTGTTGCCAAAAACTGTTGCATGCATTAAGGCGAGAGCCTAATAAAATTTCGCTGCGCCTGACAATACACCAAATGGCAACAAAATAAATAAAATGGCAGCTCACACAAACACACTCTCCTACACATATGCTGTGTAGCAAGAATGCCAGGCAATCTGAGCATATTTCATGACGCACTCTACGTGCTGCGATTTTTCGTGTATTTCTATTTTTTTATACATATTTTGTCTAGGAACCAGGAGAAGTTAGGTAAGCAAGGACAGCCTCTAGCTGGAAACCAGGCAGGCTGTCTTTGCTTTTGTATACCACTTTGTATAGATTTTGGCGTATCGATAGCATACACACACCCTCCCCATGTATTTACTTGTGTTTGTGTGTGTGTGTGTGTGTGTGTGTGTGAAGGGTATCCTTTTTTATGGCTGCTGGCAAAATTTATGATTTCTATTCATGCCGCTTGCTTTGTTGAAAGGATTTGTACTTTGTGGCAGTGCTGCTTGCTGCCTGCTGCCTCGTTACCTGGTTGCTTCTTTCGTAATTTATAAGCTTTAAATTTTGTGCGTCAATTAAATTTGCATGTTTAAAAAATAAACCAAAGCAAGCCAATTATAATATTAGTAATAATAACAAAACCTGGCTACCAATCTATCGACGTACCAAGCAAATTGCTACAACAAAAGCATTTCACTAAATTATGGCAATTAAAGCAAATTAAATCAAGGAGAGCAGCGATTCCAAAGCTAGATGCAGATAAAGTTAAGAAAATGAGGGATATCAAAGTTCAAACGCCTCTTAATAAAAGTTAACTAAACAAACTTGTTGTTGTTGCTGCTGTTGATGAGACTAATGAACTTGTGCCCAGAAAGAATGTTACACTTTACAAAGCAGAACACAGACAAATAGCCGCATCGACAACGTCAGGCAAATTGATTTGCATAGCAACCAAAAAGGGGCAAATACAAGGAAAGACCAGAGTTTCTCAAGTCCAATGCCCAATTCAGCATATGATCCTGAGCCCCAAAATCGCAAGAAGTCCGCAGCAGCAGCAGCAGCCGTGTTCGCTAAGCTGTTTAACTATTTAGGGCAACAACAGCAACAATGCAGCATCTATGGCAACTTCAATTTGTTTCCCTAACACACACACACACACACACATTTGTATATATAGAAAGAGTGGAACACAGAGAGAGAGAGTGAGCCGCAGGCCGAAGTGTCAAAGACATGGCCAGAGCTACACAAATGTTGACAAGCTAATGAAATGTGAGCAGCTCCTTGGCAATAGCAATAGCTAGTTGGGAGGGGATTGCCGCCAGACTGGGCAGAACCCAAAATTGATACACTGTAGCTAAACTTGACAAGCACTTCTCATTCCATTTAGGCAATGGCTGTACTTCTGTTGATGAACTGTCGCTGCTGCTCCTGTCTGGTAGACCAGGCAAGTCCCAGGCGATTCAATCTGGCACAACTGCGGAGAATTGAAGGCAAATTGTTGCTTAGACATTTGCTTATGCAAATCGAAATTATAATGAAATCAACTATAACAACTCAACTATGAACGAACACAACAACGGACACAACAGTTGCTAGACGAATGTGTTTTGTTGGGGTTGGAATGGAAGACTTACTATAATGGCCTCGAATGTTGGTGTGCAAATTGAAAACGCATCGAATGATGATGAAGACAGACGAAATACATAATTTGCTTGCGATGGGATCGTATCTAGTGGAAGATAGAGAACGCATAAACTAAGCGATATAGGGGTTAGACTTTTACTGTCTTAACGAGCATCACATTTGCCTCGATGTATCATAATTCGAAGATGGGCAAAGGAGAAATGCAAAAGGGACTTTTAATTTAAAACAGAATTCCAAACAATTTGCACAGTAAACTGTTGGACGCCCCAAAGACATAAGTGGTAAATCACATCAATATGTTAGGGAGGAAACAGCAAGAACGACAACGACAACGACAACAGCAACAACAAGAAATGGGTCTAGCCAAGGATGTTTATCTAAGGACATGGCAAATCCATCGGCTCGAATTGGACTAGAAACGGACAACGGACTACTACGATTTGCTATGCAATTTTACACATTTGACCATTAAACGTAGCCATTGGGAGCAGTTTGCATAGCAATGAAGAAGCCAACGGAGCCGCACACAAGAAATGGTATAAAAAGCCAAGCTGTAGTCGGTCAACTTGATGAAGTATGAATGATTACAACAGTAAAAGAGAGCTAGACAGACGCAGAAAGAAATAGAGAGTGAGAGAGGGTAAGCAAGAGAGAAAGCATAAACGTGCTCATCTTTATCCACATTGAAAAGGTGTAGTTGACTGTAAAAACTTCAATGAATAAATTTTTTCCTTTTCTCGTTGTTGTTTTTTTTTTTTGCCCTGCGTTGGGTCATTTCTCCTAAAAGGCATAAATAAGACAGACATTTGGTAAGTCACAACACACACACACAATCATAAATAAGGTGGCCCAAAGTAAATTGATAGAAATAAAAATACTCATAAATTTACATAGAGTCTAAATATTGTAATTGAGCGTTTTTCGAGACTGGCAACTTAAAAGTAGGCTATGAAATTTATATGGGACTAGATAACAAGAGTCAGAGGCAGAGTTTAATGCTGAAACAAAATAAAGAAAGTCAAAGTGTAGCGAGTGTGACTTAACTGTCAGCCATTTAACCCATTAAAGAAGCCCCACTGTGCTGCAGACAAAAGATGAAGCGAATAGAAAGACGAGACGTTTAAATTAAATTAAGAAGAGACCTCCTGACACTTGACGATTTGTCATGTTTGCCACAATAAAACGTCACACAGTCAACATCGGCATCAGCATCAGCATCAGCAGCATGTTAAAGCCAAGCAGCAGACAAACAAAGAAAAATATGAAAAAAAAAACAAAACAAAACAAACAAAAAGAGAAAAGAATTTCAGCCCCAAGTAGATTGTATGAAATTATGACAAACTGTCTCGAAAATGCTGAAAATACTGTTAACGTTTTGAGTGTGCCAACCAACAAACAGACAGACACTGCCAAGAAAAGCTGGACAAAAAAAAAGAAGAAGGAACTGAACTAAACTAAACTGGAGAACGAAATGCTGGCACTGAAGAAAAAAATATGAAAGAATAAAGATGAACTGATGCTGCCTTTGTTGACGAACGTGGCGTATGAGCAATGTCTGCTGATGAAAATGATGAAACAGCACAAAAATATGCCAAGCATTGAGCAGAGTAGAGGGAGGAGGGGGGAATGCCATGCAAATACAATGAACTGAGAAACAGTTTGGGGCATCCTCTTCGCGTTGCACATTTATGAGCATGAAAAATTGGCGCCGGCACATTTGCCGCATTTATACACACAATCAAACACGTTTATGTGTGTATAAAGGAGAATTGCTTAAAAGCTAGCAAGGAGCAAAGATGACTTCTAAACTGAGGACAATGACGCTGCTGCAATAGCAATTTTTTCTGTTTATTTTCATACTTTGCATCTTTTGCTAGAAATTGCCCAAGTCATCAAAAGTCTGACCGTCTGCTGGCCTTTTGCATTTATGCATAGCGAAAAATGTTGATGTTGACAAAAGGTGACAATTGTCGACAGCAGGCAGCATCAACTGCCTAGGGCCACAAAATGTGCTGCTGACATTTAATATGAATTGACTAACTGACTAAACTGTGGCAAGTACATTTGAGGCTCACACCGTTAAACATGTGTTTTGTTGCTGCACAAAAGTCAAATCAACGATTATTTGTTGTGTGTGTGGGTGTGGGGGTGTGCATGTAATCAGAAAGTTTATACATAATTAAGCTAGCCAAAAATTATGCACATAATATTCGTGGCGCACATTAATTAGACTTAAACTGACACAGAGAAAGAGTCAGAGAAAGAGACAGCCAGTCGTTAAAGTATTTATTAATCAACGCTTGCATACATACATACAAACATACACATATACATTATATAGGTATGTGTATAAAGGCAAATGCAAAGCATTTTCAACTTTTCGACAACTTATTTTCAACAAATTAATTTGCGAACCACTGCAACACGCCCGCAAGCGACCGCAGCAGCAGCATCAGAGAAACCTTCTCTCTCTTACTCTTACCGCTCTTACCACTTTTCTCTTCCTGCTGTGTCTGTCTGTATCTGGTCTTATGTTTGCATATGCTGAACTTTAGTTAATGTAATCAGCTGCGGCCCCGTGTTCAGATTTTCACTGTGTCTATGTGTGTGTGTTTGAAAATTTTGTTAACTTCAAACTTAAGCCAACATTTACGAGTTGCGGGGCGTTGAAGCGCAATGCAACTGCAGCGTATGCTGTACTCTCTCTCTCCTCTGTCTGTTGTCTGGCATCGTTTCGCATTTATTTTACGGCAGCTTGCGCGCAATTTGGAGCATGAAAATGCCTCATGCATTGAGGTACACTTTAGCTATTCTTTCGTGGTGTCAGCAGGGGTAGTTTGTATGTTTTTGCTTTTTTTTTTTGTGTTTTAAATATGCAGCACATGCAATTTTCAGCTGTCAGCTGCCAGAGGTGCAACACTCACACACACCCACACTCACTTAAGTTTAGTCTAGTTTAGTGTATTAGTGTGTGTGTATGTAATGTAAAACGTAGTAAATTGAGTTCATTTGCTTCCAGCAGAACTCATCATTAGTATCGCTTTTCAGCGGACACACGCTGCATGCGAATGAGGCAAATAGCAACTAGAAGCAGCAGCAATCTGAGCTCAGCCAAGCAGCAACACACTAAAACACACACACACACACACACACACAAACAACTGTACCTACACCCACAGGAATATGTTAGAATGGAATAATTACTTTGCTGCTGCTGCTGCTGCTGCTAGAGGTGTGCACGCGTGTGTGTGTGTGTGTTCTTAACTCGCCAACACGCGCTATATCCACACTAAAAGTTCCGCACAACTTTTTAGAGCATACTTCGCGGCGCGTTAAGGGTGTCCCAGTCCAAAAAAAAATAACCAAACTTCCTACTTGGTTGCCTTACTGACTAACTGGATGCCTGGCAGCTTGGCTGCTAAGCGAGTATTAGTGGAAATTTAATATTGCAATTAATACAGCAAAAAAGTGTGCATTGCATATTAATAAGCACGTTTGTCGTTTCTAGTTCATAGTCGAGTGTGGCGTCAAAAAAGTTGGTCAACGCAAACTAACTCCTAACCCTGAGAGCTAGCTCATGCGCTGGATTAGTATACTCACACACACAAACACGCACGCACACACTCACAAACATAGAGAAAAGACTAAAGGGCAAATGCTTGCGTTCGTAAATGCCAAAGTTACAACCCCATAAGTTGGCTTAGGGTTGTAGAGCGTGTCAACTTTTAATGGGTTGCCAGTCAAGCGACTACACACACAGACACATACCTGTGTGTGTGTATTCAATATACACATATTCATATTCATATTCGTCTACGCACTTGTTTTTCACATTCAAGGCAAACACATTAAAGCTTTTAATGATTCAAAAACTATGCTCGCAATCAGTTTTAAAGCGCAACCCAAAAAAAAAGAATATTAAGAACAGGGCGGGCTTTTTTTTAATACACTTTGCTCTGCGGCCGCTTAGCAGCGAAACTTAATTCGTACTCCTCTCGAGATTATTTTTATTTTTCTGCTCTGCTTTGCTTGTGCCTTACGTCACGCCGCCTTTTCAAAAGGAAATCTCCTATTTTTTGTGGCAATGGCGACAAAAAACTATTTGTGCAAACAACAAAGAAAACTTGCGCGTTGCACAAAAAGGAAAATAATCATCAGCAACAGCAGCAGCAGAAGCGGCAGAAGCAGCAGCGGCAGCAAGAAGAACAGCAATACGCGTTGTGAAATGCAGCCAACTACAAAAGCGCAACAAAAGCAATTTAAATTTGGCCAACGGCATTTTGTGTGAGTGAGTTGGCCAAGCGGGCGGGCGCCAATTTCATTTTAGCCAAACGTTTTTACTCATAACTTTTTAATTTATTTGTCAGTGACAGTCAGCTAAAGAAATGTGTTTGCCTTTATCTACTTTTACTTTGCTATTTTATCTACTCCTTGTCAGTTCTAGTTATAATAAGTCTTTATACACACACACACACACACACATGTCTGATTAGCGCAATTGTATTGAAATGTGGCACTCAAATATACACCCACACACACTAGCACACTTATACTCTAATTGTGTGACAGAGCCCCATAAAGTGTGCTATGATTTTCAATAGGCCCCTTAAAATCGATACGGCCTATTCGTTGAATTTGTGATTGCTTCTCACAAGCCAGCTGAATGCTGTACAAATCATAACAATGCCTAAGCATATGACCGCCACCCACCCCACACACCCACACACTATGCCTACACCCCTTACAAAACAGAAAAAAAAATATGTAGCTCCAGCTGGGCCTTGCCGGCTTTAGCTTTTGATCAATGCAAAAATGTTCGGGTGTACATGTCCCTAGGGTTGATTTATCTATTTAATCGACAGAGTTGTTGTTGTTGGGACCAGCAACAGTCGCTCAGTCAGTTCCATTTTTTTTTCGGGCAGGGGCAGGCAGCAGGCCAGCCTGTCAATATTTAAAACGTTGTCCTTGTCGCTGTGACACAGACTCAACTCAACTCCGCTGCTCCCCTTCGACGCACTTCGTCATGGAACATGCTGCGTGCTTAACAAGAGTTTATTGAATTTTATTTTCTCATCTCAATTTGATGTGCGTGTTGCTGCTACAATCCATCCCCTGTCTCCTATCCCCCCGACCACCTTTTATCTCTCTACACTTCTTGACAATCTCGGCCTGTCGCTTAAACTGGGCAACAGATTGTCTTTGCCCCAATTTATAAGGGAAGTTTCAGCGCAGACATCTAGTGCATTTAAATTTCAAATTATTTTATTGCTGTTAGCCAAAATAATTGAAATTTTAGTTAGAAAACTCGTTTTTTGCTTTATTTGTTGCTTGTTTGCTTGCTTGCTTGCTTGCTTGTAAATCGCTTATTATAAATTTTCTTGTAAATTTCAACGCAACGCGTAAAACTTTTGTGCCGTTTTTTTTTCCCTTTTTCTCCCTTCGTCTCTTTTGCAGCTGCTCAAGTTTTCCGATTACAGATTAATGTAATTTTATTTTATTTCCCAGGTTTATTTATTTTTTATATAAATTTTTCTCTTACATTATGGACGAACGCACTTTATATATTTGTATGTTGTTTGTTTGTATGTACGTTAACTTATATGCAGAGTTTGTCGCTGACCCCTCCGCGGGCTGTTTGTTTGACAGGCGTTTCAAAGTTTGATGAATTTTTAAATTTAAAAACTTTATTTGTGCATCTCTAAGTTGGACGTTGGCTTATTAGAACTGCAGGCTGGCGCTGGACCAACCCACTGTACCCCTCTGCCCACCGCTTTCCCTTCAGCCAGCCACTCACACTTCAAAGCCAGTACACGCGTTGGCTTTGACACTTTGTTCTTGTTCTTGCTTTTTGTAGGCATATAAAATATTTTTATGATATTCATTTTTTTATTTTGTTGTTTTTGGCTTTTTTCTATTCCTGTCTTATTTGTTTTGTAGCCACAAAGTGAAATTTGAGAGCAAGATATTAAAATTGCGTGCATTAAGCGCAATTTCGTTTGTTTGCCAACTGTGTTTTTAGCCCAAGGCCTAAATGTTGAACACAATTTTTATTAGCACTTAAGGGCTATATCAGCATACATTTTTTGTAAGCTATTGTCTATTATATTTATATATTTTTTTGTGTATGTTTGTACATTTTTGTCAAAAATATTTACTAAATGCGAGCGACAAAATTGCTTTGACAGATGTGAAATTAAAAATTCCAAAGTGTGGTTAAGTTTTATTACAAAATATTTTCAATAAAAATGAAAATGCAATAATTTAACACTAGTTGACAAAAAATTGTTTGAACTCAAGCTGCAGTTTTTTCTCATGTGTAATTATTAGTTTGAAACTTTAACACTTAATAATGAAAAAAAAAACTTGCAAATAAACACTTTGAAAAGGTTTAAATACCACAGAAAACGCATTAATTGGTTGCAAATATGTTAACCAGTTTCATATAACGTTCTCGGTAAAAACTATTGTTGACTTGGCGCAAAACATTTATTAATAAAAATTCATTTGATTTATGTTCGAGCTTTTCGTTGCTATTGTTGCTCATTTTAGAAAACATTTGCATTGTACAACATTTACAGGCATTTGGGTGCATTTGTAACAATTGCATGTTGTTGCAACAGCAGCATTCTGTTGCGCATCATGTACACAATTATGTAATAATAACAACAGAATGCAAAACATATTTTCATACATTTTCAACTCCTGCCCTCACTTGCCACCTTTGTGGCAGAGTCAGCATTTAATGGCTTCTGGCATTAGCTGTGTGCAAAATAAATGCAGCGCACCAAAAAAAAAAGGGTTAATGGGGTGAAAGGGGGGAAAAAGGGTCGTTCTGTTTGTCTGTCTGTCGTTGCATTCGGTTTGTCTGATAAACAAAATCAATTACAGATAATTTAACGTCGACGCCAATGCAATTGTTTGTTTGTTTACTCTGCGGACGACTTTTAATACAGTCATTTAGGTGCAGTTCAAACATTAACGATTCGCGAAATTGTCATTGTCAGGATACATTGTATAAAAGTCTCTATGCGAGTGTGTGTGTGTGTGTGTGTGTGTGTGTTCGTGTGTGGACAACCAATCGATAATGACGACCAAATGGACAGGGTTAAAAATGTGAACACACATGAAACCCTGTATGAGAGGCAACCATGAAGTTGCCGCACCAGCAAATGCAACTAAAAAAAAAAAGCATTTAGCTTGAACTACTGGCCACAATTTTTATGTGCAGCTTTTGTAACAATTTGCAGCGACAATTTCAACGCCAACTAATCAATATGGGCGACATATGGTCACATACAGCAAAAAAAAAAATGGTGAGCAAAGGGAACAACGACTGGCACGTCAAGGCGTTAGTGCACGCCAAACAATTGCGGTTAATGCTCGCATGTGCAAGATATTTATGACTGATAAAATAATAAAGAGCGAGCACAGCGCACAACTTGCAACATTGAGGCATAAAGACTAAACCATTTATGTGCAACATATTTGCTTCAACATTAATCTGTCAAAAATTAATCATTAAAAAGGAGAAGAGAGCGGAAGCGGAAGCAAGAGCTTTAGGTTGTTAATTTCTGCCACGAGTCAAATTAAAAACGATATATAAAAGTATAATATTCACTAGAGACCAAGAGTTCATTCTCATCAATATGCCAGTCGCATGGTCAAGCGGTTGCACATTATTTTATTACGCACAATTGAGCCGCACGATGTCACGCCCATCGATGGGCATCAAAGTAAAACAAATACTCAAATACGCGCGTGTGTGTGTGTGTGTGTGTGTGCGATAAAACTTCCCTGTAATAATAAAAATACAAGAGGCAAAAACAAAAGGGCAAAAAAAAAAGATAGCAAATAAAAGGGCAAAAGCACAAATCGAATATCAAATAATTAGATTAGATATACATATGACATATATGCCTGTCTGTCTATCTGTTTGTTTGTTTGTATTGTGCACACACACACACACACACACACACACACACACACACACACACACACACACACACACACACGTACAGATATAAATGTATATATATTATGTAATAATTAAATTGCATTTAATTATTCCGTACAAATAATAGGTTTTCTATAGCTAGAAAGCAAAAAAAAAAAATTGTAGAAAAAAACCACAAGCTGTGTATCATATTGCAGGTTCTATGGAAAACTGTACGAAACTAGGCATATGGCCTAAATATGTCAACAAGTTGGCTGGGAACACAAACAGATTGGTATCAAATGCGACTTTCACAAATTATATGCTGTATAAAATTAATATGAATAAAAAAGTAATGTGACTTAAAACTATATATATTAAATGCATTTAAAACTAGTTTCATATTGTACATAAATATTATAATAAAAATGTTCATATAAATATATATATATATATATAATTGACAGCAACTATACAACAACAGCAACAGTAACATTTTTGTTTCTCTTTTAATTTTTAAATACGAACATAATAACAACATCAAATAAAATATTAGAAAGCAGAAGAAAGAAGAGAGTAGAGTTCTATAATGGTAATGTGTGTTTAGTAAGAGATCTTACGAACTACTGCAAGCCAAAGATAGAGAGTTGCACGCAGAGTTAGAGCAAGAGAGAGAAAGAAAGAGAGGAAGAATTTATCTATAAACTACTTGAGAAAGAGCGAGAGACTGGAAAAAATGAGTGTGTTGACGGTTTAAAAAAAAAGCAAAGATTATTTGTTTGTTATTCTTATTGTTTTTCTTTTGAAAAGATTCTTGCTTTTTTTTTTTTTGTTTGAGTTAGTTGTTTTTTGTTATGTTGTTAGCGTTTTAGTGAACACACAAACCTTTTTAGGAGAAGATAAGTGTAGTGAAGTTGGCGATGGCATAGAACAATCAGAAGATGCAGAGCTGCAACCGCTGCTGCCGCTGCTGCAGCCAACGTTGCCAATCTGTACGGACGACGACGACGACACGGACGACGGCGGCGGTGCACCCAGCAATGAGACTGAGACCAGTGAGTGACCGACGGCGTCGCCGAACGACAGGCTGACATCGATGGGGGCAGCGGCGGCGGCGGCGGGCTGCTTAGTAGTAGTATTGGTGGTAGATTTGGTAGTAGTTCTAGTTACATCACATAGATTAACTGTATTATTTACATTGTTGTTCGGCGTCGTTGCCGCCGATGTGGGCGTGGCGGCTGTGGCAAACATTGCGGCTGCAGCCACCGCGGCCGCTCCACTGCAGGCCGGTATTATGGTGAGCGGTGTGGTTGGCGCTGCAAAATATTGTGCAGGCGGCGGCACACCAGCCATCGAGCCATATTTGGTGGGTGTGGCCGGGGCGGCGGCGACATTGTTAACCTGCAGCTGCATATACGTTTGCAACATGGCCTGGGCCTGAGCCTGTTGCTGATAGTGATATTGCTGTTGGGCGGCCTGCTGTTGCTGCTGCTGTTGCTGCAGTTGATATTGCTGTTGCTGGTGTGCTTGCTGTTGCTGCTGCTGATGTTGCTGGTGTTGCTGTTGTGCGGCGACTGCAGCAACTGCTGCCTGCTGATGAATCAGCATAGCCTGCTGCTGTTGGTGTTGTTGCTGCTGATGTTGCTGCACGGTGACGACGTTGCTCTGCTGCAACATGGCAGTTGTGGCGCCCGTGGGATACGCCTGATATGCACCTGCTGCAACTGCAGCGGCTGCAGCGGCGGCGGCTGGATGCTGCAGATGGTGCAGATGATGCGGATGCGTGGGCGGCGGTGCTTGCAACAGTTGCATTTGCTGTGCGTGGTGTGAATTTATGCTCAATTCAGATTATTTTCAATATTTGTTGTTGTTGTTGTTGTTGGGCTAACTTGAAGTTTGAGTTTCAGTTTGGTATTTTGACTTGACTTGGCTGGCAACAAACCGATAATAGAACATAACGCAGATCCAATTGGCAAACCAAAAATATATATATATATTCATAAACTCAAGAGTAAATTTTGTAAAAACTTAAAAAGTATATAATTTATGCTAGTAAAATTATAAGCATAGAAGCAGAGCAACATCTTAGCTCCGCTGAGACACCAATGCCCTGGCGGTGCCTTGTCTATTTTGTGTAAATTATAATGTATTTATATTTGACTAGATTTGGGTGGAAGTTAAGCATAGGTTACTTCGCAGTGGCAACAGTACAAAGGTGGCAAAATTAGCAGCAGAATAGTTGTTGTAGGTTAAGTAATAGTAATAGTAAAAGTGACAGCAGTGACTAAGTGTTGTTAAGCATATAGAGTTTGTAGATAGATAGTTAAAACTACATAAGGTCAGTGAGCGTAAAGGGAAAAGATAGTGTAAAGACAGTAAAGTAGCGAGTAGATAAAGCAGAGTATAAGTTAGCCATAGCAGTAGTAGCATAGTCTTAGAATAAGAGTTTGGAAATATTAGTAAGTAGCTAGTTTCAAGAGCAGAGAACTCGGGCTAGCATTTGAGTGTTTATAAGTCTCAGTTAACGAGCTAACGAACAACTATTGTTATTGTCATGTAACCAAAGAGAATCACATACCTTAAGCATTTTAAGAACACTGTTATTTGAGTTAAATATCAATGGCAATTGACAGTTTAGAGATGGCTTAAATAATGTATTAAGTGTATTTACAAGTTTGGTAAGTGAATGATAACCAACAATAACTAAAATGAAATAAACTTACTTAGTTAAAATCAAAAAAAATATATATTAAACTTAATGTCTCGCAAAGTGAATTTTAAATCTTATCTATGCAGATTACATGATTTATGACAATTTGTTCGCTTAGCTCGTAACTAATATGCTTATAGACAGTTTTAAGTAATAGATGATAGGTAAGTATATAACTTTAAGATAAGTAAAAAATCAAAATTAAATCATATGAGTAGATAGTAGAATAGTAGGAATAGCTTGGTTTTGCATAATAAACTGTACAACTTTCTTTGATGAGGATTATATAGGTGGTAGTTAATTTGATTTGATTTGATTGTATTGTTATTTAATTAATTATAAGTATGTACGAGTAGTAGTAATGGTAGTAGTAGTATTATTAACAAAAACGAAACGTTGAATTCAATTTTCAATGGATCAATAGGTCAATATCACAACATTGCGTCAACTGTTTTAAGTTTATTTTCTTTTTTTTTTTTTAATTTTCCTATGTTTCTTTTGGATTAACAAATTTGTTCATTGCGTTTCTTTCAAGTGCATTTATTTGTGCGTTTTTATGATGATTATACATTTGTTTTTGTTTGTTTGATTCTTGATTGTTTTTGTTTTATTGTTAGGATGTGTGGGCGGCGCTTACCATGATTAAATCTTGTATAGGGGAGGACTCGGCTGTTGAATCAGATGCAACGATTTCGCTTTTGACCGTTAACGGTGGCGACGGTGTTGCTGCGGCTGCTGCTGCTGCAACTGTAGCGGCGGCTGCGGCTGCTGCGACTGTTGGCGTTGCTGCGGCGGCGGAGGCGGCGGCGGCGCTGTTGGCGTTGGCGTTGGCGGTGGCGCTCGCAAGCGACGCTTGAGAGCTGCTGCTGATACTGAGCGCGGCAATCGCTGCTGACGCCGTGGTTTCTGTTAACGCGGCAATGATGACAGTTTTATTGGCAACAAATGTTGATTGAAAAATTTCTAGACTCTGCACTTTAGTTTTTTGTTAATATTTTGTTTTGTTGGTTTTTTTTTCCGTTACTTCTTTTAGTTGCGTAGCGTTTGTATTATTTATTATTTAATTTTGTATTTATATAATTTTTATTTGGTATTTTCTTGTTGTGTAGGGGAATTGCACGGATTTTGGTTTTGGTTTAGGATGGTTTTTTTGAGTTTTGTGCTTGTGTTTCTGCTTGAGCTTGTTGACTGTCGAATATCTGTATATGTATGATTGATATTGTATTAAACTATGCCAATTGTATAATTTTGTTTCGTATGCCAATTGTGCTTTAAAGTTTTACGCAAATTGTTGCCAATTAGTGTTTAGTTGATTGTTGTTTAAAACACAATTAAATATTACTCTAACAATAATATCTTTATATGTATAATTAAATATTATGCATATACTGAGTTGTATTTTGAGCGTAGTTTTAAGTTCTCTAACTAGCCTATAGATTGTCTATGGATTATTTATGGGCACTCTATAGCGCTATGTGTATATCACTACTGAGATTGAATAACTAGACATGTACATATAATGTGTGTATAAGTATATTAAGATTTAGATTCTTTGCTTTAGATGTATAAGTTTAGATATAAATATATATATATTTGTAAGGTGTATAGAGTAAAAGTTTTGAAAACCGTTAAGAGATTGTTTTAAGTTTGATTGATTGATTGATTGATTGATTTAAGCCTTAAGTTAAGTGGGAATTGCCTTTAGAGATTGTCGTAGAGCTTTAAAGTTTGAGGTTTGATTGGAGTTGAGAGCAAAAGTTGCGTTCAAAGTTTGATCTAAATATATATATTTGCTTTTAGAGAAGTGTGTATATATGCTTAATATATTGATAATGCTCTGATTGTTGCCTGGGTTTTGAATGCTTTGATTCTTGCTTCTCAATTTCGGCCCTTAATATCTATGTATATATATATACGCTAATTTCTTTTGATTGTCAAAACGCGTACTCTTGTCGATCGGGGCATTAAAGCCTCACGATTTCTATGTTTAATTTTATGATAAATTACCAACAACGGGTAAAAACAAAAAACCTTAGTCAAATTTTAACTATAACTATGCAAAAAATCGTCTGCTTTTGATTGACACCGTTTTTAATTCTTTAATATTAATCTCTTTTTTCGCTACAATTGACTTGCTTTTTTTAATTTCAGTTACCAATTAATTATGATAGACATATTACAGAAACTCACGCACACACACACGCACACAGATACACACAGCGAGATTTGTATTTCTATTTGTATATGATTTGTATCTTTCTCTTTTACGTGTCTGTTTTTGATTTGGTTTCTATTTTTTTTTTTTTCTGGGTTAGAAGTTGATTAAATTCAGCTATAATTAAACACAAAAAATTGCTAATTAATTGTTTGCATTTCCTCTTATGATATGTTGCTATTTATCGGCTTTGTAAATATTTATACTTAATTTCAATTTAACAACCTTTTGCATTCGTTCACACACACAAAAATTACGCACTCACAAACCGAAAAGTAAAGGACTCTAATTATAAAGCTCCATTTGGGTTGATTTTGCAAATTGGAACTGATAAACTGGGCGGGTTTGCACAAAAAATGCTTGTTCTTAGACCCTTGACCGCTTGCTTTAAAGAGCTATCACCTTTTTTTTATTTTATTTTTCTTATTCCTTACTGTTTCTAAGTACTAAGCTTGCTTTCACTTAGCGACCAATCTCGACTGCGGCCTACCTGTATCTATCGAAAAAGAAGGAGCAGTTCGGTTTAAATACCTAATTGGTTTGCCCTTACATTCAAAATGTTTCACTTGCAAATTACGCTCAAATAAATTAACAACAAAATATACAATTCACTATATGGAATTTTATTTTAACAACTTGTTACGTTTGCGATAATATATTTGATTTAATTTTTTTTTTTTAATTTACTTTCTTGTAAATAGTTTATGCTATAAAAATCTTTACAACTTGGCGTTAAAATGCACACCAACAATTTTACTTAATACTGCAGTTGATTTTCTTGAGTGGCGGAATGTGATTAGTATTTGCCACACAGATCATAAAAATTAACAACAATTTGCCACTTTGTTTTTTTTTTTTTGATTTTGCTGCCTATTTGCGCTCTGTTTTTTTGATTATGTTTCTGGTTTTGTTTTTGGTTTTGGGTTTTTTTTTTTGGGTTTCTTTATGGATTTTGGTGGGGGAAAAGCGGCTTGGGGGTTTTTTTTTTTTTTGGGTACAGAGAAAAATACCAGTTGATTCTTGTAAATTGTTGCTTTCTTCTTATTTATAATTATATTTGTTTCTTGATATATTTTTGCTTAGCTTTTGCTTATGCTTGTACTGCTTGTTGAATAAATAAATAAATACAAATTACATGTTGCAAGAGATTAGATTAAGACGAATGTCAGAAATATTTCGGTTCTTTTGCTTTGAAGAGTAAAAATCAAAAGGGAATAAAAAAAAATCAAATGTATTTTATGGCTTAATTTAGAACGGAAAATATGGATGTCAAGAAATGTTTATAATAAATAGTAATTGCCAATGGAAAATTATAAAATTGCGTCACTTTTTCTTTGCCATAATTATTTTTGTAGATTTTTTTTTTCCAGCTTTTTTTTGCCAATTCAAAGCCAAACTTGAAACTCAACCAAAAGGCCGGAGATGAACAAATAAAAAAATAAATAAACAACTAAGCAACAAAAAATAGAGAAACTAAATGAAGCGCAAACAATTACAAAACAAACAACAAAATGGCACAAAATGAGAAACAAAAAGACACAATGGGCATGAATACTTAATAATAATTTGCTCTTATTACCAATTAAATGTCGAGTCAAAGTCGTTGAAGTAGATGAAGTGAAGTTGTTTTTTTTTTCTCTAGCTTTTTGCTTTTGTTTTGTTTTTATTATAGTTGTGGTTAAAAGTTGTTCTTTGTAGTTGTGGTTGTTGTTGTTGATGCCTTTTTTTCGCTGCTGTTTTGTTTGTGTTTTAGGATTTTTTCTTTACTTTGTGAACTTTTTGTCTTTATATTTGTGTTTTTGATATTGTTGCCGCTTTCAATATTGTTGTTAAACGGTTTTATTGTTGTTGATGTAGTAGTTGTTGTTGTTGTTGTTGTGTGGTAATTTGTAATTATGGCTCTGAAACAAAACAAAAAATTTGCCTTTGAATATTTTGTGCTCTTTGGCTTCGACTCAAAAGCGTAAATAATGTTGTCTTGTGTAATTATTTTTTTTTCTTTGCTTTAATTCTGTTTTTTTTTTTTTTGAGAACAATTTGCACAGATAAAAAACACGTTTTTCGACCAAAATTCATCGTCAACGTGTATTGGCCAAGTGTGTCTGTGCTGCCAGTTCTAACAATTTGCGCTCTCTTCGTGTTTAACACGCACGAAATTTCTTCTTTACCTTTTACCGGTTTTTTTTTTTGCTTTTATTGTTGTGGTTGTTGTTTCATTTTGGTTTTGGTTGACTCACACTTTGATTGCTGAGATCGTGCAAAATAAGGCAGAGCCAGTTGCCAAGTAAGAACATGAATTGAGCTCGAAACACAGAGCCACAGAGAAAGAGAGAGAGAGAGAGAGAGATTTGAGCAAACGCTCGAGCGATTGACTTCGAGACGTGTAATTACAACAATAAAAATAAACTACGGGAATTATTTCTATGCGTTCTAAGTACGACAGCTATGGTCGCGACGACAAGTGGCCAAAAGGCAAGAAACAATGAAGCGGGATGAGAGCAGCGCGGCAAGCGAAGAAAGAGTAAAGTGAAGTGAAGTGAAGTGAGTGCGTGTGTTTGTGTGTGCGGCCTATTGGAACGTTAGCCATAAGGTTTTATGGCTAACACAGACGACGCGACGGAGAAGTCGTTGAATGGCCGCATATACACGTCCCAGAGAGTTGTTTTATTTTTGGGATTTTTGGTTTTGTATTTTGTGTTTTGCTTTTCTGGCCCCGCAAACACAAAAACGTGTTTCATTCTTTCATTCTCTTCTTGCTGCTGTTGCTGCCGTTCTTGCCCAACTCTGGCTCTGACTTCGTCTGTCTGTCTTCTTGTTGTTGTTTTATTTGTGTATGGCATTTTTTTGCCGGCTTTGAAATTTCTTTGAGTCTACAAACGGACAGAGCGAAGGTGAGTTGTTGCTCATTGACTGAGCGATATATGTTGTGAGTTCAGTTTAGGACGTTTTGCTGTTGCCGTTTTTACGGCCATCTCTCTCGTTCTCTTTCTACCGGGGCTTGAGGCTAATAATAAGAATCAACATCAAGTTGAGCTGAGCTGAGGCGAGCAACGAACTTTTGGCCAGCAACTCTTTGCTTTCTATAAACGAGTATTATTTTTATAATATTCTTCATATTTTATTATTAATATTTGTTCTCTGTGCTTTGTGCTCATTGCTAACAGATTTCTTGTATATTGCGAGCACAAAATATTTCTATTTGTTCTTTTGCCTAATGAATTTTAGCTTACATCTTGTTGCTGTTGTTATGGTTGGTTGTTGTTTGTTGTTGTTGTTGAGTGTCAGAAGATACAAAATAGCGATACACTAATAGCTTTTAAATTGCAGTTTAAGTTGAAAGAGTTCACGTTTTTGCTTTTGATATTTTAGTTGAATTCGTTAAGCACACACACACGTGAAAAGTGAAAAATAACTCGAGTTGTGCCGAAAGATGAAGCCGTGTGAGAATGTTTTGCGGATATTTCGTGTAAATTGATTTATTTTGTTTTTATTATATTCGGTTGACAGTCGAGCAAGATACAAATTGATATTATTATTTCGTTTTTATTTGATTGCAGCTAGCTATTTTTTTTGTTCTAACTTTTTGTATTTATTTTGTAACTTGGCATTTATTTTTTATAGATTTATTTTTTGACTATTTGATATGCTGCGTGTGTTTTTTATTATCCGCGTGCTATTTGCGAGACGTTGTTGCTGGTATTGCGGCTGTTTTCGATTTGAACTCAACTTTGATTTGGATATTGAAATTTTCGTGAGTGAACGAACGTGAGTATGTGTTTGTGTGTGTGTGTTGCTGCTGCTTCTGCTTCTGTTATTATTGTTGTTGTTGTTGTTGTTACTGCTGCTGCTGCTGCTGCTGCTGGGGGTTTGCGTTGGTGGTGGTGGTGGTGTTGGTGGTTGGTTTCTGATATGTGTGTGTGTGTTTGTAAATGTTGCTGGCTGCGACGGAGACAGCGACGACGACGATGACTACGAAAGCGGCGACAGCGACGGCAACGGCAGCGGCGGCTACTACTCTATATGATAATGATGACAAGGATGATTATGATGATACCCCAAAAAAAAAAAACACTCGAGAAACGCAACTCAACTCACAACTGAGAAGCGACCGACAGAGCTGTTGTGACGGTGCGCGTGTTATATTCTATTGCCAGGTGTATAGTTGTTGTTGTTGTTATTAATATTACTATTTAACTATATTGCGTAGATGTGTGAGTAGTTGTGTGTGTGTTGTTGTTGTTGTTGTTGAATATACTTGTATATATATATATGATTTCTAAAGAGCGAACGAGCGAGCGAGCGTACGAACGGCGGACAGAATTGGAACGGGTTAAAGCAAAGACTGTACGAAGACTGAAGTAAGAACGACTGGCATTCTAAGGTAATATACCTTTTTTGTTTCGGAGTACGGCAGCGCTGCCATCGTCAGATTGAATCTGTTGCGCCAACGTTCAACGCAAGCAGCGACTGCGACTGTGACTGTGGCAGCGGCAGCGGCAGCGACGCGTGTTAACCAAAATAAAGCAACAGTAGAGGCCAGAACCGGACGACGGACGAGTTCGATACCAACAACAGCCGAGCTTGGGATGCTAGCTCGTGTGAGAGACGACGACGTCGCTGACGACGACAACGACGACGACAGCGACAACGGCGACGACGGAGACAGCGGTGTGTTTGGTCGGCAGCATTTCTCCTGTTGGCAGCGAATGTTTAACTCCGAAAATCAGCGAGTTCGGAGCGCGTAGCACACCTTCTCATATGCTTGCTCCTCCATAACATGCTCTCTTGCTGTGCATACGCGCTCTCTCTCTCTCTCTCTTTCTCTCTCCCTCTCGCTATGGCTCGCTCTCCTCAGCTGTTGTTGTTTGTTACCTGTGCCGGTTTATGTCCATTCCTTAGCTCTTCCACGTTCTTTTGCCTTTGATATTGCTGATGTGCTTGTGGTTGTTGTTGTTGTTGTTCTTGTGAGACGCTTCAGTTTTAAGGCCCGGCTTTATTGTGTGTGTGTTGTTGTTGTTGCTGTTGCTGCTGTTGCTGCCTCAGGTGCGCAATTATTGAATGTCTTTTGTTCATTTTATTTGGTTTGGTTTGGTTTGGTTTTGGGTTGCTGGGCGCGCACGTTTATTTCATTTTATGTTTTGGCATTTGAATGTTATATAACAATTGTATTAGTTGTATAAGACTTGGCGAGGATCACATCAGGGGCATGCAACTTATACTATTCTGCAACACCTGTATGTATGTGTGTGTGTGTGTGTGTGTGCTAAAACGAACGCCTTTCACCTTCGTGTGCTGAAGGGACAACATTCGCCGTTGCCGTTGTTGTAAAAGCAGCTATTGTTGCAGTAACAACATTACTAGCACCCACAAAAACACGCACACACACACACACAGCACTCACGTGGGCGCCATGTGAGACAGCAAATGCAAGCGCCATGCGTGCGCGTCCCATACGTGTGTGTGTGTGCCAGTGTGTGAGAGCAAAGGAGCAAGCACTATGGTGTGCGAGCGAGAGAATGTGTGCAAGAGAAATGGAAAATGGAAAATCATAAGGTAAAGAAGGGAGCAGACGGCGGTGGGCGAGGGCGAGGGCGACGGTCGGTTGGGTGGTGGTGGTGGTGGTGGTGGGCAGCCGTGCAACGTGCAAAAAAGGCAAAACAACGACAACGAAAACGACTACGACTACGACGCCGTCGTCGGCAGCGGCAGCGACGACAAAATCAACGAGAAAATAATAATTGTTACACCTGCTTCGGAAATGCGCGCAAGGGGTGGAATTGGAGCGGCCAAAACACACACGACCAACAAACGACAACAACGAAGCAACCACGACGAAGCAGCGTTCGCTTTCAGGTGAGCGGCGACGCTTTTGCCACGCACCCCCACCCACACAATGAAAATATAGAAAAACCCAAAAGTAAAGCGAGCATCGCAGCTGTCGGTCGTGAAATGCCCAAATGCCGAAGCATGGAAAACCGAATCCACGCAACGAGCGCCGAATGTTGCCCCCAGCCTTCGTCTCGGTTGCTGTTCGTGTGTGCGAGAGTCCGAATGGGTGCAGCGCGCATGACGCCAAGGTGTAAATTTAACGTAGGTGTGAAGGAGTCAGTGTATAAAGTTGTGGGTGGCCAACACGACAAGAAAACCCAGAATGGGGAAATCACTTAAACAGGGGTTTCTTGTTTTGCGTTGTTGTAAGGGGTAAATGGTTTAGGGGAAGTTTCTGTTAACGTTGGGCAATGTTAAGGGCAAGAAAGCTTTTTAGGGGTAGCTTTTTTTGTCATACAAGTTTCTTGATACAAGTTCTAGGCGTTTGGTATTATCAAAGCATAGGTTAAGATATTATAAGCATTCAAATCTTTGCAATGATTAAAACAGCATCAAAACCTTTAAAAGTGTTTTTAGATATAAAGTTTATTAAGACATTAACCACACAAAGGCTTAACCAACTAAATATAATAAAGTATATTATATAATAGTTCTATACATCTATATAAAAAGTATAAACACTTAGATGAATATATATTTAAAGTTCCAAAACAAAATGATAAGGAAGTATATAACAAGTTATAAACCAGGCATAAGCTTGGACCACAAAACTAAAAAAATAATAATATATAACATAATAATTGAAAGTTTTCAGTTAAAAATAAATGCTTTTACTAGCCCATTTGTAGTCCTTTAAATAAACAATTGCTAAAAAAAACTAAAAACTTTTTTGTAAAGCTTCAGTTATAAAAGAAAAATATGTTGCAGCCAAAATAAATTAACTAAAATGCATCTACTTGTTAAACCATTAGCAAAATTGTTGTTGACAAAAACACACATAGTTTTGGCATAACAAGAACACAATCAAATGCTATTATTTATTTACTTACAAACAATTTATACAAATGCAATGCATTCTGTGCAAAAATTGGATGTAGTGAGTGCACTTTTAAAACGTAAATCCCTTAATATTATAAATAGAGTGCCATAGAATGGAAATGTTGCCGTTGATAACCAACCGAAATCCTACAGATTTTTAAACAAAGCAATGATAGAAATAAATTTCATTTATCGACACTTTTCAGTTGAACTGGTTCTTTTTTGACTGGGTAATATTTTTTACAACTTTTAGGCTATAGCATATATACATTTAAGCTAAGGGCCGTTTTTAGCTTTGTCAGCTTTGGCATCTACCCTTAACCCATGCCACTTTTAGTAGATTCTCTCTTGCAGCATAAAACCGTTGCTGTGCATAAAAATTGCTTTGTTATTGTTGCAGGCGCGGCGTGGCAACAGTTGACGGCAGCGTCATCGATGATGCCACATTGAGAGTTGAGCTGTTGTAGTTGTAAACGGTTTATGGGATTTACGCGCAATTTGTTGGCAACTTTCATTGTTGTTATACTGTTACCGATGTTGTTACCGTTTTACTGTTGTTGTTCTTGTTGTTGTTGTGGCACAGGCATATAAAACAATATGCGCCCAGTCTAAGCTGGGCTCGTTAAATGATTTGCGTTTGTTTTTTTACTCACGCTCTTTATGCCGCATTAGCCTTGGCTCTTAGTGCCGCTTCTTTCACCGATTGTATGTGTGTGTGTGATGTTGTTGTTGTTGTTTGTTGTTTGTTGGTTGGTAGTTCAAAATATGTAAAATGTGAGGCTTACCTGCAACGAGCATAAAAAAAAGGGAAACGTTATTTATTTACTTTCGTTTTATGCACAAATATTGATTAAGCTGTATAAAATCGTTATATGTACGTACTATATAAACTAAATTGAAGTGCTACACATAAAATGTGTTCAATTGCTTGTGCAAATTTTGTGGTGCAGATGATGGGGGTGCAACAATGTTGCAGCAACAAGTGATGGCAACTAATACACAAAAAATAGGTACAGCACTACACAAAAATACACAAACATAGAATGTGGTCTACCAGCGCCGCATGCAGCACTCATGTCGCCATGCCGCAACACAAAGCTGAGCTTTCCCTCCCTACCCACACACACACACACACACAAGTATAAACATAGATATGCACATATATCTGTATAATTTTTGCTAGTCGAGCGCAACAGCTGCCAGAATAGCCAAAGGGGTGTGCAACAGCAACAGCAGCAGCAGCAGCAGCAGGAAAATGGCAGAAGCAAAAGTAGAGTCTGAGACAGAGACAGGGAGATGCAGTAAGTTGAACGGCTCTGGCATGCAACAGGCAATGAATCTCAATCTCGGTAACGTTGTCGCTAGCTAGACCAGCTAGCAACATCAACGAGACGCAGTTAAAAACGTAGCTGGAGTTGAAGGGAGGTAATTTTACTGGATACAGTGCCACGACAGAGTTAGAGCCAGAGCCAGAGACAGAGACCGAGCCGCAGACGACATTCAACTTCAACTTGAATGTTTTGGAGAGAAATATGCGGTAAGAACATTTACTAGCCAAGCCAAGCCAGCGAAGCCAGCCAGCCAGCCCTGTCGGACACAAGCGACGGGGCAAAAACCAACCAAGCAACAACTAAAACGCACAAAATAGTCAACTTGCCACATTTTAATTCAGTCGAATATTTCTTCTTTTTTTTTTTTTGCTGCTCTTTGCCGGTTTTACTTATTCGTTGTTGTTGTTTTTTATTTGTGTGTGCCGCTGCTCGTCGTTCTTATTGCAAATGGCATAAACGGCGAAATTGCATGCAACTCACACAGACACAAACAGACACACACACACACAGCTAGCGATTGCGGACTTGGCTTGCACTTGGCTCTGACCAAGGCTTGGAATGTCTTCTTCTCTCTACTTCTATTACTTTGTCTTGCGCTTAACTTGAACGCTTGCTGGTTGCTTGTTGCAGTTGCAGTTGCCGCGCCACATTCCACATTTAGTTTGCCTGCTTTGCCCGCAACGCCAACAACAACAACAACAACAAGACAACGTCAGTGTCATGTGCAACGTCTGCAGAGAGGCAATAGAATTATAGTCACTATAGTTGGTGTCTCATGGTTTATTTTAAGCTGAATTTATTACCACAAACCTGGCGGTGCCACATTGTGCGAAACTGGCCAAACAAGCTATGACTCTAGATGCTACAAATGCAAATGAAATTGGCAAGAAGGGCTCTGGGTTTTTAAGTAAGCACTAACAAAGTATACCAAAGTTAAAGCTTCTCATTCGTTAAGTCTACATTGATGCCAGACACCAAAAACTTTTCCGCTCAGTAAGTGAAATAATTGTTTTAAACTGCAGCTTGAAGTAATTTCTGGTTACTATTTATTAAAACATATATTCGTAAAGCGGATAGTAATTGCAACAAGTGCTGATGCAGGTCTAGTCGGCGCATTGGTGCATGCAACATGAAGATGCAACAGACAAACCGAGAAAAAAGCAACTTTGCGTGTTGCTGTAATTGCTTTTTACCAACACTGTTCTTCTTCTTGTTCGTCTTGTTGCCATGTTCCTGAATTGCTTGACCATGAACTTGCCAAGCGAACAGAAACAGCAGCAGAAGCAACACCACCAACACCACCACCACCACCAAACAAATGTTTTGTACCGTCCAACACTTGTCGCAAATTTTTCACTCTCTGACATTTGCCATGCACTTTGCCTAGATTTCAACCTATGGCCACTTATTTGCCACTCGGCATTTGTTTACATCGTTAATTATTTGCTGCTTCTGCTGCTGCTTGCTCGCTCGCTCTCCCAAAGACATTTTTGTTTATTATCGTCACATTCCGGCGATGATGGCAAAAGGCTTGCGGCATTTGCATTTCTGTGCCTGGGGAATGTTGCAGAAGAGAAGAGTAACCCTTGACCCACTGGTTAGCCATGGGGCTAAAGCGGCCAGTGTATTTTACAATTGAGAAACTTAACGAAAGAAATAAACATACAAATAAAGAAAATGAAAAAAAATGAAAATAAAACAAGAATCGCCTGCAGCACAGGTAAGCAGATTTTCGAGACCATCCATCCAGCCATCGGAAACATTTCCAATAATAAAATTCCAGCACAAAAGAAGGGCCAGCAAAAATGCTCGCCGCGAATTGAGAGACGCCCTGCCTCGACTTGACTTCACTCGCCTCTCCTTAACCTGCCCCGCCTCGCGCATTGGCCGTCTGAATCAGCGTTGTGGCCGTCGTTGCCGCAATTATACTTCCACACCGCAAATGAAACAAGTTTGGCAACTTTACCCAGCGACAGGCATTTTGTGGCCATCGCACCACACCACACCGCATTGCACAGCACAGCACAGCAGACAGGCACAAAAAGGCAACACCAAAACCCAGTCTGCAACTCAAAGCCTGCTGCTCTGCCTCACTGAATGGTGGCGATGCAATGCAGCGACCACAACAGCTTCATCATCATCATCAGCAGTGCCGACGACGTCGTCGTCGTCCATGGCGGGCGAGTCGAAAGTCTGGAACTGCTGCATTTTTGAGATTCCGTTGCGAGAACTCACTTTGCATTGATGTGTTGTCGCAACGGTATGGTGTGGTAGAAAAAGAGGGCCGCTATGCTTGTTGCAAGCACTTTTACAAGCCAACAAAATCGACAGGGCAGCAGGACGATATCCATTAGCTGAAGCACTTTTGCTATTATCGCCCAGTAACCGCGACGCTAATGGTGCGCATAAAGCTTGTTATGATTGCCAACGACAGTCAAGACGGGCGTGTAATGAACCATAATCTCATTGTTACCACTTAAAAACCAATAAGGTCAACATCAACAACAACAACAACTACATGAAGAAAGCAACGCTAAGCGGATTGAATCACAGCACGCAAGCAAGTTGAGTTCAGTTAAGTTCAGCCCAGAGCAGGTCAGGTCAAGTCGGAACAAGTCAAGCCGTGGGTGCAAGCAATCACTAGCGACACCTACTTGGCATATCCTGGCGCCCACTCAATGAGCTGACCAACTGTAAGAACCAACCCGCCCACACTTATCGAATGGGCTGCTTTCAAGTTTTATTTACTTGCCACTTGGCCCTTTTTTTTGCCAAGCTTTTGGCATTTTCTCCGTTCCATGCGGTGCCGTGCCACAAACTTTTGATGTAAATGGTAGTTGTCGCCAGGCTTTTCATTAGCGTGATTTGCACAGGGGTTGCATTATGTTTTTGTCGGTATGTTTGCACTTGAGGTGACCAAAACCCACACACCAAAGGGCCAACCAATAATTGCCGGATAGTCGCATCAAAGGAAATTTGTCTAATTTGGGGCTAACACTTCGGATCTAATATGTAAGTTTCAAGTGAGGTATTTATTACAGAAAACCTAGCAAATATCCTGACACTTAAGAGTTAAGTGGCAAAGGTCTGGGAAAATGCAAATTGCTGTTGAATGGGTAGTAAAACTTGAATAAACTAAAGCACCTTTGTACTTTTACTAAACCTTTCAAGCATATATGTAATTTATAAGGTTTGTAAATGTTCTTTGTAATCTATTGTTTGCGAAACATTGTACAACAATACAAGAATAAATATCTAGCTTGCTTTAGATTGAGTGCAAATGCAAATTTATGTTTTTGTAAATATTTATGCAAAGGAATGAAAACTAAAACTGTGTTTCTCTATCTATTTTAATTTCAAAAGTTTCTAGAACAAGAAAATGAAAGCCTTGCATTACATTTCATAAACAGAAGCCAGCTTAGCTTAGCGAAATGTTGAGTTAAGTGGTTAAAGGATTCACCATTTACAATTGTTACAAAGAAAATCAAGACAATAGACTCTACAAAGGGCAAACGAAAAGAAGGGTTTAACGAAATTTTAATTTCAACTTACTAACCAAAAAGAGCCAAATAGTATCCAAAAGACGTTGTCGAGTACAATTTTTGTGTTGCGGCAAAACTAAGAAGACGCAAAAATCTAGGGAGTAAGTTAAAGGCAAGGCGGTTAGCAATGGAGAAACTCAATGTTGGTAAGAAATGAATACGATACAATGGAGGATAGATAATAAGGCAATGTTTTTGTTGCCATTATTGTTTTTTTACCTTTTTGCGACCTTCGCACAGACACTGAGTACAGAATGCAGCTAGCTCCACAGTCTGCAGCAGTTACTGATTGGAATTATTTAGCCAGACTGTAGCAGCATCAAAAGAGGAACAATGCTCAAAACAACAACAACAACAAGAAGAAGAAGAGCGTCGACAAGGAGCCCAACTGGTTTCGTTGTTTAAATTGTGATTTATTGTATTTATGGCTTGCCGCCGTTGCCACAGCATCTTAAATTGAGTTTCCAACAAGCGTAAAAGAAAAAGAGATTATTTTCCTTTGGCTGCTGAGAATGGCTGGGTGCAACTAACGGCTAATGAGGCGCGTGTTAAGCTGCCAGAACAGCCACAAAATTGAAATCAAAAGCAAGAGCCAAACAAAAATGTAGAAATTTGTATTCGCCATTTTTCAACAAACAAACAAAACGAAGGCCAAGGCACAAAGCCAGACTTTGATTTCAAGCGAAGCGACAGCCCGATAAAAATGTACGACTGTGAAAATAAACAGCAACAAGCTAAAACTGGCTTTTTGGCTTTTCGACATCAAGTTGCGCGTAGCAGTGCACCATTTAAGGGCCTCAAGGCCAAGGTTTAGCCCGTGATCGAAATCAAGCCAAAAGAGAGGCACAAACAACAAAGCAAAAAACAAAAAAAAAAAATGAAGTCAAGTCAACTCAAATGGCCAGCGCACTTGGCACACATATGTATGGGTAGTATGTATGTACGAAGAACATTTAAGCAATGCATCCTATACTAAAGAGCATGGCCAAGAGGAAACCGTCTGAATGCCACAGCCACACTCATGCATAATAAATGCGCAACTGGTGTGCAAAGTAACCGGTTTTTAGGAATCAAAGAGAGAGAGAGAGAGAAATCAAACCGAAAATCATCAGGCTGCCAACTCCCCATGTAGCAATTGGTAAGTGTTATACAAAAGCTGGGGAAATGCAATAAGTTAACAGCAAAAGCTGCCAGCACTGTTAGCCAACAACAGGATATGCAGAGGGGTAAATGCTGTTAGCCAAAAGCTTTTAATAACAGCACAAACGAATGGGCTAACAGTATAAGACGCATTAGCGTTGTTTGTGTAGCAGCGACTAGAAAATCCGCTTGGCCATCGAGACGAACTTCCGGCGGCAAATCAGCGCACCAGACGACAAGTCAACAACTGATGCGCATTGCCAACTGGCCAAATAGCTAACTGGCTTGGCAGACTTGCATCAGCACATCAGCATTTAAATGGTCGCGCAAGAATGCAGATTTTACAGCAACAAACGCATACCAATGTCTAAGCCAGCTTGAGCCAGCTCAAGAACAGTTTGCCAAGCCGCTAGACAAGTCAAACCACTCACAGTTTGCTGCAGCTACAAAGAGTACATTGACCATTTTGGCAACACTTGAGTGTAAAAACTTACAACGTTCCCTTGTCGTTGTTGTCATGAGAAAATTACAGCACTTGACGTTTTGTTGGTGTTCGCTCTTGCCATTTCACATGAATTGCAATGAAATTTGTAACAAAATTCACAAACACAAATGTTTACTTGTTGCTTGACAAAAAAAAAAAAAGAAAAAAAAAGAAAAGCGGCAAATAAAAAAGTAGAGAAATAATGTAGAAGACCATAACAAGAACAACTGGTTAGCAATGGGTGGCGTCATCAAAGTCAGACAGTTCCCCGGGCAGTCGGTCTTGGCCAACCAACCAAGTGTGTGAACTAGACAAATTGAAATGTCAACGCATTTGCATTCAAATTTCAGATATTCCCGTGAAAAGACGACTGATAATTCTAAATTGATGCAACCTAAACTTAATGTTTGAAATAAGTTACATGCCTATACAAGTTACCATTCTAAAAGGCTAAGCAAACAAATAAACCAAGAAAAGGCCTAAATCCTTAGGCCTTTTGGTTCTCCACTAAAATTTCTCATAAGAACTCAAACAGAAAGCATAAATTCTCAAGATCAATAAAAAAGAACGTTGCATCGATTTGGCAATAAGAGAAATGGCATCAATCTTGCCATTTCAACATAAATGTAAGCTCAACTACGATTTCTGGTTCTTTCTGGCAAGCAGCAAGCATTAAAAAATAAAATCCAAATGGCAGCCAAGCACAACTTCAACTTCATGTCACGAACACGGACATGGTTTCAGCCAAAGAGAACAACACACTAAGCACACTGTCTGTGTAAGTAAGTGTGTGTGTGCCAAGAGCTAGTCAAGATCAGTGCCAAGTCGTAGTCATTGGATGAGTGACTACAGTGCTGCGCTTGGCTGGCGTTTATTGACCCTAAATAAAAATGCAGCCCCCTTTTTTTTTGTTTTAAGAAGGAACTGAATTTCTTCTCTCCATGTGTATATATTTCACATGCTTGGTGGTATCTAACAATCGCGTGCACTGTGTGAAATGGGCGTGATCTTCATCTTATTCTTCCTAAACAACAACATTCAAATTGTAAAGTTAAATAAAGCGCTTGTGTTGCCAATTTCGCCGCCAGCAAGACGGGCGAATATACAAATCAGTTAACAAATAAGCTGGGAGCTGTTGACGAGAGTTGCTTCCTCTTCTACTAATTCGGTTTAATGTTGCAATTGCAACTGCAGAGTTGCGCCAGCGCAACACGTTAACTGCAACGTACTTTGGCCAAGTTCAAGCAACAAAGTCAGGCAAGGAAAATACGTATACATTTGTTGTTTGTCTGTTATGTCTGCTCCCATGACTTAACGTTCTTGTGTTGTTGCGGTTGCAAACCAGTTTGGTGTTGCAAATTTTCTTGCTTTTTTATTATTGCTGCTGCTGCTGTGGCGCAACCACAAAGCATTTAAGCAAAAGTTATTCGCTTCTACTTCTTATACTAAATTTTTTTGTTGCGCACTTTGACTTCTTGCGGTTCATGCGAAATGCATTTCGTTGGCAGCATTTGATTTCGGATTTTAATTGAAATGCCTGCGACAAGAGGAAACAATAAGTATTCAAATTAAATGCACACACAGACAGCATACAGAGAGCGGAGTGGTTGGTTTTAAACTCAACACCCGTTGAGCATCCCGTCCCTCTATCTGTAGCGTTATCATCTTTGTTATCTGGCTGCCAAGCTCATAATAAAGTTTACAAAATATGCCAAACTTTTTGCTCAAGATCGCAACAACAGCAACAGTCAAAAGTTTAGCATAATAAATAAACAGAAGCCAATCATTTAGCAGCGTGAGGAACAGCAACAATAAACTACAACAACATAATGAGAATAGATTTGTTATTTTAGACCAAAACTGAAGAAGAAAAACAAAAAAAAAAGTGAATTTGATGCGCCGCTTCGAAAGAAGTTTTCATTTTTCTTTTCGTTGGCAATGGGCAAAACACAAAATATATTTTTATTTTCATTTATCATAATTATAAACGTTGGTTGATTTATATTTATATGAATACTCACGGAAGTCAGCATATTGGCCTAAAAGATAAACAATGAAAGCGGAACTTCGACACTCACCTGCAAAAAATACAAAATAAGAATGAGAAAGTATTAACGAAAGTAATGGTAGAAATAAGTTCAATTTAACAAAGACATTAAATTGTAATTTAATTTAAATGTAGCGTTAATTTATTAAACGAAGCTTGTTGTTGATAAATTTGCCACTTGCACTGCAAGCATCCATTTATTTGCCAGGCTTAAGAAGGGGACGATGACTTTGACTTTAAGCACACAGGGCGTTTCAATTATTAATGCGCTTTTGTTCATTGCATACTTTCAGGCTGGCATTGAGAAATCAGCGACACGCACACACACACACATACACTTTGATTTTTTTTTGTGTGTGGCAAACAGCAGTGTGCAAGCATATAGAAACTGTGTGCCATGAATTACAGCCATAATAAATGGGAATTAAATTATTGATGTGATTACAAAACCTGGTCGTAGTCGTAGTAGTAGGCATTTACCAATGTAAAAGGATCTTAAGGCAAAGTCAAACCGATTCTAAGCTCGTTAATTTATAACATTTACGTTGTGTTTGCCACATGGCCAAAACTGTGTGTGGCACACAACTCTATTTATAACTGTCTCACTTAGCTGGCACTCGTCTCTCTCTATCTGTGTTTCATTTGTCTGTTTGTCTTTCTGTCTCACTGTCAGGCATCATGCATGAGTTTCACATTTCAAATTGTAGCCAACTTCACCTTCCCACAATCCCAGCAGCACCACAACTACATGGACGTAATGTCTTGGGCGTTTTAGCAAACAAATCACTTTTAATTTTCGGTGACTTTGATTTTTTTTTCGCACACACACACACACACACACCCCACACAGCCAATTCTGTATCTGACTAGGCACATCTTTATTAGTATTTGCAGTTTTTTGAGGCTTAGCCTGAGGTACTCTGTGTGTTCCCGTTTCTTTATTCTTTTATTTGTGTATCTCGCTCTCCCCACTCTGCATTTGTCATTTATGCTTTGATTTTGGCTTTTCACATTGTGTACTTTTTTTTTGTTTTTGTTGTTCTTGGCATACACACACACACACACACAGACACGGAAGGAAGCCAAAGTGACTTTTGAGTGACAAATTGTTTTAAAATTTTTGGCTGCTTGCTTATTTGTGTTAATGGCATAAATTTGCATAAAAGCATTAACTGTTTATTTGCTTTGCTGCTTGTGTGCTCTTCCTCCCCCCGCCCTTCACACAACTACACCTTAATCTTGCAGCCACTCTTCGGGCCATTTCCACCGCATTCGTGAAAATTTGCAAATTGGCCAAAAAGGCAAAACAAGCGAATGCCAAATTGAAATCACATCCCATCTCTGACATCACATATGAGCACAGCATAAAATGACTTTATTTTGCAAGGCCGGCAGGGGGGGGTGAGGTGCTTGTATTTGTGAGGGTTGGCTACTGCTGCTGCTTGCCCCTGGAGGCCAAATGTAATTTTCTACTCGTATTTATTTATTAAAGGCAACAGAAGAAAAAAAAAACAGCAACGCACTGATTGAATTGTGACAGACTTCATGGCCCATACCCGCAGTCACCCTTAAGAAAATAGCCAAGAATGCAAATTAAAATAGGTAAGCATAAAACGATGAGGGAGGGTGGGGGAAAGGCAAAGCACACATGCATATACAATTATCACTAATAGCTAAGGGAGCAAAAATGGTTTTATTTCAATAGAATGCAAAAGGCATAAAATATATCTAATATTCTCCGGAGAAATTGTAGAAAATATTAAATTCGAAACGCATAAATTATTGAATAATTTATATTATTTCCTTTTTTTTTGAGGGGGGCTGAAGTCAGACCAAACTGACCAAGGACACGCGCGCTGTTGGCACGAGAAGTAAGCAAAGAAAGGCTTAAGAGGCTTAAGCGGAATGCGCAATGCCCACAGCCAATGAGGGGCATTAGAACGGCTTAAGGGCGTAATATGTTGTGGCTTAAATTACATTATAACACAGAGCGCCAAGCCAGCAGGATGAGGACAAGGCGCAGCAAACAATAACAAGGCCAAACACAATAACCGAAATAAGGAAGCAATGAAAAAAAATGAAGAAGCTTACAAATTTTTAACTTAACTTGCTGTCAAATACCCTGGGACGTTAGCAACAAAAGGGTATTTTCATAAGCCAAAAGCTATTTTACTACTATATTAAAAAAATTAACCTTTCGTAATAACGTATATTTAGCATTTTTTTTTTTTTTTTTGTATCTTGTCTTAGTCTGAAATGCTAGACGGCTTTTACTGTGCTGCCTTTTAATTTTTTAATTATATGCAAAGAAATGTTGCAAGTCGGTCGTCAAAAGGCTTACAAGAAAGGCGGCCTTGCCTGCCCGCCCGCCAGTCCGCCGTCCAAGACAAACACGCGGCTCTTGGGCTCCAAAAGGGACTAAAATCAGTCGGCTTACAGGCAGCAGAAGCAGCACAGCCCCCCAAGCTGACAGCCAAGTTGTTGCTGCCTCTTTGTTGGCTTTTATCATTAACATGGCTTCAAATTAACGGAAAAACACTGCCACACACCAACAGCAGCAGCAGCAGCAGCGGCAAGCAGGCAGTGCAGCAAGTCTACTGTTGCTGCCACCACAGTTGGGGAATTATAATTTTTTCACACTTTTCCTCTGCGTGGCAAGCACGCTGGCTGGCAGTGTTGCAGCCACTTTGCAGCACTGTCACTTGGTCTGTCCATAAAGTTTTTCCCACGAGTGCATGAATATCAAATTAGGTTAAAAAGTGTTAATTTCAAGGCAAAAATAGGCTAAGACACACTGCTGCCAGGCAAGTTGTCGTCTCATTACGAATTGCTTGACTATATTATATTTTTTGGCAAATTGCCTGACAATTTGAGTTGTGGCTTTGTAATTAATTGAACAACACTTTATGTCAAATTTATTGGAAAACGCTCGCCGCCAAATGCCAAATTGTAGTACAAAATTCTCAATTTGTTCGCCAACTTGACAAACGTAATTAACATGTCGACAACAACTAATTAGCAATCAAACTGTTAAGTCAAACAATTTGCATTGACAACTGTGACAAGTGACAATAGAGAGGATAGTAGTAGTTGGTTGGAACTAAAGTATGTCAGGATTTAATATTAAAAATACAAAAAACCAACGCAGCGCAACATTGCTGACAATGCTTATTCTGTTAGTCATTTCATGTTTTTAATTAACTTTTATTAACACATATACATTTGCACATTGACGCATTTTATTATTCGGTCAATAATCTTGCTTATTGTCTAAAGCCAGTTTTAAGAACCAGATTTCAAACAATTACTTTTACTTGAACCCTAGAACGGCCTCAAATATATATAAATGCATTGCGGTTTTGTGAAATTCCATTGTTCACATTTTGAACGTATTGTAAACAAAACAATATTCAAATTTAATATATATTTGTTTTTAATATTTAATATTCCCTGTTTTAAGTAATTTCTTTACACAAGCAAGCAGGTTTGAGTTCAGTTAAAGAGCTTATTGCGCTTTTTTTATTTGCTACCTTTCTGACTTGTGTCATCCACTTAAAGATGGTCAAGTGGATTATCTTATCTCTTAGCTGCAACTTAACTTCAAGTTACGTGCAATTCACAATATTTCTAGTGTCAGGACAGACATTTTGTGTGTGTGTGTGTGTGTATAAAAAGCAATTGCTTAGTTTTGCATAAGTAATGCTGCCATTATACGCATCATGCAGCTAGCTATGCTAATGCAAATTCCCTCGTGGCTGCTGTATTTATTTTTGAAGATTTTGCAACCACGTAGCAGCACACACAACCAGCTTGTGTGTGTCTTTTTTTGGTATGCTGTTGTTGGCATTGTCACGTGTGAAGTGTCATCGAGTGACACAAATGAAGTGGCTGCTATTAGCTTTAAAACTCACAAAGAACGCAAACAACAGAGATAGAATGAGCCAGAGTGTTGCAAAGCAAAAGTGGCAAACTTTGCGTGCGTCTCGTTT
The DNA here is from genome assembly GCA_035044725.1 of Scaptomyza caliginosa. Classification (NCBI taxonomy): domain Eukaryota; kingdom Metazoa; phylum Arthropoda; class Insecta; order Diptera; family Drosophilidae; genus Scaptomyza; species Scaptomyza caliginosa. The sequence continues at coordinate 787,231 of JAWNNR010000036.1, read as the reverse complement.
GATACAAGAGAAAGGAAAACTACCACCCGCACCTTACGCACCAAACCGCTCACGCATTTCATGTTGCTTTTTCTGCTTTCATGTGCGCAAATTAGCTTATCTGAGATACATCAGAATGCTACTGCATAATTCAGCAACATTTTTTCTGCCACTTTCATTCAATTTGCACCCAGCCAAATCTTTTTGCCAGCTCTCTCGCTAAGTTCTGAGTTTGTCTTAAATCATTTGAGCTGGCTGCTTTTGGCTCTAGCATTTTTACTTAAGTTTGCGAACAGACTATTTTAGCCCTTTGGCTGCTGTTGAAGCTGACGTTTCTGTTGATGCACGCAAATTTGAAAATTTACTTGCAACTCTGTCCATTATTGAAAGGACTGCCACAACCAAAGACATTGCTGCTGCTTGTTCACGATTTTCTTTTGAGAAATTCAATCTATAGGTGTGTTAGAGTGTGTGCACTTGAGTGCACTTGTCTCTCTCTGTTTTCAGTAGACACCCAATGGGATTTTTGCTACTTATCTCATTTTTAGCATATTTTATCAAACATAAATCTAAATATATTTATGTATACGTATTTAGCTTAAGCTTAAGCATGAGCTTGAGCTTGAGCTTGAACTTCAGCAGCGGCATCGCTTTGCCTTGACAGCTCGATTCCTGGTTGGCTGTGGTCCTCGTGGATTTGATTCTCATTTTGTGCGTCACCAGCACCAGAACAGCGAGAAGTTTGCCTTGACTGCTGGCAGCCCCTGCCTTATGCTTTTTAAGCTGCTTGATTGACTTGAAGTGCTTGGATTTAAGTGGTCGTTGGAGATTTGCTTCTTGTTGCTGCTGCTTCTATAACAGTTACTGTTTTTTTGTTCTTGTTTTTGTTGTTGTTGTTGTTGTTGTTGCGTTGTTGCCATTGTAACATTGTAACATTATGATTATGATTATTTGACGCTGTTGACTTCTTCAGCGTCAGATGTCAAGATATTATTCTACCACATCGCGAAAGCTTAGTTTCAAATTTTTCGCCTGCTTTGCCTAATTGACAGCTAAAAAAAATGCCAAATAGCTGTTTAAATGCAGATAGACTCAAGCCTAGATAAGAAGCGCATTTTAAGCAGCTTTACTCGATCGATTCAAGCTGAAAACACATAGGGCAAAAATGACAACAAACAAAAAGTAATAGCAAGAATCAAAGCTGCAGCACTTTTGTACGATAGTTTTTCTTTTTAGTCAATGTTTTGTGGCAAGCTTTTTGAAACTAGAAAACTTCTAGAAAATCCGCTTAGCATTGGCTTGTTTGACTCGTCAAACAAGTTCAAAAGTCAACCTTGCCACACACACACACACACATTGAATGCAACGATGGTTTCTTTGTGTGTGTGTGTGTGTGTCAGTCACTTAAGTGCACAATATGTTTGGCCATTTGACCAATTAAAAGTTTTGGCCCTAATACGCTTCATTTGCTAAACTTTCGCAAAAAAAAAGGGATGAAGTCAGCGAACGTTAAAGGGGGCAGAAGGCGAGTGGCAGGGGTGAGTTGCTTTTGTTAGATCTGGGGCAGTGTAAAGAGTGCAGCGCATTAAAAACTTTCGTCACATGCAACTTCGCCCCTTACCCTACCCTAGTCACTGCTCTAAACACTCTAAGCGGTATTGAAATCAAAAGAGAGAGCACAGCAAAGAAAAACCAAGTAAAAACAAAATTTGTACTTTGTTGCTTATTGAAATTTATTGAGATTTATGCATAATCTGGGCAAAGGAACAATGGAAAAAGAAAAAAAAAACTAACAAAACGAAACGAAACGAAACTTTGCCAGCTGTCAATCACAGGAGCTGCTGGTGGGCCTGGAACCATCCGACCCCAATCGGCTTCATCCTCCAGTGACCAATAAAAACGACAGGCACAAGACATTTGATGAAATACTCGGCAACTCTACACACAGTTGACGATGTCGTCAGCTGTCCAGGAAATAAGCGCCAATTATGCCACCAGCCAAATGCGTTCGACTGGCCAGCCTTGTCAGGCTGCAGGAAGCCAGCTGGATGGCCAGTTAGCGACCAGAATTCATTTCGTTTTCGCTTCTTTTCCAATTCCAATTTCAATTTGCTGCACACGCTGAAATGGCGTTGTCGTCGTTTATGTTGTTGTTGTCGTTGTTGTTGTTCTTGTTGTCATCTTCATGCGGTGTGTATAGCTTCAAAAAGTGTTCAAGCCTCCGCATATCTGCTTGACCAAGCGCACAGCACTGAAGACCGAGTTATCCAGGCGCTCAAAATGTGGCATCCACCTCCTGAGCGTTGTTTCATTTTGTACGCACTTCCGCCGTTAGCTTTACTCCGCCCCCTCATACAACGTCCCCCTTTTTGTGCTCGTAAAGGGATTTTCTTGTATCCGAACATCCTGTCTTCTGCTTTTGCTGTTCCTGTTGCTGTCATCTTGCGCCATTGGGTCATCCATCTACCATTTCATCCTTTGTGCCGCCCGCAAATGTTTTATTTATATGTGGACAACGTTACTTAAATATGCGTAGCAGCCAGTCAGCCCTTGGCCAAAAAGCAAACTCTGCTCAGGTGCTCAGTCTGCAAGCATGTGTATGTGTATAAGTAGACGAATCTGTTTCTCTTGTATTGATATGAGTGTGTTTGTTTGTGTGTGTTTGTTTCTTGGGTAGCATACGGCATACGGCATACGGCATACTTTTAGGCGCTGCCGAAACGTCTTAGCCTTTGATTGAGTGGAGCGCGCAAATCCGCAAAATAGATTTCCCAATTGACACATATTTTCTTTTTCTGTTTTTTTTACTTGTTTTTGCGTAAATTGCTTGCATGAGTGAATGCTGCTTTATATTTTGGGTAAGCACGTAGTAACCTAACTCTTGTTAATAAGATTTTAATATTTATAGCTTGGACATAAGTTTTCTATAAACACATACAGAAGCAAACACAAAACAAAAACTTTGGTTTTCAGGTAAGATAAACTTTGCCAGCGAAAATGAATTTTTATTATGATCTGAAGGCAACTCTCTCGTTTTATATGCAGTGTCATTCTTATTGTTTAAGTTTGGGATAACTTTGTTTGTAGCAGCAACATTAATTTAAATGCATTTAATTCATATTTGTCTAGCTGCCAAAAAATCCTGGCCACATTAATAAATTAAATTTTATTTAATTGCTTGAGTTAAACGGGTCGCCAGACCTGGCCTGCCACTTGAAGCGCAAGAAACCGCTCAGTGAAAATGCCTTTATTAATTTCGAAAACAGACCCCAACACTCGACTCGACTCAACCCACAGCAGCAGCAGCAGCAACACAAGAAAATATAAACTTTGCCCCACTTCATCTGATGGGGCATTCGTTCATTGGCGGCGACAATGACAACGACGACGACGGCGACGGCTGTTTCTTTATTTGCTTTGCTGATTGTCAACATCAATTATTTAACTTTTGCGTGACAGACCACCCAAAAAAATTATATATATATAAGTAAGAATAAGAACTGGTTGGGTCGAGTTGAACCCTTGGCACCCGCTGGTCTATTTAAAAACAGTCAAATAAGCGCACATAAAACTTATCACGCCTGAATTTGTCAGCACAAAAGCCAGGCACGAACGCGAAAAAAATCTCGCGGCCGGGTTCAACGGCAACCCTTTTTTTGCCCCTCCCTTGTTTTTCGTTCGGAGCGTCCTATGCATCCTTTTTTTTCTTCTTTTTGTTATCAAGATATACCCTGGGTTTAGAAGTCTATGTAGAGCATTTTAGCTATCTAGTATTAGTATGTTTAAAAACTGCAACTCTTAGAAACATATCTTGGTTTTTCACAATTGTTTCTCTTAATAGTTGAGGTAAAGTTTCAGAACACCAACTTATTACAGGGTATCGAATAGATACGTCGAGCTCATTTAAATACTTTTCGATGTCGGTAAGTTGAAAATTTGTCGCGGCTTGTGCTTTGCACTTCATTTTGTGTTTGTCTTGTTGAATGCCAAATGCAAATGCTCTGCATACTTTATGGCGTTTTGTACGCTTTTTTCACACTTTCCTAAGCAGTTGCTGCCGACGCGAACGCACGCGATGAATGAAAATGCCTAAAGCCGGCGGGGTAAAGAGGCTCAAGCAGCGTTTGGGATTCACTGTTGGTTGAAAACTTGGGCGGAGACTGCCACTTAAGACAAATTGCGGGTAACAAGTAGAGCGCCCACGTAAATAGGCAAAAGCTGCACAAGTAGGCAAAAAAAAAAAAAAACAGAAAAGAAAAGCAAATTTACCAAAAGGAGTAAGAAAAAAAAACACGAATATATATATATAAATAAATATCCCATTGAATGTTAAGGGTAGTGGTGAATAGAAGAAAAACTTTGATACAATGGGTAATAAGAATCAAGGCAAAAGCAAGCGCAGGAAATTTGCGAGCGACGAAAATCTGCATACAATTTCAGGAAGAATAAGAAGGGATTTTGTGCAAAGTATGCAGCAAAGTTTTCAATAATGGCACAACCAACCAACCCCCACCCCTCACACCTCTTCCTTCCCTTCCAACAGAACAAACACAAACACAACAAGAACAATTTTTTTTTCTTCTTTAGTGCCCGCCACTTGAATGCTCAAGTATTTCACGCCGATTTCTGGCCTTGTTTGCGCCAAAGCTTTCGTTTTCATTCAGAGAACGAGAACAAGAACGAGAGCGAGAGAAATCTGCCAAGTTAATTTTTTTGGCTTTCTCTTTTGATTAAAATATCTTGGCTAATTTGGCAGAAGCTGAAAGTTTTCAAGCAGCTGCTCGGCGCCAACTTTCTCGAGCAGTGCGCAAGTAATTAAGCAATTAGATCGCAATATGATAACGGGCTGCATATCAAGCATACGACATGGGGGACATTGTAGTATATGTGGCATGCGGCTTTGTAATAATATTGCAGATTTATTGGCTAGCAATTGTCGAGGGTTGAGTGGCATGAAGGGGCATGGTCATATACATTATGCGTCAGTTTGTGGCGCACAGCGTTGCAATAATCCCCGCCGACTGATTGCACGCGCCGCCACTAAAACGTGGCTTAAGCTTGGCTAGGCTGGGCTGCAATGGCCTGTATGCTGTATGTAGGCGTGGCCAACATCGTGGCTGTCATGCGGTTTTATTAGAAATTGTTATCGCCACGCCTGTTGCATCCCAAACCGACCGACGATGCTGCTAAACTTCGATTTTTATCTAACGGGCCGTATGGAGGGGGCGTTCTAGGGGGCGTATCCGGTGACCCCAGCTTATTGCTCTCTTCGCATCCTGCTCTATTTTGCCCCGTTGTCGTTTGCCATTTGCCATTTTGCTGCTTAGGCTAGGCACGAGGAGATAGACGCAGAGGTTGGAGATGTGTGCTGGCTGTGCCACGAGTGCTTTGTTATCTGTGAAATTAAAAACGTCGCCATATTGCTCTGCGAGGACAAGAGGATATCGAGTGCTGCTTCTGCTGCGGCTGTGTTTGAGTGCACTTTTAGTGCCATAAATCACAAATTGTTGTTGTTGTTAGAACTGAATGCTGGGCGCTTTTTTCTTGCCCCGTGTGTTTGTGTGTGTGTGTGTTTTGTGGCCTTTTATTGTTGTAATGCGAATACAAATTTATATTGACATCGTAAAGGTAAAAATCTTTTCTGCCTCAACTCCTTACATTTTACGTGTGCCCACGTTCTTTTTTTTTCTTTGCCTTCTCCTTTCGTCTTCACCTCCAGCTCCCTTACAAATGTATACTTATAAGGCTCAGCAGGAAGCTCAGCAGGCAGCTTGCATAAAAAAGGCGTGGTGCGGGGGATGGGGATTACAGGAGGAGAACACCTCGCAGTTCGCCAATCGCATATGCAATGTCAATATTTGTATTTACTTTCTAAGCGAGCGCGCACAAGTGGTGCTTGCCGTTTGTTGGTTTCGTTTCCATTTCTTTATTCTTTCTCTTTTTTTTACGATTTGGGGTTTATGTGGGCATTGAAGCAATGGTGGTACAAATTCTGTGCTGCGAGAGCAACCAGAGTGAACACATTGCCATGTGAAAGTGTTTTTGGCGTTGCTTGGTTAAAGGGTGTATGTTTGAGTGGAGCAGCGATATGTGTGTGTACTCAGATACTTTGATCTGATATGGCTTTACAAATGAAACATGATAGCATGATACGAGCATACAGATTATTCCAGAAATATAACTAACCTAAACCTAAATATATTGAAACCACTGTGCGGCGAGGCTGCATTTAGCTCCAACTATTTCTATCTATTTGTTTTATTGCCGCATTTACTTAGTGGCTGCCACAGCTGCTGATGCTGCCGATTGCTGCTGTTGGGAACAACCACCCCCCGCTGTGTTATCTGGTCATGCCCTCCGCAAAACGATGGCACTTTGGATATCTTTTGCAGCAAAAATAGGGGAATTGACATTTGCGTATTACGTTTTATTTATGATATTATCGTCATGTGTGTTCTTATTTGCTTTGAATTTAATGCTATTGTATGCTTAAACTAGCCTCAAATCAGCATTAAATATTTTAGCATTGTTGTTGTTTGGGGTAACAAGAAAAGCGCATTAACTATTTGGCGAGCCGTAAATGTTGGTGCAATAAAATAAGAGGCCTACTTTTCAGGGACAGACACACACATACATACACAGGGACACACATGCAGTTAAAATTTTAATGGCGTCAAGGCAGAAATAACACCTTGGGCTAAGCTAAGCTCGCCCTTTGCGGCGCAATAAACAAAATTCTAAAGATGCGCGCACACACACGAAAGAAAAGTGCTCAAATCATAAACCAAAATAATAATTACCCATAGCTTTAGCGAAGACTTTACAACAAAAGCCAAGCCCCAAAACACACACACACACACCCAAACACACACATGGAAATTTATTGATGTGCGCGTGATGTGGCCTAGACAGAAGCAGACTTGGGACAGAAAATTGGCAGTCTTTACTCAACTGAAGTGGGAGACGCGCTCACGTTGAGCCTTTGGAGGCCATAAAAACGGCGCACATAATAATGTCAAATGAGTTACAACAAAAGCCAGCCTCAAACCCACACACCACCTAGCGCCCACCATCATACATAAGACCATAATAACTGCACAGACATCTTCTTTTCTTTTACTTTGGAGTTGAGTAGGTGAAGGTTATACCCTTTGCACCCCTTCGCTGATGACTGTATTACGGTTGGCATTGCCCACCCGTTTTGGGTCGTTTGCAGTTTTTATTACAGATTTATAGGCGCACATGCAAATAAATCGCCAGGCAGTCAGAGGGAAGCAGAGAGGTAGCAACGGTAAGAAGCCAGCGTCTTGTCTCAAGGTGCGCCTCATCATTTCTTTAACTTTGTTTATTTTTCACAGTTTTTCCTCGTGTTGTTGTCACTTTAGTAGCCGAGTACGATGATGCAACAACAAGTTTTAGTTTCTTACAGTTTCGCTTTCAGTTGAAAAACATTTTGCGAATTTTACAATGCTTATTTCGGCTGGACAATGTTTGCGTTGGCCCAACACTTTCGCCGATGGCCAAACGGACAAAGTTTCACTCTGAGTTTGTCTCTATGTGTGTGTTTATCTTTGAGTTTGGTCAACAACTTTTCGACGCGCACCTGCAGACAACGAGAAATTGAACGTTAGACGGGAAGAAGCAAAGCTTCGAAGACAACCAGAACTGGCTGGCTGGAAGGCAAGCAGGCAGGAAGTAAGACCAGCAACAGGACACAACTGACGACGACATTTAAGCTCAACTAATGCATGTGTCCGTTTGTTTGTTCTGTTCACATGCTATACAAGAGCATAAGGACGACACAAGGACAACCAGGAGCGTGTAAGCAAGGCCGATGACGACAACGTTGACAAAAGCTTCTTCGCATTGTTTGAGACAGTGGGGGCTGTGCCCCAAAGAAAAGCAATCTTTTCTGCCACACAGCGTGAAAATCGCGAAAATAAATATTGAACTGTAAAGCCAAAGTCAACAATGTGCGGTGCCGTTACCCAGAATGTGTGTGTGTGTGTGTGTGCCAACGCCTGGAGGTAAGGCAAGAGTTAAAGTCGTTTTTGAGTCGCAGCTGTTGCTGCCAAGCCAAAGCAACAACTGTTCCCTAGCCACAACTTATGCTCGGCTGTTGAAACAAAAGCTTTTAGCCCCAAGCAGGCGCATCTATTGATAAATTATAAGAAACGAGACGCTAATTATCTTCAGCTAAACAAGCAACGCCAACAAGGCGCAGATGTTCAAAGTTTTTAAGCTAGCTAGGTGTCTGCTCTATTTGCATGCAAAGATTAAGATATCAAAATGTTAATTGTAATAAAGAAACAAATAAGTTAACACGAAAGTTTGAAATCATTTTTGATTTAGCATAACTTAAAAGTACTTCAAGTCTTTTGATATGAAATCAATAAATTCACTGTACAAGAACACTTTAACATTTAAACTTGTTAAGCAGTGCTTAAGACTTTTCTCTTTTGCTTCAGACACTTCCTCTGAAATGTATGCTATAGTTTTTTTTTTTGTTTTTTTTTTGCCCTACACTATTTTGGGATTTTAACGAGACATCTGGGAATTGCATCATTTCATGCAGTTTGTTGATGTTGCTGCTGCTGCTGCTGCTATTATTGTGTGTGACGAGAGCATTGTCCTTGTTGTCCTTTGTGTCAACTATAATAAATAATGCGAGCGTGTGTTGTTGTGTGTTTAACATACACACTCACACACACACACACACACACAGACACAAACACACATGCACGCAAAAATAGTAAACAAAACGCTTGCTTAGGAGCAAGAGCCACAAGCAGCAGCAGCAGTCGAAACAGCAGCAAAGATACTTGCATGTGCCGCAGGCCAGGCGACAGGACAAGCAACTAACCAACTAACCAAGCAAGCAAGCAAAAACAGCAACAACAACAAGTCGACAAGTAGCTCAGCTACTTGGCCCCCTTTATCTCATCTTTGTCGCTTCTTACAGCTGAAGCGCTGGCAACTTGAGTAACGTTTGGGGCGTATCAGGCGACACGCCCTTAATTGAAATTAATGTCTATCCCTTTTCGATATTTACCATGACCATGACAGGATATGCTGTTTCTGTTGCTGTTGCTGCTACTTTTACTGCTGCTTGGCTTCATCTTGTACTTTTGCACTTGAACATAGTTGCCTTGGCCATTTTTTGCCCAAAATGCTTGACTTCAGCAGTTGTAGTAGTAGTAGTGGAAGTGGAAGTTACAACAACTACAGCTACAAGAGCAGCTTGTTAACTAATCCAAAAGGTTCAGCAAATGTCTTTTAAGACACGCATCCCACATCCACACACAGTAGTTAGCTGCATGCCCCACGCATGTTTCGTTGGCATATTATATGCCGCCTTGTTGCTGCGTGCCGCATTAGTTTGGACACGCACCGAAATGAGGAGAGCATGCTATAATATTTTTGTTTAACGATTGTTTTGTGTGCTTGCGCCCGTTAACTGGGGAATAATTAGCCGTTAGCCTTTTGTTGTTGTTGTTGTTGTTGTTGTTGCTACCACCGTTACATTTTACTGTGTTGTGCTGTGTTGTGTAATCGGCCAAAAAGCCCAACCATTAGCAGCTGAATTCCCACTTTAAAGGATGGCGTGTGCATGTCTAATGTGCCACAAGTTCTTTGAGGCCGAATGAAAATAGGAATTACTACACCCTGCGCCCACACTGCCACACCCCTCAAAACAATCATATACTAAATAACTATAATTTTTAACGCTTGCCACAAGGCAGAAAGAAAGGGAAAAGAAAATAACAAAAGCCACAAGGTAAAAATCAAATCGAATTGCTTCCAAAAAAAAGTACAACACTTTGTGTGTATTGTACTTTTCATGCGGATTACGTGGCGCATACGCAATGGCCCCCTTGCTTGCTCTTCTGCTAAATGAAACTGTGAATTGTGTATGGCACGGATTTTTGGGCAATTTGGCTCGCATCTCCCTTTTTATTTTTTTTTTTAATTTCTGAAAAAGGTTTTTATTATGGCAAACACACACACACACACAAAGCAGCTGTGTGTGTGGGGTTGAATAGCAACTACTACGCTCGGCATTTTTTTTATATGAATTACAATAATAAAACCAACAAAAATAAATATGGAGCCAAACAAAGCAAACTGCTAACAGTCGCAGTTGCGTATCAAAAGTTTGTGGCGTAGGCAACGCATGAGGTGAAGAGCGAAATAAAATCATAAAAATTACAAAAGGTAAGAGAGACAACTGGTGGAGGTGGAAGAAGAAAAACGACACAACGGCACAGAAAGAGAAATGCGTTCAAGAAAAATCGCCGTAATAAAGCCAGGCGTCTTTCGGGGGAGCAACTGCAAATAAAACAATTTGAGTGGAAATAAAAAACGTCAAAAAAAAAAAACAGCACAACAGGCAAAGCAACAGCAACAGCACAAGGTAGCTGGAAATGAGCGCTTAACACAATGCCTCTTTCCCATGCCCCCGCCTTTCTGGAAGAAATGTAACTGAAACGCAATCCTTTGTAAGAATAAAGAGCACAGTGCAACACAGCACAGCGCCACACCAGACACATTGACAGACAGTCAGACAGACGCACACACATACATTACTTGAAGTCCTCATCCACATCGTCTTCGCCATCGTCTTTTTCATGCCAACAAAGTAGAGCGCAACTTAAATTATTAATAACAAGCATAAGAAAAACAAATGTACGCGAATGAACCAAAAGAAGACAAAAGGATAACGCAAAGGAGCAACAGCTGAGACTGAGACTGCTTGCTGCCAATGGCACACCTACACCCCGGAAGCATTCGTTGACCGGTCAAAAGCGAGCTGCACAGTTGGAATTAAGGCTTATGCCCTGGACAGTCATTTCAAAGGCAAAAGCGGAAAAGACGTCTGTTGTTGGACAAAAGCAAGCCATGCAAAAGTGGGCAAGTGATTTTACTTTGACATATATATATATATATAGTATAGTAGTATATACTCCACCTGAGTGGCAGCTGCAAGCAAAAGAAGTGGATGAAAAAAAAAAACTCCCAGCGGAAGTTCTTAAGCAGCAAAAGTCCACTGATAGCTTGTCAACATGAAGATTTTCAAAAGTCACAAATGAATTGTATGCTATCATTAAGCCGATTTTCATTACATATAATCCCGAAACATTAACAGTACTCATTAACTGTCTATCATACACATAAATAATTGACATCAAGTTAATTACACTGTCAATACCTTGTGTGGTTGCTAAACACTTCTTAAGTTTAGTTAAAGATTACTAAAACTTGTTTAAAGAATCGTAGCTAAACGTAAACGTTTATACCATTAAAAATGTAACCAAACTCCCAACTCTTTATGCTCACACCACATAAAACTGGGCTATAAAATTTGTTTTCATTCCATTGTCTTATTTTCTGTTATTAAATATAATTTCGCGGACACACCTTTACGGCGTATGTAAGACACAAAACAAAAAAACCAACAACATGGAAAAAATATTCAGCTTTTTTTATGAGCCCTGGAAAATGCCATTGGCCAAGTAGCTTGCAATGCCCAAAAGCCCACCGCCCCACCCAACCAAGCCGAACAACGATTCCCTCCCCGGTGATTTATGCGGCGCGGTCAAGTGTAAGTTCCCGGTTGGTTCCTTGGGGCGGGAAATTGGGTTTAACAGCCGCGGCAGCTAGCTCGTTAAATTTGACCCCGCTGGGGCGACTGTTGTTATTATTGTACAGTTTGTCTGGCGTTTTATTAAATAATTTTCGCCTTTTTTTTTTTTGTTTTGCCTACGCTTCTTTTTTTATGAACTGCCAACTGAGCTGTTATCATTAGACAGACAGAAGCAAAGCCAAAAACCGTTGGTCAGGACTACTTTGCATGCTGTGATTTGCGTTAATTAGTCGAGTCAGAATCGAGCTTGGCCTATCCCTATCAAAGTTCAGTTCATTTTGACTGATAATTAGGCTTGTGCTGTGCGCGGGTTAAACTGCTGTTGACGCTACAGTCAATGGAAACAATTGCGTTATTAACGACTTGCCAATTAACCTTTGATCTTCGTTGTCGTTGTTGACACAGGATATATCATGTGATGGACAATTGTATAAAACAAAAACAAATATGTATGTATTTATGAATCCTGAAATTCCCAGCAGTAATTATGCATTCAATCAATCTGTATTATTTTTTGCAACCTTTAATTTGCACGTGAGTAACTATGGGCAACTCTCTTTTCAGTGTTGGCAGCAACTACGATTGATTGAATTCCATTGAAAATTAAACGCATATATATTGAATGCATTTAACTATAGTTTGTCCTTTGCCATGTAAAACACACACACACACACACACACACACACACACACACATATATATAACTGACACACAAACAACAAGCATATTTTTATCTTTTGATCTGGAAAACAGTGGCATGCATTTTTGTTTTTGGATTTTGGCAAACACATTTTTATTTTTACGTTGAAAGCAAATTGTCGTGCAGCCTTTGTGCCATGCCACACAGACATACCGATACTGATGCTGTATGCCCCAAGGTGACAGCCAGTGTCCATGCACAAAAGTGTGGTGAGAATAACTGAAATTCATTTGTTTGAACACGGACACACACACACACACACACACACCCCACGCAGTTGGTTGACAAGCTCCGCAGGCGGCTTTGGTGTAATTTTGAATTGCTAACAAATTAAAAACGCATTTTGATATCGCGTTTTAAGCGTTTAAGTGAATGCAAGATTGCTTTAAAAAGGATCATAGCTTCAGGACCAAAACGAATTTCAAGTCTTTACAATCACACACACACACACACACAGACACAGACACAGACACTGAGCGCTAACGAGCGTCCATTATGCAAACAATAAGCACCGTTTCCTTCCAGATAAAAGCAAAACAGACAAACAGCAACAGCAGCAACAACAACGGCAAAATGCTGTGCCAAAAATATATACGCCACGTTTGTGTGTGTTTGTGTGCGTGTGCCACACAGTGGCTTTCATTCAAAAATAGATTTATGTGTGGCATTTAAACGAAAGGACAAACAAAATCAAGAAATATGTTGCAGCATTTATCAAACGTGACGCGTTCCAGCAACAACATTCTTTAACCCCATTGTTGCACCCCGCCACCCTTGCTCCCTTCTTCTTCTTCTTCTTCTGCTTCTTCTAACGACACTACGTTTCACCGTTCACCGGTTTGACATCATTATTCCCTAGCGACGCCAACAACAACAGCAACAATGTCAACTGGCGAGCTGCACTGCATTTTGATATCATTAAAATGTGATCACAGCGCATTAAAGTTGTAGTCAAATGAGGATATGGATGTGTTGGCGCTAAAGATGAGAAGAATGCAGACGCGTCACCCGCAACCATCTTGGTAAAGCAACAATTTGATTTAGTGGCGCACATTATGTGTTCGTTTTTTAGCGCCCGTTGTCTATGTGGGTGAAAATATATATTTCATACAAGTGTACGTCTGTGTGTGTGTGCGTAGTCTTGCAATAATGTCAACAATGGGGCAAACCCCACTCGACATGCTGTCACATCCTGTGGTAGCTTGGCTTTTGAGTATGTGTGTGTGTGTGTGTGTGGCAACATTTACATTTAGCATTTTGCCCCACTTGTTGACTTTTTGGTCGCGATTTGCATGATATTCGCATTTATGCGCTTAATTTACTATTTCATAATGGCACAACGAGTGTCGTTGTTTGTTATTAGCAATGTTAACATAGACAAATACATAGACAAAGAAAAAGAGCGAGAGGGAGTTACAATTACGTTGACATTGTTGTCATCATCTCACTCACCTTGACTCCAATGTGAACCGGTGTAAATTCAGTTTTATGTATTGAAGGAATTGGTATCGGTAATGGCATAGGTAGGGGGCAGGACATCATGGTCGCTACCTGTGAATAGAAAATGCAGATGCACAACAAAGAAAAGAAGACATGTTAGTTTAATTGGTTTGACAATGTCTATAGATACATGTTAAGAGATAAACGCTTGGGTAATTACAAAAGCAATAAGACTTTAAGTATATCTCAATTGTGTTTGTTATGGTATACAGTTTCATGGCATTAGTATTGTTCTTAACCAGCAGATGAAACGATGAAAGCTGCTCGGTCAACATGGTCATCAACGCTTGCCGCATATACAGCGTTTACTGCTGCTGTTGCCACCTTCCTGCATAGCCTCCCTGCTCAACTGTCCCAATGAATACTGACTGGTTCCAACAGTTTGCCAATTCTGTTGGCATTGCAATTTTTCGCCTTTTCAATTTCACGCTTTTTAATAGCAGGCAGCAGCATTCTTCTTCACCACCACCCAATACAATTTCTCCTCTTTGCCAGCACAGCATCCTGCAGCAGAAATCACAGTCATATTGCCACATTGCGTAACACATTGCATTGCTTGGCCAAACATTTTATTTTGGCATCATCATCAACATCATCATTGTCATCAGCGTCATCATGATTGTCATTTCCGCTTTGGCGTAACGACGTCAACGTTTTTGATGGCTTCATTTTGTTGCGCTGCGTTTCGTTGCGTTTCGTTTTGGGACAGCGTGTGGCAAGTAAATCATAACTACAGTTGCAACAAGCTATACTCTCACCACCCCCCGCAACAAATCTATAAAAACTTTTCGACTTTGTCAGTATACGAGCAGGCAACAGAGAACGAACGCATTTGAGTCTAAAACTACAAAGTAAAAATGCAAGCGAATGTTAAAATTAAAATTGCATGACAAAGTGGCAAATGTTGTCAAAACTTTGCATTGCTTGTGGCATTAAAGACAACAACAACAACAACAAGCAGCTGCTAGAACGTTGCCACGCAACCGAAATGAATATAGCATAAAAGCAGCAGCAGCAGCTACAACCAATAAAAAGAGGAGAAAAAAAATACGTTGCATGCATTCACATTAAAACATTTCAATTTCCGGCCTTGATTTTGGTTTCAGTTTTCAGGCTTTTTTCGTATACAACATGCTTTTGCAAACCCCTTTCCCTATCCTTTGTCCACCTTCCACATTTGTTTCACAAGCAATTTTTGAGTAATTGTAGCTTGTATTTTTTGGAAAACAAATTTCTAATCACATTACCTTAGCTACACCACCAAGGTGGTCTTATTGCTTTTGAAAGACCACAAAACAAGAGGCACTCATTAAAAGACTATCGATTACGGACTAAAACAAGCAGCTAGCCTTTAGCACAATCCTCCTCTTTCCCTGCTACCCCGTTGTGCTCATAGTGACATTGTGTCAGCTGTCTGTCAGTTGATTGTTTACGCAGACATTTCAAGTGTGTTGAGTGTAAATTGTTTTAAGTGCTACTACAAAAGTGTCGCTTGCGGCACAACTAATTAATAGTAAAGAGCATGCCTACCTTCTAAACGATTGAATGTGGCAGCAACAACTTTCACATCATTATTGAAATTATCATCAAAAAGAGCACGAAACCGAAAAGATTCTACTCTTAAAGCATATGGCGTTTCAGATCAGAATAATATATATATATATATATATATATTGCATAAAGACTATAAACCTATAAGACTCCTTTGTAAGTGTATTTAAAAAGTGATAGAGTACAAAAATGCGGCCAGGCATGACCGTTTGCATTTTAATGACGACAACAAACGGAAATTGACGTTGCTTGACTTTTCAACATTGTTGCAACACTGTGTGACACGCGACAGAGTTGCACTAACAACAAAAGCAACAACAACTGGGACACATGTGGCAACCATACATACATACGTTAAAGCGTTGCAAGCGCAATAACAACAACGCCAACGACTGTTGCAAGTACATTTACAGTCTGCAACCGTCAACTGCCAACTGTCAACAAACGGCATTGACATTGATGCATGACCCGGTCTCTTTGGCTCCTTACAATCCCGCCGACGCGTTAATTTGTCCAGCTTTTGTTGCTGCTTTACGCTTTTGGCATTTAAGCAGCAGCATAATAAATGCCAGACAATGCCAGACTCTAACCGAACAACAACAAGCGCCAAACGCTTGATGCAATTTGCTTCAGGTGGGGAAGGGGAGGGCAGAGAGAGAGGCTGGTCTCATTATCATCATCTCACGCCAAGCTACACAAATGCGATCCACACCATGTTTACTTGCATGCATCATGCAACAGCAGCATTGGCAACAGCAGCTGCAGCTGCGGCATGCATCATGCAGTAGTAGTATGTTGCAAGTAGCCCAAAGCTAAGTAGCGGGCCTGTCATGGGTGTTGTCATTGCAACAAGTTCATGGCGTTTGCCGTTGCATTTTCCACTCGGCTGACTATGTGCACCGCATTGCTGCAGGGCAACAACAACAGCAACAGCAGTTGCGGCAGCCGCGCAACCAAATGAAGCGAACACTTTTGCACACGTAAATTGGCAAACGGCAGATTCAAAAGTGGGTTGACTCAAAGTGTGGGTGGTGCCGCTGGCAGTGATATTGTAAACAATGCCGCACAGCGTAATGAACAGGTGGATGGCCTGTACAAATGGTTGGGCGTGGTCGTGCATTGCGTTGCATGGGGCAACAACTGTGGCTAATAGAGTGAGTGACGCAGTAACTGCGGCAAAACGCCTTAGAGAAC
The DNA here is from genome assembly GCA_035044725.1 of Scaptomyza caliginosa. Taxonomy (NCBI): domain Eukaryota; kingdom Metazoa; phylum Arthropoda; class Insecta; order Diptera; family Drosophilidae; genus Scaptomyza; species Scaptomyza caliginosa. The sequence continues at coordinate 770,663 of JAWNNR010000036.1, read as the reverse complement.
TTAATGACAAATTAATGGGAAACTTTTCACTTGTATGCTAATCGAAATGTTTAATATTTTCTCTTAAAAAAAAGGTCTACAATGGTTTAAGTTTTCAATTTCTACACTATTTTTTCTTAAGGTCCATTAAAGCCATGTAACGCAAAGCCAAATAAAAAATGCGAAGCTGAATTAAGGTAAAAGACTTTAGCTGCATACATGTCTGTATGTATTTGTGTACATTTCCAGCTATAAGCCAAAGATTTGCATAGCCAATACCGGATGCATATCCAGCCGTATATACTGACAGCAGCAGCAAATCGAAGTTAAGAGCTTCGTTACGCTCTCTGTTGGGCACTCGGCACTCCGCACAGTGCATCAATCGAAGCCCTCGGGCAAAAGCGCATTAAAAAGCTAAAATCGCTTAGATTTGTGACACTTAGCAGAGGGATGGCAGCCGTAGCAGTGGCAGCAGCAACAGTTGCAACAGCAGGCAACGGAAAAAAAAAACGAACGAAATGTAACCCAAGAATTGTAAACGGAATTGTGCAGATTTAGCATTGAGCATAGTGAAAGAAAGAACGAAGTGAAAGTAAATAAAAGGCGAGAGACTGAAGGGTGGGGCAGTTTATGCAAAGAATCGTACCCATATTTCTCACAAATCCCTACAACTGTGCGCTGCTTTGGCTTAATGCGCTGGGAAAACACGGCAAGAAGTTGGTTTTGCCACTTGCACAACTTGTTGCAAGCAGCGGTGTTAGAAGGCGAGATGGCAATTGTAAGGCGAATGGAAATTGAAAAGCAAAATTCAGCATTTGCATAAATTCACTCTGTTGCATGTTGCATGTTGGCAATGATATCGATTGTGTTGTTGCTTGCTGCTATTGAACGGAAGCGCCAAGATAATAATGATAAGATGTAACAGAAAATAATAGTAGCATGCTTTTGTGTGTGTGGCAAGCGTAGACGTGGCAAACCCCCGCCTTAGCATTGTGCATGCAACGCCTTAAACTATGCAACAAACACGCGCGCGCCAAGCAAATGTGTTGAAAATCCTTTTCTATTAAGGATTTACACTCGACGAAAAAACAAAGCAGAAAGCCACCGACGCAAGCGCGTCAAGGCAACACCAGCTTTTGTTGCCACACAGACCAAAGTGTGTTGCATGTGTGTGTGTGGGGTGTGCATTTGTGCGGTTTTGTGACGCATCAAATTGCATTAGTGTTGAAAGCTGTTGCTGCACAGTGAACAAAAAAAAGAAGGGGCAGAGTGTGTCTCTGGCTGAGCTTTTGTTTGCTTTGCATTTTGATGCCGACGATAGTGCCGCCTTTTTTGGTGGTAGACACAAACACACACACACACACACACACACAACGCTGCTACTCACACCCAATTGCATACCCAATTCGAAGTCAGCATGCCTTGTAATGCTGCATGCCTGGCTTTGCCTAAGCCTTCCCCCCGCCACCCCAAGGCTCAAGGGACTATAATGCCTGTCAGCAAAGTGCTCATACTGTCGCGTCTCTTTCTCCTCTGGCTTCGGGGTGACAGCGAAAGAGAAACTTGATGGAATAGAGTGCAGCACAGCACAAGGCAACGTTAACGTATGCGTGTGTTGCACATTGCAGAGCTCAACTGCAAGGAACAACACAGCAGGTATCATCTATCATTTACACGGTAACCATGCAGCTTCTTCTCTTTTTGAGCCCTGCCTAGCCTGACAGTCAGTGTTTGTGTGTGTGTGTGTGTAATTAAAAATGTCAACGCACAATGGTTTAGGTGACACTGCAATCAGGTTGCACAGCTTGCAAAGACCAATTGCTAATACTGCAGCAGCAGCGACAACAGCAACAACAACAACAACTTTGTCATTGTGCGCGGCCATTGAATGGAAATAAAGGCTAGCAATCCAGCAATACACAACCACTCGCATTGATTGATGATTGAATAAGAAGAAGAAGAAGTCCAACGTAACGCTTAATTAACTTAGAAGGCAGACCAAAAACCAACAGCAAATCGCGCAAACTCTGTGTTTGCCAGCTTAAGCTATTACATTTGCCAAAGCGCCACTTTCGTAAATAGAAAAAGAATAAAGTCATTGCCTCAAATCTACGCAATGTTTATCTTTAATACTTGAAACAAACCCAAAACTAAATTGCAAATAAAAAAAAAGCTAGCAGCTTCTGCTGCTGCTCACCGTTGAGAATCTGGAAAATGTTCATCATTTCTACCCGGAATGTGCTCGGTGCCAGACAACATTTCTCGCAAATGAAATGAAAACACACCTGATGATATTTGAAATGCTTCTGGCTCTCACGAGGCTCGCGCATACAATATGTGAGTGTTGTTATGTGAATGCTTTTAACATTTCTTTCACATTTCGTTCTACTACTGCTGGCCAAAACAAATACGTGTATGACTACTGTGCTGCACCAGACACAATCAACTGACTTTACTACACTCGGTGAAATAAAAAAAAGTTTTTTTGGGCTTAAAACAAAGGCAAAGTTTGAATAGAAACGAAAAAGAAGTTTTGGTTAGCATAAATCTAGGCATATATCATACCCTATTATGTTCTACATGTGCATGTTGTATGTAAACAATACAAACCATGACGAAGAAGTCAGCCAATTTAAAACGCTATATATAAATGGACGCACAATCAGCCAACATTTGTTTTTTTGTTTGTTTATTTGCTTTGCTGTGCTGTGTTTTTTTCTTTGTTTTTCCGCCATTCTCTCGCCAGTTCTTATGTATTGAGAAATTAGTTTACAGAGTGAAACATTTCAATGAAATTAGTTTGCGAACGCTTCACGTCTGGCACGCACACACCCGCAACACACACACAAAGCAAAAGTCACGCCTGGCCTTGAACTGAGTGGAGCCAATGGACAAGTTGCGACTGCGCAATTGAGCTGTCAAATGTGTAGCGCGTAATCCGAATCAGAAATGAAATCAGAAACAAAGATGGAGAGTACAAAAGACGCTGGATATATGCCCATACTCATGCTTATACTTATCCACATCATAATCATTATTATGCTTATTGTTGTTTTTGGTTTGTTGTTCTTTCTGTGGAGCGTTGATAAATGAGCTTCATTATTATGGGTAATTCAACGCGTTGCAGATCAAGTAACGCTTGTTTATAGCTCTCAGTGTCTAGACGAAACGGGAGGGCTAAAACATGAGTTTCAAGTTTACCATAAATGCACAATTCTTAAAAATTAATAACTATTGCCATTTAAGGCATTTCATGTTGTGTGTTTTTTTTTTTTTTTTTTTTTTGCTTAAAAAGCAACTAAAGCTTTTGTGTTAGTTACTTTAGCTGTTTTCGACAGAAACAACGTTTGTTTGCTTTAGACTTCAATCCTTTTATGCAGCACGACAAGCATTCAAACTTGCATTAATAAATTTGTTAAATGTTGCGACAAACCAAACACGGTCTAGCCTCTGCCTAATGAGTTGTAGTTGTAGCTTTAATTTTGTTTTTTTTTTTTTATTTTTTTTTCTTAACCATATTTCCATAAATTTTGGTCAGGCCTGGGCAAGCTTTGGCGAACAAGTGTTAATGACATTTGTATTTCAGAACATTGTGAGTTGAATCGTCGTTGGTTTTTGTCTCACAACTCGAATCGGACCGACTCTTCAGCTGTCAGTCGGCGTTGAATGAAAAATGTTTATGCATGAGAAATTGTTTCGGCCAACGCCGCTGCAACAGACAGACACATAAATTCTCATTTAGCATCGTCAAATTAATGACTGCAAAATGCCACAACCCGGCGCTCGTAAAAGTGTAGGCACACATGCAAAGACACGTTTACACCATCTTACGGGTTCAAGTTGAAAGCCATCACAGAAAACCGATCTTAAGTTGACTTATTTTTTTCATTGCCTAGTTTACGACGACTTGTTGTTGCCACTTGAACAGCTGATCGCGACCATGTGGCTGCCATTTGACGATGAGCTCATCGCAGCCAAACACACACACACACACACTATTACGATACACACAAGTGGAAAAACTTGTCAAACAACTTAACCGGCTGCCGGCCGGCATAGTTACAACTTGCTACAACTGCCACTAGCAGCAGTAAAAACCAAGCAAAACCACAACAAAACAACATTGAATGAAATAATATAATAATAGCAACTACAGAGACACATAGAGAGCGAAGAGAGAGAGAGCTTTAGTGCCTTTTGGTTGTTATATGACCAGACAATTGATATAAAATACACTAGCATGTTAGTATACTTGAAGTTTATCATGCTATTTGTTGCGACTATGACGTCACTATTGTGTAATACAATTCTTAGAACCTTGAATAACATCATCATCAGAACAAATGTGCAAGAAAACAAACGAATTTTGTAAAAGTGAAATGAAGTAAATAGATAACAAACTGCATTAGTTGGCAGTGTATTTAAGTTTTGGTGCACTTTGGTTTGACTTTTACACGATTTCTCATAGAATGCTTCGAGCGACAAAACAAAATCGTAAAACATGTGAAGCAAGCCGCAAAACTTTTAATGCTTTTGCCCGCAGTCGAGAAAAGGGGACAGTGAGAGAGATGGGGAGGCAACAAAACTTGGGACACACACACACACACACACAGACTTGTTGCCATTTTTATGGTCTGCCCCGCCGGACGAAAGAAAAATGAAGCCAAAAAATGTTCAACTACAAGTTGGTCTATCATTTATAAAGTGTCTGGTAATACATACTTGTTGTGTACGCAGTTTGCTTCTACTACATTATGTGGTTAATTTTGAGCGCTTAGCTTTCGTATCGAAAGGAACAAGAAAACCAAACACACTTTGGCATCGAGCGAATAATGGCGACCTTGCGGCTTGTCTATTCAGCAATTAATCACAGTTTAACGTGGTTCATTAGCTTTGCAGCTGGCAGCTGGCAGCTTGCAGCTTGCAGCTTGCAGCCAATTACAACAATCATGTACAACGATGCTATTGCCGTGAAAATCGTACAATTGTTAAGATTTTATTAATGAATTCTCAATGGTATATGTTTGATGTTCGATTAACATAACGCTATTAATAGCGATTGTCCAATAGTTGAAAGCCACGTAGACAATGCCACTTTTGCCAGAGTTTAGCTTTTAGCCACAAACACCACAGCCAATTATTAGCAATAAAATCACGTGCAAATTGCTGGCTGGTCCAGCAGTTTAACAGCTGCCAATTTCAATTAAAGCAAAGACGCGCCGCCCAATAACCTCCCAGCGGAGCGGCGCTAAAGCATTGGTATGGCTAACTCAAAAGTGGCCGTGACTAATTAGGAATTGAATTGACAGGAAACGTGTTCAATATGCAAGACAAACATTTTTGAAGTTTTACATCATTTACGAGCGTTAGAAACATATTTTTCAATCTCTTTGCTTAGTTCATAAGTCAAATGGCCAAAATCGCCTGTCAGCTAAGCTCAAGTTTTTTAACGCCAACCTATTCTAGTCTATGCCCAGGCAAATCCAACCCAGACACAGCCCCTTCCTCGAGTTCAAGGTTGTCGTAACTCCAGCGACTAACTTTGCGGCTGGTCTGGCTTAAAATGTGGCATTCGGTGTGTGCAACAAGTTAAGCCGCTAGCTGACGTGTTGAATGGCCAGCGTTTACGTTTGCTGCACTTGTGTGACGTGTGTATAGCTGCCGAAAAGCCGTCGGCTAAGCCCATGCATGGATATATAAATGGATATATAGATAGACGGTTGACAAGCTAAAAGCTTACTTCACACACACGCACACACACATACACACGTACGTATACAAAAGCTGAGCAATTAGTTGGCTGGCTTAGTGTTAAATATGGCGGTTGTCTTTTAAAGCATAGAGCTAAGGACTATGGTGGAAAACCAAGTGCATAAAGTGAACCAAACACGTACGAACAACTGCGTAGCCTGGATTTGCGACTTGAAATCTAATCTGGTTCATTAGCAGCTGGTGCAGCCGGAAAGGCGCTTTTCACAAATGGAAAGCAGTAAAACCCTTGTTGAAGTCGCCATTCTATTGAGGTGTGCATTAAAGACTTAGCGAAGCAAAAGAGAATATGCAACATAGTTGGAATAATATTATTATTTAATTTTTAATTATGCTGCCAGCTGCCTTTGTAAATAATATAATAGATTTAAGCGAAATATTTAATTAAAATTATAGAATTTAATAGTGTAAAGTATTTTTTGGCAGCGTCAATTATTTAATTCGAAGAATATTTTAACAAAATATTTGTTAAATTAGTTTCAAATATGTTAAAGCTTACGTAAATAAATTTGATTATGTATATTGTTTTAACTTTCTGTCTAAGCGATAAGCTTGCGGAATTCACGCGCAACCCAAAAAAACTATTTAAAAACTTTTAAATCCGATTTACTGATGCCCGATGGCATCAAAACTTCATAATTAAGCGAAAACGCTTGCAAACACACACACACACACACACACACACACACACACACACACACACACACACACACACACTTCTTGTTAACCTGGACAGTTAACCCAGACAATGCAAGAGCTTAATGATAAGCTGCAACAAGACAGACTAGCCAGGAAAATTCATTCAAGTATTGGCCAACACGACACAAACAGCCAACTGTCTGCCTGCAGCTTTAAAGTTGATATAGTTTTAATTAATTAAAATATTAAGCTTATACATAGACGAAAGACAGGAGATAAGACCATAAAAGATTTGATTGTTATTAGCCAGACAAAAACTAAATAACAAATAAATGGTATACATTATAATAATGCAATGCAGCGGAAATTGGCACATAATGCAACAAAAACAACGATCGCTGATTCAGCTAAACGATTCGACAGCAATTGAGACAGTTGTTGGCTGCAATGTGTGTCAGTTGGACAATGGCCGCAATAAAATCTATGCACAGTGCCTATTAAGTTTAGTTTCACTTAGCACAAAAGCAACGTAAGATATATTTATATTAATAAACACGCGATAATCAGCAAGCGTATCTTAAAGATACTTTTCTCTATTTTTTTTTTTTTTTTTTTGAGCATTGAGCCCAATTTGTCAGCCTTATGCTTTTGTGCATTGCCAGATATTAATTGTTGACTTCCCTTTTTGGCGCATCCGCCACATGTGGCGAAATTGTTTCGTTAGTTTTCGCTCACTAGCGTTGTTTTTTTTGTTTTTGTTTTTTTTTTTGTTGATTCTGCAGTGAAGCAAGCGAATCACTTACAGACACTCACACAATCAGTAGCAACACCCGCACATAGTTTGTGTTTATGATCTGCTCTGCTGCGCCGCATAATAAACACGACACAACAACAACAACAACAGCAACAACGATGACGACGAATTGCTTAAAACAAAAGCAGCGCAGCAATATCATTTTAAATGGGCGTGACACCATTTGGCAAATCATTTACGCTGTGTTTTGCACGAGCATAGAAATTAAGGTATTTGACTTGAGTTTAGTTCAGTTTGAAAGGTTTAACAATTAAATGCACATGCCTTAACTATAATTATTTAGATAAAGACTGACTGTTGGATTTTTAGTTTCTCAAAGTTCATAGCTATAAAAGTTGAATGTTTAGCTTTATTATAAACACCAACACACAATATGTTTTCCAAAAAAAATCCCCAAAAATAAACTCACCTCCTGACCCAAAGCATATTGCTATAAAATGTTTAATTAAGTCTATTCAACTTAAAACTAACCTGGGTCATACCAAAATAATTCGACTCCATGTTTATATATTCGCGCTTGTCTATTGTCAAACATTTGATTCACAAACGAAGCACAAGATCTTTTTCCAGTATGTATGTATGCACATAGAAATAACAAATAATAAAGCCAAAAGAAAACGAAAACGAAAAGTTCCAAGGAATATCATCAAATGTTGTTGCCATTCGCTGCAGCAGCAATTTCCATTCTCATGCATAAATATTTAGTTAGTTGTTTGCGTTTGACGCCTACCCGCTGCCGTTTCCCCCACAACCCTAAAACTCGTGTGATTTGATCCGATTTCTGTCTTTGAAGCATTGCCAGAGGATGAGACGTCGACGCTGACGCTGCTGCTATCCGCCTCTGTCTATCTGTCTATCCGTCCTGCTATCTGGTGAGTGGGTCGCAGCAAGCAGTTGGTGCTCATTTTGTTTATTTGCTTGGAGTCTTTGGCAAAAAGTTTGAGGTTTTTTTTCGTCTGTTTATCTTGTGCAAATTGCCAGAATCGTTAAGTTCAATACAACAAATACATGGGACGACCAACTATCAAGTTGCGCAGACGATCGAATGATCGAATCGTTGCCGTGTTTGTTAGAAATCATCAAAGGAAATAATATAAAAGAAAAAATACGCAATTAGCAAGTGTCTTAAGTCAAAGCCAATTAAATAAGAGTTCAACAGACATAAACATAAATGCCTCATTAACAGCTTTCAGGCTGATAAGGCTTTTGGATATTGCAGCTGGGACTGCAAGAACAATGCACACAACTTACATGATTCTGGCACATATCCAGCAGATACAATCGACTGTAACTCAAATGAAAAACTAAACAAACAAACCTCCGAAAAAACAACAAAAAATATATTCACTTAAGCAGCAGCAGCAGCAGCAGCAACCTGTTGATGCCACATCGTTGCCACACTCACTCATACAAAAGTGGCCAGGCAGTCAGGTCGTCACTTACGGCCCCAGACATTATCATCATGCTCATCAGAAGCAGAAGCAGAAGCTGAAGTAGGAGCAGTGGCAAAAGTTGCAAGTAAAAGTAGTGCTCAGGCCAGAACGATGACAACGACGACGACGACGACGATATATGGGCGAGAAAAATGCTACACATTTTGGCTGGCAAATCACGCAAATGAAATGCACAAAATGTGCGCCATTTATATCATGTAGACGACCGACCAGCACACCTAACCTACCTACCACACCAGCACCCCACCACCTAGGCCGATGTAACGTGCCACAGAGGCAGGCCGCAAAAGATATTGCATGAACTGCACGAGTTGCCACAAGTAGCAGCCAGAGAGATACTTTCTTTCTCCCTTCAGACGCCAACCTACACACACACAAATCATCCTTTAGCATCCCCTCACTGCCGTCAAGCACGTGGGCCACACTCAATTGCGCGCTAATTTAGCGCAGCTAGCACTTAATAATTTCTTTTCATAATTGAGCAAGAAAAAATGAAAATAAAATTCTAGTGACGGCAAAATGAACGGTGCGTCGCATTCAACAGGCCACAAGTGTGATAGAGATGTCAAGAGAAGATATCATTCGTAATGGACACGAGAATAGCTAGATACTGAGAGTGAGAGACGTGAATATTCCGAGGTTTACTTAAATACTTTGTGTTTATTCTACTGAGAATAAAAAATAAAAAACAGGTATATTTAAATAATCGCCAAACTTTAATAACTTCTCAATCGTTAAGCGCATAATGCAATCGCCTTTGCAATGATTAAGCTTAAAACGCGCCCACAAAGAGATTTATGTATGAATGAAATAGGCCACAGAGGTAGACTGGCTGCAGGGCAATGTCTGCAGCTGTAGGGTCTGACACGTCTGATTAAAGTCAACCAAGAAATGCTTTGAAGTTGACTAGCACACAAAAAGTAAGAAAAACACCAAAAGGCGAAGCAAAGTGAAGGTGCACAAATTAGTTGCGGCTACTTGGCAGTAATTGCCACGAGTGGCACTTGAATGGACAAAAGATTTGGCTACAAATAAGAACAATAACAACAACAAACATAGCATACAAAACTAAATGGCCATATATATATGTATAGATGCTATAGATAATACGGTCAAAGCGATACTTGTTAATGGAAAAGGAGATAGCAAATTTGCTAGCTATTAATTTCCAATTGTTGGACCTATTGATGACACTTTGAGTAGAATGAGCCAAAAGCCGACAACTTAATTGGCTTTGCGGTTGCCAAAGCAACACACACACACACACACCCGTATATGCATAATGTAAAGATACACGCACAAAAGGCAGCTTTCAAAGCACGCATTAAACAAAACAAAATACGTCAGGCGATTAATCAAGTGTCTAAATAGCTTGTTTTTGGCTGATGGAGCATGGATGTTAGGTTTGGGGAGCGCTTGAATGAGAGCTACTCCTTGGACTCTTTAACTAATTTATACGATTTTTATCGAAACGCTGCGCTTGAACCTTGGAGAGTGACCCACTAAAACGGACGTGATAATTGCACTATAAAAATGCGCAACTAAGGAAATAAATTATCAGACTTTTTAGGTTATTTTGCTCCTTCTTCTGGTACTCCAGGCCAATGAAATAAATCTCAATTAATATGAAAATCGATTAGTTTGCCGCATTAATTATTTAAGAAAAGAAGCTGCACTTTATTGCTATCGTTGCTCGAGGGAACCAAATACAATATAAAGCAATGTGAAAAAAACTCAAATAATTTGGTTCGACTTACGTTTTCTTTGCCGTCGTAGTGCAAACTTACCTGCAAAAAATAAAATAAAGAAATGTAAAATAAAACATGTAAATAAATAATATATAATAATCAATAAGAATATTAAAAGTACGTTTGTGTGTTTGTTAATCGAGCATAATTTATGCGCAACAAATTAAATTCACATGAAAAATATATCAAAAGAATAAATTCATAAATCATGGCAACAATGCAGAAAATTAATTTTCAATATAAAAGAGAGAGGCAGCAAAAATTTTTTAATTTATTAGTGTCAAAAGGACCAAAGCACAGCTTAACTCTCTGGCAATTTTTGTCAGGAAAATCATAACAATATACCCTGTAAAGTAATTATACAAACTGTACTTAAGAATAAAATATAATGTATTCCGCACTAGAGTTAAGCAAGGATTATATTTCACGTTCTCCCTAACAAGATTCTTTTATATCAATAACAAAATACACAGTATTCAAAAGTCAAAACACACAGAAAAAAAGAAGTTTGATATACATTCTTCACATTGTAAAGCAACCGCTTTCAGTTGCAATATTCCTACTTATGCTGTCATGGCAGCAACCGACCAGAGCGCCCCTTGCCAAGCAGTCAGGCGCACATATGTAACAAAGATAAAATGCAAAAGGATATACGCCAAGTGGCCATTGTGCGTTACGCTTTGGACACTTTTGTCCTGCAGGAGGTCTCATAAGTCATTTCTTCAAGTCAAATAATTCATAATCGATTTCTTAGCTTTGCGCGCTCTAAGTTTGCGCTGGGCAAACAAAACACGCGCAAGACGCAACGTCTCAAGCGCTGCGGGACAAGTTCGTTAGGCCAGGCCAGGCCAATAGAGTAGCGTAGAGTAGGTCCACGAATAAAAGTTGGTCCAACATTTACCTATGAAAATCAAAGTGAGCCCTGGGAAATGGGAAACAGGATGACTACAAGACAAACAAAATACGCTCGTTGAATTTCTATTAAGCCAACTAACTCAAAAGTAATTGCCAGCTAGCTGCCCCCACTGCACCAAACCACACCACAAAGCAAACAGAGACAAGTGGAAGAGGAGAGAAGATATAAGGTGGTTTTGGCTTGTGGTTCGGCGGTCTACTCCAGCTTGCTTGGTCATCAATATGTGCGCGTTAATGGATGCCTAAATAAATGATAACTTCAAATTACGATTGCTGGGCAAAAGGAGCTAGGAGCTATCAGATAACATCACGTACTGCTAAATACATTTCGCTCTGCTGCAGTTGAGCCAAAATATTTTCACGTGTTTTCCAAGCTGTAGAGTCAAGTTGCAAAGTGCTTAGCTATTTTTGTGGTAACTAGGTTTTTTTGGGGATTCACCGGCTTTTTTTTTTGTGGTTTTTTACCATTTTGTTATGCCAAGCTCATAGCCCAGAGCTGAGAATGACGATGTGAGGGGTTCCGGGTGGATGGCAGTTAGTGCTTTGTGGTTAAGTATGTGTGGCGGAAGCAGATCATTAATTTTTAATTTTAACATTTTGTTGTACACTTAAGCGAATTTCCAGCACACACTTGTGTGCAGCTTTTCCAGCCACAGCTATGGGCAATTAAATTAAAAATGCATTGATGTGTAAGTTTTCGCTGGCCAGTTGCTTGTTTTGGTACATAAACAAAAACTGCTCAGTGTGCGAGATATTCATTCTAATTCATTGAACAACAACAAATGCTTTCGAAGAACGTTTAAAAAAATGCACAAAAATAATCTATGTATGTTTTGCAATATTCCCTATAAATGGGATGAATCATTATGAATAGGAAATTTAATAAATTAGCAGTTCCCAACAACAAGACATTCCGATGCAAATGTTATAAAGCAACTACATATTGTATCTTCAATTTTCTCTTATTGCCTGTACGAATGTACATTGCGGACTTCAGGTACAATATTTGTTAATTATGACGTTCGAATGCAATAAAAGGTAGCCACAAAAGGCAATTGGTAAGGTATCGATGTGAGTTGCCATTAGTTCAGCTTGAACTTAAATGCAAGCACAGGTTCGCTTCTCGCTTAAGGTTGTACAGGTCGCCTCGGTCGTTGGCAGCAAGCAGCAAGCAGCAAGCTGAAGTAAAAGCAGGCGAACACAAGTGGGTGAGTGGAAATGCAAAAGGGGTGGACTGCTCTTTAACAAGGTTAACACAACGCTAAGCAGCTGTCCCGGTTGGTTTGGGCCAGGAGCCATGTACACGTCGCAACCTCAGTGCACTTGAGGCGCAATCGTTCAGCGTGCTGCCAGAAGCGAGAAGCAACAGCAGCGCAGTGTTGCATACAAATTGCTCTCCACACACAAACACGCACATACATACTAAGAATTGTTGAAAGACAGGTTAATATGTGCAGCAATGTTGGCATGTATTTGCCACACACATACTGGCATCTAGACAGAGTGCCGCACGTGAGTTTCGAAAATGCGAAATGGACATTGCTTAATTCCATATTCATGTGCCTTGTGGATAAAGATGGATGCAACTGGATTTTATGCAACTCAGGCATCATAATAGCTCATTATGCTTTGGCAAACTAAGCGCACCGATGCGAGTTCGACAAAATTCATTAGCTAAAAGGCATCAGCAAACCGATAAATTGAAGAGCGCCATCACCACAAAACCAAATAAATGCCTCAGCTGCTGCTGCTGCTGCTGCTGCTGTTGATGCTACTGCTAAGAACATTGTCTTCGCCTAAGCACAAATCGATACGCTAATTGATTGCCACAATTGCCGCAATTGATTTAGTCTAGCCCCGGCTAATTGATAGCCACAACGTGCCAAGCACATATATATATACAAATTTCTTTCTGATTCGTATTTTGTTGTGGCTATTTTAAAATACATATATAAACCATCACCACGAGACGCCCCACAGGTGAGCCCACAACATTAGCTGGCAGGCAGCAGACGCATTCGCTCTACATGATTTAATAGATCACATCGAGCGCATCAATAATCAGCGTAAATTAATTAAGCACTTTACACGTATATATACGTATATCTGTGTGTTTACATATAAGTTTATAGATAAATGCGGTTGCTATTTAAAATGACGTCGCATTTAAGTTTCACAGGCAATATTTTGGCTACTTTGTATGTCTAAATGCTTTAGATATATATTTGTTGATACTCTAGCATTAGATGTTTAATGATGATAAACTTTGATAAACTTTCGAACGTTATATTGAATAACTCAATCAGCCACACGAAAATATTATTAAAATTAAGTATAAAAAGTGATTTATCATAGCCGCAAGAGCATTTAAGTATCGTCATGCAAAAGTGCTTTTCAATTTTGATTTCGTTTTTTATTTTTGTTGGTTTTTACGTCGCGGTTTATTTTTGGGGCGCCCAAAAAGAAGTGCATAACTTGGCCACGCTCCAACGACCCACGCAGAAAAAAAAAATATAAAAAAACAGAACAAAATAAAAACAATATAACAAATATAAGAATTAAAACGAAATGCCGCTGTGAAAATGTTATATTATCTGTGCATAAAATATTAAAAACCCATTTTTTATGAGCGCCAAGTGGTCAAGAGAAAAAATCTTCCAATAACATTTATACCTATTTCTATATACTATATTCAAATAAAGGTGTATGAGTGTGTGTGTTTGTCATAGGTGTTTTGAGAGAAATAAACGTGGCGAGAGTGCAAAACTGGCAGCAAATGGCAAAAGCTGGCAGCAAATGGCGCACGGCGCCACTTTAATAAGAATGAAGAATATCGAGACAATTTATATAGTTGTCGCATAAATCTTGGGCGGGATTAAACGATATTATGCCGCTTTAATTTGGCAAATTGTAGTCGTAGCCATTCACAAATCGTCGTCATAATTATGCCAAATAAACAAACTAAATAAAAAAAAAATCATTAATTAATATGCAAAATTCTTTGTTAACGTTTCCGGTGAATATTTAAAAATAACTACAAGTATATAGGACAACACTTAAGTCAATTTTTAAATATTCAATTTAAAAACTTAATGTCTTTGTTGTTGTATTTAGTCTTTGCTGTGACAGCTTGTTTAATTTATGGCATTTGGCTAAGTAGGCTACTTCACCGGGGAATTATCTTGTTGTTATGAAAAGCTAAAATTATTTGTACTATTTTGATTTAAATCCAATAGTTTCTTTATAGAAACGCATCCCTCAATAAAACCAACAGTGTTAAGAGTAAGAAACGCTTTTTGGCCTGTTGCTTATGCCATCATTCAATTAATAAAACATTAGCCATTTGCAAAGTAAACGCACAACAAGTTATAAAACTTGCATTAGACAAAAATCTGGTTGCCATAAAACGTTGCAAATGCACAAAATGTTGGCATTAAGTGTTCGCTGCTGACGAAAAGCTGCCACATTAATTTTAGAGTTCTGTTGCAAAGTGGCGTCGTAAATATGAATTAAATTCAAAAAGACCAAACACTCAGAACACGTCTAAGCAGCAACATGAATTCATAATTTTTCATTAGCCCACAGATCTACACGGTGTTGGCCATTAAAACGTCGCCAACTATTGACTTATGACCAACAACAAGAGGCGGGAAACGCCCTAACATGGCCAACAAAGCGTCTAATTATAAGCGACGCTGGATGAAACTTACCAGGCGTAAACATAAAAATGATATAAAATCGTAAAGATTATTTTTAGCTTGTTGAAGGGAAAAATGGCCAAGAACGGCGCAGAACTAGTAAAATGAAAACTTTCCAAGTGTTGTTGCGGAAACACACTTTTGTGATATCTAAGATACATTTAATGTCTTGTTTATGGTCTGCGAGGGCGGCTTAATGAACACGCGTTGTATACGTAATGAACACAAATTGAAACTTTCGACACAGTACATTTACAAACTAATAGAATACAACAATTCGGAATTCATTTATTTAACGTTGGCATGCTGCCGTTGCCGTTGCCATTGCCGTTGTGCTATTGCGGCTGATGCTGTTGCTGCTGCAGAATTGTAACACCCAAATATTTGCAATTCAATTGTAGATGAAAATCAAATCAAATGAAATAAAATAAAATTCATTCAAATATATACTCAAATACATATATAAGGCGTCTATGAGAGATCGCACTGTCAAATGCCAAAATGGCATGAAAAATATGCAGGAAATTGGAGCAAATAACAAAAAAACAAGCATGTTAGATACACTCAATAGTCAATAGATACATAGAACTCTTGGCAAACAAAGACATTTTTTTGAGAATATACTGTGAAAAATGTTAACCAATTGAAATTTAGTGGTTATTTTCCGTTGTCCACAGTGTCTCCCTTAAGCCAATTGAAATTCAAATGGCACACTCACATTTCAAGTATTCTAGTGTTAAGAACTACTTAGCACATTATATAGATTCAATTCGGAATGTTAACACTTACAGCTTGATTCATGCTATCAACTTTTTGCACCAATACCAACATAAACTTACCTAAAACGAAAGAAATGGAAAAAACAAGATCAAAATTAAAAATTAAAATCAATGCGTTAAACGTTATTGAGTTAAACTAATCGTATTCAGCATAGGATTTCATGCAATCTTTCTTTATCAGAGCTTTCAGCTTCTTGAATTTTGTTGCTTGCTTAAACGTTTGTTTTCTTTTTCTGTTTTTTTTTTTTTGGGATATTTTTCGGTTGTTTTATTTGTGTTGTTTTCAATTTCCAGACGTGAAAATAAACAAAAGTGTTGGATGATTTTATGCACGCCACTAGGAAAACGGAAAGCGGAAATTGTGCGTCTAATGAATTAGAGTAGTTAGTAAATAAATATATGCGTGCATAAATAATGGAAATAGATTTGTTTGAAAAAGAGTCTTAAATGTTATTGTACAAATTATTGGCGTTAAATGGGTATAGAGAAGAGAAGGTAAAAATGAAAGCAACTTTTACTTAGTAGTCATTTAAAAGTTAATTAATCTTACAAATGCTAATCAATGTTTACAGCCTTTCTCTTAACCAAAAAAAAAAAAAAGATGCTACAAACTACACTAAACGAAATTACCATCTATTTAGGCTCTAGTCTTTATTACAATACAATCTCTAAACTATGAGCCATTTAAGAGCATGTGTGAGAATATATATATATATAAAATGACATATGCATAAACATTACAAACTTAACAATGGCAACAACCAAAATATAGCATTTTAGCATGTTTGTAAATTGTCTGTAGCGTGGCAAATAATCGTTCACTATGCAGCATATTGTTGTTGTTGTTGTTGTTGTTGTTGTTAGTTCTATGACGTTATCGTCGCTAATAAACCGCTTATCTAATTTGTTATAACTTTGCTGTTATTTACCTATTGTGGGCCGACAAACAATAAAGCCCACTCACACGCAACCGCACACACACACACACACACACCCACATGCACACCTCAAGCTTTGTGTGGTTATCTAAAATCGTTTTATGGCATGTTAAAAATCTCTGTAAATTATTATTGATTTTTCCGCCAGTCGGCGACCATTGAGCTACCTAATGAGCGTACCGCACACTTAACTCGAAATCAAAAGAAGAGGCAAGAACACAAGAGAAAACAAAGTATTAATAAAGTGCAGTTTATTAGTTCAATTGATAACAATTTATGACGCCGCTGCCAAGCGACAAGCGCCCTCAAGTGAGCATTTGTAGTACGTTCCTAGAAGTGAACATCAACTGATGTCATCAGATCATTATTGTTGTTGCTTGTTGTAGTTAAAGTGGGAACAGCACTAGCGCTAGTTCATTGTATGCTTAAGAGCCATGCCACTTGAGGCAAGAACAAACAAACAGACAAACAACAAGAAGAACAACATAAGCAATGAAACTCTGCACACTTAACAAAGTGTATTTATCTTTAACACGCTTAGCCAAATCTTTGCTGTCCACTTTGGCACAGGTTTTTGCATAGCAATTATCAAAAGAGCGTTGACATTTTGCTGTCATAGTTTGCTCCGCAACCTGCCACACTGTAAGATCCCTATCGAAAGGAGAGAGATCAGTACAAAAGGCCCACCCAAAATAGATACTGTGTTCAACAATGCAAATGACACACAAGCAGATACTTAGCCATATATATATATATATATATATATAGTAAAAGGGCCAAAGAATCTGACGAACATTTGATGCGATTTGATGAGTTGCTATGTTTACTGGCACAATGCCCAACATACAGCGATCTCGATGTCACTTTGTGCAAATGAAATCCAAATTAGAAATATTTTTTTTTCTAAATCAAAACACAGAAACAAAAACAACAACAGAACTTGCCACTGCGCCAGAAATCTCAATTATTTTGCAAAACATGTGTTGGCTGTAGATGCGCTTCATGTTTGGCAATCCGTCAGATACGCGTGCTTCTCTTGCCTTTGCTGTTGCTAGGAAGTAGTACTTGCCATCAAGTAAGCGACATGCGGCTATAAGTCATGAAAACGCACACAAAAACAACAACAACAACAACAAAAAAACAAAAAAAAAGCAGACCAAGAAATGATATGTCCAACTACAAAGTTGCCGTATTTGTGGCTGTCAAAGAAAGTATTTATTGTACATATTTGAAATTGAAATTCAATTGAAAAGCACAAAAAAAAATGAACTAAAAACAAGGTAAAATATATAAAATGGCAAGCTGCCCAGCCCAAAGCAAAATAAATCCATGCCGATAGCAAAATTGACTTCACACTTAATCAAATGTCGTTTGGTTCAATCAAAGCACAAATGCAATCATAGCTTATTTTCAATTTAAATACAAATCAAAACTTCATAAATGGCAAATGGCATTTTATTTAATGATTCTTTCTACCATATGCCATATTAATCAGTTAAAGTGGTCCTTAAAAACAACACTTGTTTTTTTTTTTCAAGTAAGTAAATCAGCTTATGAAAATTAAAACACTCGACTAAAAGTCGTTTGACAAAGCACAAGCAATCAATAAATATATATTTTGGCATTTTAATTAACTATATATTAAATGTTTATTGCGAAATAACAAAGGCAAAAACAGTCAAGAAGACTTGTCCTATTGAAGTTTTTATGGTTGATTACGCATTGAAAACTAAACTATGCATTTGTGTTCGCATTTTAGATAAATAATAAATAGATAAATACCTCTCAGAGTCCCAAATACCTCGAATGTCAACAGGTTAGCTAAACAAAACTAAACAGAATGCATGCTCGAGTGCACAGAGTGAACAGAGAACATTTCTTGGATGCTCTGCACTTGGCACATGCCAAAAAAAAATAAAAGAAGGTAATTTTGGCCAAGAGTCACTCTTGCCGTTGCACTACTTGACCAAAATGGTCACTGTATTATGCAAAAAAGCAACTTTAACTTAATTTAACAAGTGCCACAGCAAAAATCTCCATGCAACACCAACTAACAACAACAACAAGAGCAACAACAATGTCGACAACATAAAGATTGAATGCACTGGCACAAAAGATACAAATTTCAGTCCGGCCATCAGTACGCCAAGAATGCACAAGGAAATGCTCAACATACAACAAATAAACACACAAAAAAGCAAAAAACACAAGTGGTAAAAATCCTCGGAAAATCCATGCGGCAACGGCCGCCAAAGACAAATGTGGGTCGCAAGCGCAAAGTGCAACAACTTGCAGCACGCAAGAAACTCTCGCACACACACACACACACACACACTGGCACTGGCACACTTGCACACTGGAACAAGCGTCAGACAACAGACAACAGGCCACAATGTTGCAGCATGAGGCAAAAGGGGGTTGCACAGATGGCGCAAAGATGCAGCTGATAGATATGGGCAAGCGGGGGGCACGCAACAACAACAAATAACTACACCATGTTGTATTTCTTGTTTTAGCCATTGTTGTTTTTTTGTTTTTTTGACACTTGCCATTTTGGCTGGAACTCTCGAAGCTATTTTGCTCGCCGTCTTCTTTCCATTTCCCTTAACTATCGTTCGTTTGGCTTGCTTAAATGAATTTTAATGATATTTTTACAGGCCAATTTGGTATGGGCAACAGGTGGCGCCACTGGGCAATTTACGCTTAACACTCGCCGCTGCCGCTGCTGCTGCTGCTGCTGCTAATTTGTTAAATTGAAGTTCTAATTTTATTGTGTGGCGCCAACAAATTGCCGTGAGCCAATGTATTTAGCTAAAAAGGTGGCAAAGAAATGGTAGAAAGCAAACGAAACACAAAACAATTGCAAATGCTAAATGGTTATTTAGAACGTGTATGTTCATTGAATATTTAATAAAACTAACAAACGCTTCAAGTGTTATTAAGTATATCGTCTAACAAGGCGAAAGACAACACTTTTCTCGTATAAGCTATAAACATACATATTTCCGGAACTGGGACATTATTGTTACATTTTCATGTTTCAAATGTTTTTAATGTGCAAATGCACTTAGCGCTAGCTGCTGGCGTCTCCAAATGAGTCTTTAGTTGGCCATTGAGACCAGCCGCAAACGGACGCACGCAATCCAAGCACTCCAGAGTGACTGCGAGTTATAAGTAGATAGATACATATGTATACAGTTAGTTCGTGTCTCGTCTCGTCTCGTCTCGTCTCGCCTTTGTGCAGTGAAATGCGAGTCGCGTGGGACCAAAGCCGCACTGGCCAAAAATAATATAGCTGACCTGTTTATTTGATAGAATTGCAAGGCAAGAAGCATATGTATATTTATCTAAGCTTTGCATTTGCCTTGTTATTGTAGCTGAAACGGTTTAGTTCTATATATTTACTTTTTACTTTGCTCGTTTGGCAAGCAAAACATATCGCGTTAGCACTTTTCGCAAGAAGTCAACAGAAAAAAACAACAGGGCGTAAAACATAAGAGTAAATAGCTAAAAATAAAATAAATAAATAATGTATTGTTTAGAATTTACTTGGAAATGCAAAACGAGACACAAGCCTGTTGCAATACCAGCAAAGAAATAAATAAATCAAACTTTTCCATTTACACAATATTATTGTAAATGAAAGCTAACTGATATTCTATTTCAGTTGTTTTTTGTTTTACTCAAAGAAAAATCATATTTTTATATTATTTCATAACTTTATTGGCAAGTTTTGTGTGTTGTGCAAAAGATTTCAACGAATTATTTATTTTTGTGGATTAAAGTTGAGCAGCAAACAAAAGATGAACGAAACCAAACAAAGTTTTAATAATAATTATGCTGTTCTTACAGCTGTCAGAGTCTAGATTGTTTCACTCAACTGGCAAGTTTCAACTTAATTACAAATGCATTTCTCAAGCGAACGTCAGCGATAAATTCAGCTGCAACTAGAAATTGGCAACAGATGTTGTAAGCAACTTTTGCCCTTACTTTATCATATTATTATTATGATTATGATGCGATGCGCTAAGTGAGTTTAACTACTTTTTTTTGGCATACAGCGAGACGACAGCGACAGCAATGACAACCACAAAGAGTCAAAAGAAAACCACACACACCCCAACACACACCAAAATTCTATTTAGCATGCAAAGGCGGTTGCGGCTGTTGCTGTCTTGGTTAAATAATGGCAAACAACACAGAGAAGATATGAAGAAAATACAGCAATAAGGAAAGACAAAAAAAATGGCAAGGACAACACTTAACGCACTTTGCATGGCCAAGAGTAAAGGGGGTGGAGACACTGCCAAAGACAGTCACTGTCTTAAGATATTATGTTCATAAATGTCTGCCAAGACAGAGAGAGAGAGAAAGAGAGAGCGAGAGAGAGGGGAATGGAGGACACGTATTTGACTTATTGTCAGAGTCAAATGCATGAATGAATTTATGGTGCATACGCATATATATATATATATATATATACAATATTAAAATGAGTTATGTTTAATAGAGTTTGCCATTTGAAATGGCAGAGCAACTGTGTGTGTGTGTGTGTGTAAGTGTGTGTGTACTTTAAAACGATAATAATAATATTTGAAAATATATATATATATATGAAAAAGTATTCGTCGTTGCTGATTACTCACCCACTTTAGAGAAACCCACTCATGTGAGCCGGCTTTTGTTCGCTGACGCGTTCGTGTTGCAGCTCAGTTCTTATTTATTTTAATGTTTATATATCGGCGATAACACACCAAAAAAATACAAAAAAACTACTACTTAAAAGTGTGAACTAATTTAACTATATATATTATATACAGGGAAATAAAAAAGTTTAACTTAGCGTTATTATGAAAATAAGAAGGCTTTTTTTAAAGACTGAACGCTTTTGACACTTTCAAATAAATCAAATATAATTGGCTTGAAAGGGTTATCTCTTCTCTTGTTTTTTGGTTGTTTGTAGTTTTATTTTATGCGCTGTTGGCTTTTTAATTCTTTCCTTTAAGGTTTTTGGTTTTTTTTTTTTGTGTCTATTGCAAAGGAGCTAAGCGACACTGCACACGACACACGAGCTTGTTGAGAGAGGGGGTGGTAGTGGTCGGGCGCCTGTAAGAATCGAAAGAGAACAATACAATTTCGATATGAGACCAGCAAATTATGTATATCAGTCAATAACATTTAAAAGATTTTTTTTTTTTGTTTTTCGTTTGGGTTGAGGTAGGGAAAAGAAAGCAGGATATACATATATTGGAGGAGATATATTGACAAGCATAAGCATAGCTAAGCTTAGAAACAGAGAGGGAAAGAGAGAGAGAGACAGAGACAGAGAAAGAGAAAGAGAGAGATAGAGATTAAGAGACAGTTTTAAAGTAGTAAAAAAAGAAAGACTTGAACTTTTTTTGTTTTGCCCGAAAAAATATATATATAAAACTTTAGTGAAAAAGTCACTTGAGAAAACTCTATGAGTGTGTGTGTGTGTGTGTGTGTGTGAAATGCAAGTTTTAAACGAAAAGAAATTGTGTGAAATAACAGATTTGATACAGAGCATAAGGAAAATGGCAAACTATTTTTTTTCCCCCATCTGCTGTCAGTTATGGAAAAAATGGGAAAAAATAAAATAGAACAGAATAAAATAGATGTGGTATGTCTGCTTAAGAGAATATGAATATTTTTGTGTCACTGTAGCGTGGGCGAATGCACATTTAACGATATGTATCCAATAATTTCATTGTGAAAATGACATAAAAATTTTGCTGTTTCGCACAGAAACATTTCAAAAAAGCAGCGGCAAGAAATGGATGGCACGAAACGTTTGGACAGAGAAAAAGACATAGAAAGAGACAGCAAGAGGGAGAGAGAGAGAGACAGAAAGCTAGAAAGTGTGAAATCGAAAGAAGGAAAAATAAAAACAGAACAAAAATTCACAGCACAACAAGCGCATAAAATAGAATAAAACTATATTGCTTTTTAATGTGAAATATAAATAATATATATACATATGTGTGTGTATAGTAAGGGAAGAGTAAGAGAAATTATAGTTTTTTTTTTTGTGTATTTGTTGTTGTTATGCAGTTTATTTGTTTGATTATCGCATTTAATTTAGTGCTTGAATGGTTTACAGTTGAGCGCAACGAAAAAGACAAAAAACAAACAACATAAAAAAAAGTATGAAAAAATAGTTATTGATATTAATAGTTTATATATTTGAATATTTACATTACAAATGATTAACATATGCATGCCAGTTATAAACGAATACATTCCATTTTTAAGGACTAAAATAAAAGTTTTTATTTAAACAGTTTAAGTAATTGAAAACCGCAGTTTGTAATGCAAAAGACAACTCAAGCGGTTCGCTTTTACAATTGTCTTAAATGGTTAAGAAAGTATTTTACAACCCAGCTGCAACGCTTCTTTAAGAAAACCAAACCGAACCAAATGCAACCCCTTTACTTTTGCTGATTTCCCCCCAGCCGGCCACATTTCTATTGTGTGAACAAGATAAAATATTTGTATGACAAGCCAAAGTTTTTTATACTCTACAAAACTCTTTAAATGCTCTTTTGCTTTGGCTTAACCGAAAGTGCTCATAAATAACTGAATATGCCAGACTATCAGCAAGGGTATTTTTGAAACTGTTTCCCAAACAGTTGTCGCGTCGTTTTCTTATCAATCAAAAGGCACACACACACACACACACACCACATAGGTATGCCTTGTGATATTTTAAAAAGCGAGGGGAGCTTATGTTTGACATTTACGTGCGCTGTGATAAAATGCGGCACACGGCAGCCGTATCGATATACAAATGTGAAAACTGACAGCTCTATCGCTGACCAAGGCAAGCGGGGTTGAGATAATGCTGTGAGCCATCAATATAGAAATCAGTCTGAAATATGTCTCAGCTGATGACAGGCACAAATCAACGACTAAAAGCAGGACATAGACATACGTATGCATATTTCAGCACCTTAACAAATTGGCGCTCATCAGCGTCAAAGTATTAAACACTTTCTCATGATGATCGATCATGTCAACAGCAACAACAACAACAACAACGAATGCTGTGCACATGTGTGTTTATTATTATTATTCACGTTTATTTCAATGAAAATCTAGCTGGAGCGTTAGCTGATTAGCTTAAATGTTTGTGGACCAAACACAAATAAATATGAAAAACTATATATTCTTGTAGTTTTTAAAGCAATTAACAGGCAAAAAGTAAAAGTAGCTAGTCGCTTTTTATACACTACCCTTTGGCATTGAAAAAATCAAGGTAATTTTTTTTAGGTATACGACTTCTCAGCAACGCACAAAATCATTAAATTTTTATAATAATATACCTTAAAAATAGTCCAAAACCGGTTTGCAATTGCCTACCTACCCAAGTTCAAGAAAGCGCCCAGCAACAACAAAGGCACCTCAACATTAATCATTATACAACAGTCCAAAAAAATAAGCGACTCTAATTTATTTTCGTGAGTTACGCATGTGCGTTAGTTAATTTGTATGGTTGCGCTAATTAAGCAAAGATTCAAGCCAAGACTTACGCACTTGCTATTGAGTTTAACTTTTTTTCGCGTCTTTTCCAGCCAACTGTAGCCGAGCTGGAAGAGTTCGTAACGCATCAGAGCTTAGGGAAACTACAGGCCAGAGATTTTGTTCCAACAAAAAAAAGGGGGAAGGCAAACCAAACAACAACAACAACAGAAAAAAAAGAAGCAACAAACAAGAGAAGAGCCATAAAGAGACCCGAAAATTTGTGCTCAAGGTCAAAATATTCAAAATGGGCATTCAACTTGATAATTTATATTAAACGCGTTCGTTTCGTTGCGTTCAGTTCCATTCGGTTGAGTATAACTTGTGTAGGGTAAGCAAGCGTATTTTACACAAAATACAGAATATAGATACAGAACTGTATGTATCCGAATGTGTATGACCAAATATGGAGCAAAAGATCTTGTGGTCGCACACTAATTGTGTTTAAACCCAAGTCATAAATTTACTTTTAATGATTTGATTGCACTCGTAGATACTTGTTGTTGTTATTGTTGTTGTTCGGTGAAATAAACTGACAGCAAAATTGTTACTTTAAATACTAATTGTTGTTGAATGAGTTTTTTCAACCCAACAAAATGACTCAGCTGCAGGTAAAACATGTTTCTCTCTCCCTCTCTCTTTCTCTGTGTCTAGCTGTTACTCTCATTTATTTTATCGCTAATTTCAATTAACTGCATAACACACACACGCTCGAAAACCCCCTTTGACACCTCGTGCAGGAACTGAGTGTGGCATGTGTTATCGGCAACCTTTTGCTACTGATAAGCGTGGCACATTATTATCAAAGCCAATGCACAAATACTCTCTAACTATCTATCTATCTACCTAAAACATGAATTATCCGTTTTCTGCTCTTAACTAAGAAAGTTTATCACTTAACCCATCTCTATAAAAAGTGTTGGGTGCTTTAGAATTTTGTAGCTTATGCGGGTGCCACATGCCAGCTACTTTCATTTATTGTTTCTCCCTCTCTCTCTCTCTCTCGTACACCGATACAAGCATACTCGATAATTTTCGACGTTTTCAGTTACTTATGCAGTCAGTTGTTTAGTTAACAGTCAACCAAGCACAACTATCGTCATCATTGGGCAACTTGACTGAATCTAAACGCCAGACGTTAATTTGACATTTTTAATGGCAATTTTTTTTTTTGCAAATAACGAGACGTTGAGTAGTTATTGTTGTTCTCGTTATTGCTGCTGTTGTTGCAGTTGCGGTGTGGGCATTGCCAAATGGTAGGTAAAATAAGCGATTAAAATAACGGCACTGATTGTATGTCCGCGTGTGTGAGTAATTCAACAAAACAGCTGTTTCTGTAAACAGAAACGGTTCCAGTCAAACTAACATACTTGAGTAGTTAATTCATTTCAAGTTTCACATGATCCTTTATATCCAAGATTAGCAACTGTTAGCCAAACCCGATTTGCTCACGACCATCCAATTTGTCGCCATTTGGGTTAAGGTAAATGCGCAAAACTACACTTAATTTTTACTCAACACGCCAACTCCCCACAACACATAGCTGACCCTGAAGAAGGGCCGCTTCCAGCAGCACCTGAACTCACCATAAGCGAATATGTCAAACTCACTATGGTTGTCAGCGCAATGAGAAACCTACAGCGACGCTAGTGACCGACAAAAGGTGGCCAGTGGCCACCACTCAAACTCAGACTGGAAAATTTCCATGTGTATGTGCGTGTGTGTGGTAAAAAAAATAAAAGAAACCACAACGCGACAGCAACAGCAAAAACGAAAACGAAATACCCGCAACAGTGTACAACAACAGAAATATTTATGTACAAATTATGAACATGTTCAACATCGCAATGAGTCAACGAAGTTATGCAAAAAGGAAGCGCTGGCCATAATGAAGTTGAGTTTGAAATGAAAACGACAGTGCAAGAGTGTTGCCCAGAGTAAAGAAACTTATTAAGAGAGTAGGCTGAAGCGAAAGAAGCGCTACCAATACGATTTACGATGAGCTGAGCTGAGCCAAGGTTAAGTGAGGTAAGCCCAAATGATGTGGTGGTGGATTGTACAATAAGAAGTGTGTACATACATATGTACATATGTAAGGCAACTCTGCTCAGCAACAGCACAAAAACAAAGAAGACAAACTAACAGGGGTAAGACGAAGACAACACAGAGCGCAATCATGAAATAAAAGTTGACAATGAATGTACAAATATTCGAGCATGTGCGAGCGAGATAGACTGACAGACATGGACGAAGACAAGAGGCAACAGGTAAATAACCAACTATGCGTTTACATGTATGTGTCTGTGCGTGTTTGTGTTCGTGTAGGTGATTACAAAGTAATGTTTTGCTATCATACATAAAAAGAGAAGTAGGCAAAAAATAAATTAGGTAAAACAGCGTAGTGATAAGAAAATATATAATACATTAAGAGAAGAGTACAAATAAATATCAAAACAAGAGCATGCAAGGAAACTTACAAAAAAAGCAGCGGCACAAATGTTGTTGTTGGTTTTGTTGGTATGTTTATATCGATGCCGTTAACTTTGAGAATCACTCAATTTTTTCCCGATTTTGTTGTTGTTTTTGTATTCACACAATATATTTTGATTATTACAATACGATACGTTCATAAAGACGCGACGCAGGGAGTTGAACAGCGGATCACTAAAATGGCAAGAGTGGATGGTAAGGGAAACTGCACAATTGGACACTTTTATAAACAAATTACACTCGACTGAGGAGACCCACTTAAGACAAACGCGAAACGCAACAAAGGCGAGAAGAACGCGTAACACACGTGGAATGCAATATGAATGCCGAAAATGTCACAAACACGAATAGGAACCAAAAATGGAGGAAGGGGTTGCGGGAGGTGTGAAAAGAACACGCGCGTGTTCGTTAACTCTCTTTTTTAAGACCGCTGCGGAAAGAGAGTCGCAAGTGTGACCAGATGGTAACTGCTTAAAAAAGGATACGAAAAAGCTTCAATAAACGCGAATCGAATGAAGAAATAAGATGAGAACAAAGCACAAGATTTAATATCAGATATTAAACGAAATTGCGGCACTGAAATCGACATAAAACGCTTATTTAACTGATTTTTTTTTACTCGTTGATTCGAAAATTATTGATGTTATTTATGGCTTTTGAATAGCTATTTTGCGTAGTCGCGTCATTTGGCGGCGCTTTTTTTGGGTGATTTTTTTTGAATATTGCTCACTTTTTTGTTGTTGTCGTTGGTTGCTTGTAGATGTGCTTGTTGTTATTGTAAATGCAATTAAATGGTTAAACAAATATAAATTGCCCGTTGGCTTGTTGTTGTTTGCTTAAACAATTGAATCACACGCAACGGACACTCACACACACGCACACAAACAAACACAAGCAAATTCACTTACACACACGACGAGATGACGACGGCCGCAAATTGTTTATTTGCTTGCGCGTCTTCTTTTGCGATCGTTTTGTCGCCACAGTAAATCTGTGTAAATATGTGATAGAATTTAATTTTGTATTGCAGTTGGGCTTTAGCTTGTTTCGAACGAAATTGATTGCATTTAACGCACAAATGCTTTGTTGCTTTCGCACAAACTAAGTCTAAAAGTTAAAACAACTCGTAAATTTTGAATTTCTTTCGCCGTCCGCACACATGTGTACGTACAACAACATTAACAGTTAATGAGAGAATTAGCGATCGCATGCTTTGCTAGAGAATAACAGAAAACACATCGTTTGAGTAACATAACAGAGTAAATAACATTAGAGAATGCTTATCTGTTATTAACAGTGGGCAATTTGTAAAGTTACCAATTTGAGTATGATAAAAACTTAACTACTTAATACTTCATTTCAGTTGTATGACAAACGTTATTATGTCAGGTGACCAGTGATCGAAATAGGTATCTAAGCAAGTGAAGTGTGTACATGTTTATTCTACCGTACCCAGTAAGCTCAGTCGGTTAATTTAAATAGCGTATCGATAAGCAGAAAACGTTATACCAATCATCGCTTTTCATTTGCGCAGTTAACAATTGACACGTTTAATATTATAATAAGCTTTTAATTTATAATAACTGGCATGCAAATCCACAAAACTTGTGCCATTATTTAAATAACAATTAAAAAATATCGATTTTTCTGAAGCAGAGCATGCGATATTTAACAGAAAATGCGATCAACTCTGCAAAAATCAGCTGATCACGTTGGCGTTGCCATAACAGCCAGCTCTGGACAGTAAGCAGCAATTAGCGTTGATTTTTAAATTGTTTGTACAATAAATGTACAATAATGTTGATTTTTCAAAGTTACTTAATCGTTATAAATTCATTAAAAAAGGTTTAACAGCACAACCAAAAGTTTTTTTTTTATATGCCAGCAAACATTCTGGAGACAATGTGAAACTATTCTGTTCACTTAATCTGTCTTAGGCCAAGCTAACAGAACTCTTCTGTCTTAAATTTTAACACACGCTTTTAATTTCACTCGTTCTGTGTGTGCGGGAAAAGACTTCATTAAGCGAGATTTAAATTGGTTGGCAGCGAGCGTCTAAAAGTTGTTTGCATAAACAAAGCGCAGTTGAACAAAACGCTAGCAAAACGAACACGCTAAGCGATTAAGCGGAAAAACGGGGCAAGAATAACAAATGTGAAAGAGTCTACAAAAATTCGTTATTAATAGAATAGTGTGCGACGCGATCTAACAATATATGTACATATGTATAAAAATATATATATATATGTACAGACAACAATCAAACGTATTCAAACAAGTCTAAAGTTCAATTGAAAATTGGGTAACTATTGCCAATTCCCGCAACTCCCCCTTTCCGAAAAAATGTTCTGTTAAGCTTTGTTTCGTTTCATTATTCATAAGCAGAAACGTTGTATACGAATAAATATATATAGATTTTCAATTGTGTTGTTGTTTACATATGCGTGTGTTTGTGTGTGTTTGTCGACCTATAAGCTTTATAAAATTCTACACAACAAATCGAAAGATATTTAAAACTAAAATAACACAAAATTCTTTGTTGTTATTGTATGCGTATTTGCACACAATGTGTGTAAGTGTAGGCGTTTGCCTATTTGTTTTTAATAAAAGCAAGCAGAAACACTAGACATTATTAGTAAAGAAACGACGCGATCAGTGGCGTCCCATAACAACAACAAATAAAAACAACGGTACCTGCCCGCAAGATATACAGTTATGTTTGCGTTTTGTGTGTAACAACAAGCTTTTAAGCTATATATGTTGCTTGCAGTTATTTGAGAAGCGATAGTTTGATAACGATAGTTTGATAACGATAGTTTTGCTTATTGATCAATAATATGAAAGATTGAAGTAACTTACATGTTAAAATTTGCTAAAGATAACATATAGAAATAAGTCGCATTGCATTACAATCCCTCTATAGCGACGCCACTGCTCTAAATGTGCAGCACATGGCAGAGATTTACTTAAATTAAATGTGCAGCACTCAAAAAAGTAAGCACATTGTGAATGACACGATGTTCAGGCGTTAGCGGAAGACGTGTGTGAGAGGGGGTGGGCTGGGGCGCTGTGTGTGGGTGAAGGCGAGGTTGCCAGACTGCAGAATGCGAGTAATTTGCAAAATTTGCACTAAAATGTAAACAAAAATTGAAATGTGCAAATATTTGCATGGGACCCAAAAATATGCTTCAGCATTGCATTCGATTGAATTGTTTTTTTGTTTTTTTTTTGTGGCTACCACTGCTGTTGCTGCCACATGCGGCATTAGTAGGCTGTAAGCGCCAGATCACCCTTTACCTCACCGCCTACCCGCGCTGCACGTTCACCAATTGTAGCCCGTTGTATTGACAGCTTTCAGAACAATTGCAAAAGCATGCGAAATCAACAACAACAACGAGAAGAACAGTAAAAACGAAGCAAAGGAAGAAGAGCCAGACGCATATATATGTATGTAACTTGTAACTGTTTGTGTTTGCGTGTGTGTGTGTGTGTATAACTGTCAATGGCACTGAAAGCATCTTGTTAGCCGACGCAGATACAATTGTAAATGTTAGGATTTGCATTTTTTTTTTCTTTCGTTGATATTATCGTCCAAATTTGCACACAACCTTAAAACTGAAAAACAACAGCACAAAGCAAATCGTTGAAACAATTCGCAATAGAACAAACAAATAAACTTTCAAGTCTAAGCCGAAACTTTTGCCCAAAAAAAGGGAAGCAAAAATAACAACAACAGCTGCTATATTTATATTGGCATTGAGTACTTTTCTCTAAGGGTTTTCTGAACAATTGACCATAAATATACAAAAATTCGATAAGATAAAACTTTACTTAAGATGAGTTGAAGAAAAAACTTAACGAAACTTGTAATTAGTTGCTGAAATTAAAGCTTTTCCAACTTTATTTCTAGCTGATAATAAGTAAAAACGAGTTTAAAAACATTAAGTTAAGCAAAAGTTTCTTAAAATGTTTGCTGGTTTTTTGATATTTGAAGTAGTATTCAATTTAAGTTTACTTATTACTATTTTAAGAGAGTTTTAACTTGATTTAAGTGCTTATATACTCATTTCAAGTCTCCCGTTTAGCATGAAAGAGATTCCCGAAACGCAAATATTCAATTTAAGTATATTTAAACTTAATTATGGCAAGGTTTTTTTTGTAACAACTTCAAAACAGTTTAAATCTTATGATTTAAAGTTAAGTTTTTCTTTAAGGCATCGTTTTCTGAATTTATTTTAAGAAAATTGTTATTACGAATATCATATTTCAGGCATTACTATTATTTCTTAATAGGTATTTTTATGTAAAATTTAAATCAATAAGCTTAGTTTTAATAAAGTTTCTTTTAAATAACTTTGCCTCGATAAGAGCATGCAATCTTCGGTGTGTAAAAGTTATGGATTATCATTCAGTTTGTGTTAAATACATTACATATTGTAATAAATTATCTAAAACAAATTGTATTGATAAAACTCAATGACAGAAATAATTAACTATTAATTATGATGACACTATCATTCATTTAAGTGTTTGTGTTCAATTAAATTCATTATTATTTATGACAATGCAACAGTTTAAACTAAATTACATTACTTTGTCTCATATTTTTTTATTATTTCTCGCAGATTGCTTTAACAACAACAGCAACAAAAAACCACATAAACAATTATGAACGCCACTTAAATTGTAAAAGCAAATAATACAAAAATAAACTACATTTATAGAGTTCTATAAATAAAGTGTTAAGTAACAAGAACGACTGAAAACAAAACGAGAGTGCTTTAAGTATAATGACAGATACGAATGTGGAGCTGGAGAAAGGTGAGTTAAATTTCTGAAAAAATATCACGAAAGAATGCATTACTTTGGCATTAGAATATTCTTCGGTTCTGCCAAAGTTTACAACTTTATCTTGTTTAATAAGAAAAATGTTTTCTTTTAAGAAGTATTTCTTTTCTATTGATTCTTTATTAGACAACTTTTTACTATAGTAAGGATATTTATGCTAATGAACATTGTTTCGAAGCAAGATTTAGGAACTATAAAAATTAGATTTAGTATATCTTGAGGGCTTTTAAAGCAGCTCAACTACAAATTTATTGCAGCTTAAACAAAAAACATTATCTTTATGTTTTTTCACTTCTTTCTCTGTTAAGTAGCGCTTTTTTGACGTTTTTCTGAATAAAATTTAAATTACATTTATTTAGGTTCTAAAAAGTTTAAGCTATTTGGCATACACAAAAGACAGATTATCAGGCAGAACTTTAAATGCTTAGTTTCTAAGGCTGTAAAAGAAAGTTTTTAAACTTTTTAAGGTCTCAAATATCATCTCTTTCGTTGTTTGTTTTGCAGTGCCACGCCTTGGATTGCGTCACTTGCAGGCGTTGCTCTTGTTCCTCGGCCTTGTTGTCAATACCATACTGCAATTCAATGTGGGCGTGGCCGTTGTGGCCATGACAAATGCCACCTCCAGTAATCCAGAGCTGCCCGTAAGAGTCAAGTCAAGAATCCAAACACATATTTAACAATTTATGCCTTTTGCAGTACTACAACTGGACCGAAAGACAGAAATCGTATGTGCTATCCAGCTTCTATTGGGGCTCAGCGTTGACTCAATTCCCAGGTGGATATCTGTGCAAGCGTTTCGGAGCCAAGACAGTGCTGTTCTGGGGCAGCTTCGGTTCCGCCCTGTTGAGTGCCTGGACGCCGCAGAGCATCTATGTGGCCGGTTGGCGAGCATATTGTGCCATACGACTGCTGCAGGGACTCTGTCAGGGCTTAACGCTGCCCTGCATCCATCAGCATCTGGCCAACTGGGCGCCGGCTGTGGAGCGCACAAGGCTGGGCGCCTTTGCCTACACGGGCTTCGATTGTGGCAACGTTCTGGCCATGTATGCAGCCGGCATGTTGGCCAGCTCCCACTGGGGCTGGCCAGGCATCAGCTATGCCTCAGCGGCCCTAGGTCTGAGCTGGTGTCTGCTCTGGCTCATCCTAGGCGCCAATCGTGCCAATGAGGCACGTTGCATTGGGCCGGCCGAAAAGCGTTACATAGTCGGCGATTTGCAGCGCAGTGTGCGCAAGGAACGACAACTGGCCATACCCTGGAAGGGTATCTTCACATCGGCGCCATTCTATGCCCTGCTCTGTGCACGCTGTGCCGACACCTGGGGCCTGGCCACAATGCAGGCGGAGTTGCCGGCCTATTTGAGCGGCGTTCTGGGCTTGCAAATGCACAGCAATGCCTTCTTCTCGGCCCTGCCCTTTCTGCTGATGTGGGCCATGTGCTATGTCTATCTGATCATTGCGGATGTGCTGCTCCGGCGCCGATGTCTCAGCTTGACGGCGCTGCGTAAGACATACAATAGCATTGCGCTATGGACACCAGCTGCCATTATGTTGGCCCTGGGCTTTGTCGATGCCACACAGAAGCCATTGGCGCTCGCTCTGGTCACACTGAGCGTGGGCGTTAGCAGTGCCGCAACAATTGGCAGCGAATTGAATACCATCGATTTGTCGCCCGTGCATGCTAGCATACTCTCGGGCATATTGAGCACCTTCACCAATCTGGTGGCCATGCTGACGCCGCTGGTGGTGGGCGTGCTGGTCACTGAGCCAACGGATCGTAGCGAGTGGCAAGTTGTGTTTAGCATTGCGGCCACCGTACTCTTTGCTGGCAATGTCATCTATTTGATTTATGGCACGGCTGAGACGCAGCCTTGGAACGACAATGGCTGCGAAAGCGATACGGAAAGCGACTTTGAGGCTGCCAAACTGGAGATAAAAGCTGAGGCGGCAATGGCTCAGAAAGCAGTCGCATAGTTAAATTACTTAACAAATCTTAGTCAAAATTCAGCTAGTTAATTAAGCTTCTGCAGCACTTTATTTAAGTCAATGACGAAAATTTCTATAGCAAAAATTCTTATGCCTTTGACAGTTTAACAATATTATTTGTTAAGCTTAACAGGATCAAGCATTTTATTTATATATTTCATATTTAAAACAAAATATTGTTAAATCTTTCTTTGTAAATCAATAAATCAGTTTTTATACTAAACAAAAAAAAAACTCACTTAATTAAGTAAAAACAATTTTTGTATTTTTCTTACTAAATAAACAACATAAAACTTGCATTTGTTTTTGGCCTAAACACACACACACGGTCAATTAAACAAGTTACAATAAATATTTAATCTTTAAGAGATTAGAAAATATAAATAATTCCCATTTACTCGAACACAAGTGACTGGACAAATGTATTTTTGCTTGGCTAGCAATTTATGACAGTTTACAGTTTACTATTTGCGCATTCGTAAGATACAATAAGAAGAACAATAGGCAGCTGGCTGGCACTCAATCCCAGCTCTGGTCACACCTGGTCAACAACTTTAACTGGCAAACGAGACATAAAAACAGCAGCAGAAACAGCACAAAACACAGCTGCTTCAGTTACAATTTACAACAATTTTGTTGCGTTGCATATTTATAGGCGCATAAAATATTGTCGTTTATTTTTTTTAATTTAATGACAAACAATTTCGTTGCGTATCTAGGCGTATACATATAATTTGCCATTGGTAATGGCCTGTAGCGCTGTAGCAATCTATCTTCGCATTTACGACAACAAAACAATTACAACAACAAATAACAAATATCACCGGCTGAAACGGGGGGAAGCGAAATAGCGATAATAAGCGAAGCTCGCCCCCTGCAATGAGTGGCAACATTGCAGCATTCACGTGGTCAAAAGGACCATCACTCAGGGTTCATGGCAGGAGCAGAAGGTAGTCGTCGTCGTGGTCTGTTTAGTTCGCTTGGCACGTTGATAAAACATTTTATAGCATTTTATTTTATTTTATTTTATTTACACAAACACTATAGCAGGGTATATCAGTTGGATGCGAACACAAACCAAAGCTTTTACTACAGGGTAGCATTTTGTTCTTATTCAAGTACACATGTTTTTTTTTTTAACTGTATTTAACATTACGTAAACGCAACGTTGGCCATCAGCAATGCCGCTTCATTTGAATTAAACGCCATCATTTTGGGGTCATTATTTGGATACGTGCGTTAAATGAGACGCGACTGCTATGTGCCACGCCCCCATTTGTTGGGCATTTGAGTTACGTGCGTGAAGATTGCGTTTATTTATAACAGCCAGACACTGTTTCAGCCCAACATATGCTTGCTGACGCTTTTCAACAAAATTAAAGGCAACTTTAAAAAATGTTAACACCTTGCTGCAAGTGCCAGCATACGGCCGATTCTAAGGAACATGAGGCATGAGGCATGACGCTGCTGCCTTAATTAAAAGCATCTAGCCAAACGACTGCCAAAAACAAGGAACAGCAACTTAAATTCAAACTCAAACGCAACCAAACTTGGCGCCTCTTGCATTTTTCTCTTCTTTTTTTTTTCTTGGTAAGCAGTCGCAGCTGCCAACTTTTTGGCCAAAAGGGCGTGGGGCGTGGGATGCTGCCATGTTAACGTGCGTCTGCCGAGCGTGGCAGCTTCTAATTAATGTGCGCTCAAAACTTTACCAAGCAGCAGCAGTAGCAGGTAGCAAAAAAAAATAAAAAAAAAAATAACTACACAAAAATGGCTTAAAAGTGGCAGACTGCAACTAAAAGCAGAAATGGCAACACAAATGCCGAAAAAAAAACCCTTAAATTCCCTGGCAATCAAAATCTCAACCGGCAAAATCGCTTTCTATATTAAGTTACAAAAATTTCATTTGGCCCAAAAACTGTTGCCCTTTAGACCTTAACCAGCTGTGTGTAAACTTTTAAATTAAATCGCTGTAATGCCATTTGGCCAAGAGATATAGTCGCCATCCAAAACACTCTTCTCGTCCCTTCTGAAAAAACTGCAAATGACATTGGGCAAACCGGAAATGTGCAGCTGAGAAAAACTTGCAAATGAAATTTTAATTGTTTTAAGTATTATATTGACAAATTGGCCAAAAAAGCAGTTTTCTGCACAGCACTTGTTTATAATTAAATTTGTAAATGTTAAGCTTATTAAGCTATAAATTAAATAAACTTTGAATCTTACATTTGCTTTGGGTAAGAGAATAAATCAAATGCACAGAAAACTTTTTTTCTAGCTGCTAAAAAGCCAAAAACTAAATAGAAATTATTTGCTATTACTTTATTCATTCAATAAACATAAGTCTAAACCTGAAACAGCTACAAAAGTTAATAAACAAAAATTGAATCCTTAATCTAAATAGTTTTATTTGTTATTATTTAGTAGTTATTATTCGCCTTACAACACAAATATTTAGTTACATTTGCTGTTTACAATTTATTTTATTGCAATTTAAGAAAAACAAAAAAAAGGAAAAGAAAATGCTTCATAGAATATTGTAAACAATTTCATAACATTTTCGCTTGTTTGTTATAACTGAATATTTTATAACATTTGCCTTTGGCTTTGGGTGGCGGCTGCCAATTGCCAGCATTGTCAGCGTCACTCAAAAGCATCACAAATGTAAGCAAGGATTCAGGACAATGCCAACAGGCACACATGACATGGCATTCAGTTGAACAAAAAAGGGGTGGGGGGGATTTAATGCACGCAAGCATTAACAATGAATGTAATTCAATATGCAAATTGGCGACAACAATTTTCTACTTTTTCCGCTGTTTTCTACCCAATGCAATGGCAGCCAGCTGCCTGCCTGATTGTGTTTAAGGACATACTTTTCTTTTGATTGTTGTTGCTGTTGTTGTTGTTTAATGTCACTCAATTGGCAATATTTAGCCGCTAACCAAAATCCATGTGAGCCTCAACATATTTTCTCATTAGTTTGGCAAAACACAGCCAACACAAAAGGGGGGCAACCGCAAAAGCAGCTCGCAACTGCAACAATGCAGCTGCATCCAAATGTTGCTTGACGGTTGGTAATGATGTTGTTGATGGCCTTTTACACTGAGTGTGTGTGTGTGAGTGTGTGTGTGCGCGTGGATGCGTGTGGATTGGGTCTGGTTGCAACCGCAACAGCTAAATGATATCACGTTGTCCAGTTTGCCAGTAATTAATTAGACTCGCAGGCATTTTATATGAAGAGTCCTAGGCAGATGCACTAATTGAACATGAAATGGCATTCTATATGCTGCCTGTGTGCGCGTGTGTGTGCGTGTGTGTGTGTGTTGTCATACAACATTCAACATCATCATTGTCATTATCATACTCCTCAAGCTAATCGTAATGACCATGGACTCTATTTATCTCTCTGATCCGCTCTGATTTGCTTTCGTCTCCTGTGTGTGCATCCCAAAATTCATCAGCACGAATTCTGATGTCGACTAAGTGCAGCTGACAGCACTTGAAAACTGCACAACGCACTTGATGGGAGCATGTTGTGCCTTAGGCATCGCAGTCTTACATTCGCTTCCACTTGTGCCTCATCCATCTAAATCAGTGCGCAGCAGCTTACCCCTAAAACTCAGAGCCCAGTACCCCAAGTAGCCAAAGCTATACTATAAACGACTTCAACTTACACACACACACACACACACACTATGTCTGTGGTTTGGCTGAACGTCTGTGACGTCTGTGGATTTGGGTTTGGTACATTCGATGTACAAGATTTCAAATTAAATAAGCACAAATCAAATATTTTGCAATTTCTGTCACTGCATGCCTTTGCCTGCTGTGTGTGGTTGTGTGTAAGTGTGTGTGTGTGTGTGTGTAGGGGGAGGAGGAAGTGAAAATGAAAATGGGCAGCGCTACTTCTGCTGCTTTGAGTGAGTGAACAATTTTGGCTTTGGTTCATTGTGAATTGTGGTGTGAGAGTTTGAGCTGCCTTCAGACATTGATTTATGTGGTTTTAGCGGCCCTGTTCAAAGTTGTTGGCATTGCTGTTGTGTGTTTATTTGGTGTATAGTTGGTTGCTGATGGTTTATTGGCTGAAAAATTAAGTCGGTTGAAAGTGTAGCAAGTGTTGAGTATGCCGGAAGTGATGAGGCATCGAGATTATGGTTTCATGCTTCACTCTTTAGATTGTTGCTTTTGATTTGTGTTGTGTGTTGTGTGTGTGTGTAGCGAGTGTGGCCAGCTTTGCTTTTGAGCAGCACAAACCACAAACGAACAAGCTTATCGACAGCTTATTGTTCCTATTAAAAAGGCTCATACACTCGATTTGAGGTATTTTGGATTTTGTTTCGCAGAGACTTTCAATGATTGCAATAGAACAGAACTCAAGTTTTCTATTTCAATACAATGCAAGTCAAAGAAATATTTCGTATTGGTACAGCTGAATAGGAAGACTCTTAAAAACTGTTTTGAAAATGTGCAATTTTCAATATTGATATGCAGACAGCTTTCTATTTGTCTAAAAAATGCAAATAGTTATTGCAGTACGATGAATTCCCTTTGCACACGAATCAGCAGAACAACGAACAACTTCGTTATGAAGGAGACTTTTAATAAAGAAATGTTTTGTCCATTGAAGTTTAATAATCCTGATTGAAACAAGCTTTTGTGTTGTGAAAATGAACTCTACACATAGTTAGCTTCATTTTACGAGGACTTATTTTGGAGTTGTTCGATCGATATCGATATTGTGAATTTCCTTATCGATGTATGCAATATGGTCACACTTTTCACATTCGTATTCCATTAGTATTTCTTTGTATGCATATTCTAATAGGAAATTGTCTTATTCGATTGAAAATCAAAACTAACACAATATTATTATTTAGCCAAAAATCTATTCAGTTTATTTGTAATTGAAAACTGCAAACAGCAAAATTTCGTTATGAAAATATATCAAATTATTTGTTTATTAAACAAACCATATGTTTATTGAATATCCAGTTGCCTCAGTGCCAAAGCGAATGTAATTTAATCATTCAACCGAATGACAAATTATATCAAAAGAGCTGACAAATGCATGAAACACTAAACTTTATTCAACTGAAGGTGCCAAAAAGGCTTGCACTCAGCATCAGTTTACGTCCAGTTTGCAAACAGGCAAGTTTAGGCAAATCAATAGTGGTTAGTTATCTTGGATGTGGCAACAATGATGGCAGCAGCAGTGGCAGCAGCTGGTGAGTAGACGCAATGGTTGGGGGGCGAGGCAAGATGCTGCTGACTAGCTAATTAGCCAGTGAACGAGCAAAATTATGACAAATTAAAATGCAACCGGACGAAGGCTTGCCCATAACAATGGCAGGTGGCACATCGTTGTTGTTGTTGTTGCTGGGTCGAACACATGCGCACACGTCCCGTAATTACCCATAGCCACCAAATTGGAATAACAAAAGGCAGCCAAATGGCTGAGCGCGCACTGTGAAGCCAGCGAAAAGAATGGCCCGAAAAAACAAAAAAAACACAAAAAGGGTGACGAGACAAAAGCTTCATTTCCATCACCCAGGCATAGTCGTAATGGTAATGGTCATATGGCCTAAGAGATCCTGATGAGAGTGGGAGGCATGGGTGCGTGTCGAGCTTGTCCGTTCGTCACGGCCGTTTGTGGCTCATTGGTTCCGTCGAGCCGTGCAACAGCGGGAAAGAGAAAGCTGCAAGGGCAATTTTTCATTGCTCCAAACGTGGCGCAGTGGCTGGCGCTCGTTTTCGGCCCACATAAATTAACCGAAACGTATTAATTCTTTTATATTTCCAACTGCCTGCCTCGACTCGCCTCGCCTTGTGTCCCATTTTTTTTTTTATATGCGAGCAAAAATTTATGCTTGAATTAAATATGATGACCAAAAAAGCAGTCGCCAGAGCAGCCAAACGAATGCTTTTCTTCTTTATTTACACATGTAGTATGCCGTACAACACGGCGTATACGCGTCCACGTAGTATACAACAGTGTGCACAATTAATCTTGCAACGTGTTTTATGTGCCTTGATGCCAATGATGGAGACACTCTTTGCCATCTTACCCCAAGCAAGCAAGCGAGCGCTGTGGCCATCATGCTGCGGCTGGGTTATAATTGAATTTTCATAGCCATTACC
The DNA here is from genome assembly GCA_035044725.1 of Scaptomyza caliginosa. Lineage (NCBI taxonomy): Eukaryota > Metazoa > Arthropoda > Insecta > Diptera > Drosophilidae > Scaptomyza > Scaptomyza caliginosa. The sequence continues at coordinate 730,932 of JAWNNR010000036.1, read as the reverse complement.
AGAACGTCGTCAACGAAAATGAGACTTAGAATGGGAATGGAAATGGGAATGAGGATGTACTCAACGTTGCTTGTCGGCTCTTGGTCATTATTTAAATGTAATGACGCTTTATTATTACGGCAATCGAAAGCAAATGATTCCGGCTTTATAAATATAAATCAAATTAGAAGCAAGAAAAGCTGCCAGCTAGTGCTCAATTTTGTGTGTTTGTTGTTGCGTCTCAAGTTAAAGCAGCCACATGTTGCATGGCCATTTGGTCAATGTGGCGTGTGGATAATGTGCAAAGCGTTTCCTTAGCTAGGACAATATAAAAAACATTTAAAGGATAAAAAGAGACAGATAGAGAGAGAGAGAGGAAGAGAGATAGAAAGTACGATGGCAAAAGTTGCCAGTTTGAAGGGACTACACCAAAACAACATTTAAGTAAACATTGAGTATTTTAACACAAAGTGGAAACAGTTTGATAAGTTGTACAGCTACATAGGAAGACAATCACATAATAAGAAGGTTTGGAAAGCTAAATCTATATTATTACTTTATACTAGATAAGAAATCATGCAAGACTTACCGTCGAAAATATTGTTGAACTCAATTTAAACTGTAAGTAAAGAGAATATAGTTATTATTATGATAATAAAGAGCTTCGATAACTTATCAATAAATATCGATTACTTTAATAACAATATCGAAACAATTTAGTGAACATAAGTTAAAGAAAGCTAAGCTTAATTAGTTTTAAATATTAACTTAAACAACAAACGTGTTATATTTAATTGAATTCAATTAAAATTTACATACTTATCTTTCGATAAGTTGCTGTTGGCCATCGTGCAACACTGTGTGTGCCCTTGTTCAACACTAAGCAAGATCAGACAATTAAATTGGAATTAAACAAGCAAAATGATCATAATACCATTATTTGACTTTGCCAATGGTACTGCAAGTCTCTGCTCATAAATCCTAACTAACAACTATACTTCAAACATTTCAGATGCAATCGATGTCAATAAACTGGTATTTGCCGTGAAACGTGGCTCCTTGCCTTGGCCCGGCATAATGCTGCGCCGCTGGACAACGCGCAGTTGCATTGTGCAATTTGTTTTAACTGATGAAATACGTTTGATATACAATGACAAAATATGGCCCTATAATACACGATCGAAGCAGACGTTCATTAATGTGCAATCCCTGGAATCGGATGAGTTTTGCAAAGCTGTTGTCATGGTGGAGAGAGCGCTGCCAGAGTCGCAGCCAATAACACCAGCCGATGCGAACAATCATCACGAGTTGCTGATCTTGGATCAAATGCAATGGCATTGCGCATCGCTGAGCGTGGAGCCCAAGTTTATAAGGCAAGTTAATACGCTAAGCAGCAGCATTGGCATGCAGAACTATGCAGCGGCACATTTGGCCTTTAAAAGGCTGATGAGAATGCAAACAATTAGCCAGCTTTTGCTGGTGCGCAATCCAAAATCAATTTATGCTATACGCAAACTTGCTGGCTATGTCAGCTATAGGAATGCGACACTGAACAATCAGAAGATGATCAGAAACATGGCCAGACGTCTTGTGCGTCGCTTTAGTGATGTTTTCAATGCCCTTTGCATTACAGACTTTTGGTTTCTATACGAAATGAGAGCTCACATTTATGCGACCTATGCGAAGGCAACGGAATCAGTCAAATGACTGACACCCGAACAAACACAAATACATGTAATATAAATAAATAAATGCCATTTGAGTTTTTTATTATAAGTAGACCAATCATGTCAAGATTTCTGTGATTTGCTTGTACAACTGACAAATATGCCGGGCAGAGCGTTGAGGTAAAGTTACGAACCTAAAGCTATTGTCCAGAGATGTTAACACAACGAAGGGCTAAGGAGAGAGATACACCATCGATCAAAAAATTAGACAAATCATCGTATGACTGTCGTGGTACAATAAACAAAAGCCAAATGTGTTCAAGCCGTGACAGACTGCGACAACACCCTAACACAAGTTGGTCAAGCAAACAACATTTCCCTTTTGCACACAGCCTCAATGCGATGGCAATGGTCAACAAGGGCAGTCAGCGGGCAGCTGTAAAGGCAAATTCAATTTGAGCTGTCAAAAATCTAACCAATATTGGCTGCGTGTGTGTGCATGTGTCTGTTTGGGTTTGGGGTGGGCGTTGCTTTTTGGGTGCTATCGTGGTGCAGAATCGATTGAAAACATAAACGAAATTGACAGCCAGCATGCCAGGTGACCAGCCAGCTCGCCCCCAACCGCCTTCTTGTTATTAGCTGGCTAGCGACGGCTCTTTGAAGTTAAGCCGGCCGCATAGCCATTGTTTAAAGGGCGGGTGGTGTAAAAGGCGGTAGCAGGTGTCCATGTGTAAGTAAAGCATCAAATTAATTTGACATTTGCTTTGTCACTCAGCCAGCGCCAGCGATACAGACAGAAGCAGCACCAGCAGCAGCAGAAGGTCTTACGGTTTTAACAATGCCAGAGAGCGCCACAGTGACCACTGTCAACAATCACCATACCTAATGATGTGTGTGTCTGTCTGTGCGTGTGTGTCATGTGCAGAACTTTTATTCGAACACACACACCGTAGATACAATGCCTTCGCCAGGCATTTGGCTTATTGCCACTTGGCCAAAGTGAAAGGCAAAGCTTTTAGAGAAATTAGCACATGCCAAAGAAACATTTGAAATTCACAGTATTTGCTAAAAATATGCATACGTACTTACTATATGCGTTGTTGTTATTTGAATAAAAACAACAAACTGTACGTAACGTAAATAAATATATTAAAACGGTTTTTATGTATCTTTCAACCATTCAAAGCAAAAGAAAAAATTGTGCGCCATTTCAATAATAATGTTATTTTTTAATTTACCTAAAATGCTTCTAAAACACACACACATACATAGGTAGCAGCTATTAAAAAGGCCAAAATAATATAGGAAATGAACAAGCGTTTTGTGGCAAACGTGGACAACATTGCTCGCCGCTTCTGTCTCTAGAGACTTAGAGCACAGTGGGAACAAAACGAAAACGATACCTAGATATCGTTTGAGCTTAAAGTATTTTGTAATGAAACAAGTATAGAACCAATTTGCTCCACTGTGCCTAAGCGCTATTATGTCATAAGCACCGCTACTTAGTGGCGGATTTTATTTTTATAGCGAAACGCTCTGACGTTCTGACATTCTTACCCGCAAGCGTGTACTTCTAAGACCTGCATTAAGAGCCCTAAAGCTGTTTGAAGTTCTTTGAATTTAGCTGAATAGGTGTGTTGCCTACGTTAACGTGAACTTGTCAGCCGCATAGAAGTTGGTAGGTAAATATTTTGAGTGCTTGTTGCTAATTGTATTAAGATTTGGACTTACCACTCTAATGAATTGATTTTATTTGCCAGTACTGTTCTGTTTTTTTGTGTTTTGTGTTCAGCTCGCAAGCCAACAAATGAACTGACCGACAGGTTCAGTTGTGTTTTGTAATTTATGTACAAGCCTCTGATATTTATCTCAACTGTTGAGCCGGAGACCGAAGAGCTAGAGCTTATCGCCAACTCATGATGTTTTTTTTCTTTTGGCCAAACAAACAAACAATGCGAACAGGCGGCAGTTTTGGGCTTTTGATAAGGCAAACAAACAACAAGAATAACAACTGTTGACTTGCAGCTGTGATTTATTTTGCTTTTAAAGCGCATTTTAAAGTGCTCAGCCGTAAAAAAAACTCACACACAACACAAATTGTGCTGACTTTCATGTGCAGTCATTAAAAAACATAACAAAAATGTGTGTGTGTTGGCTCCTGTCCTGGCTCGGGTTTCAGCTTATATGTATTTGCATTTGCTTGTTTTATTCACATTTTTTTTCTTTTGATACTAATTAAAAATTGTATATTTATCAAAGTTAGAGGCGTCACACAGGCGGCAAAGCAATTTGCCAAAATAACCGACATAACTCAACAAAAAAAAACATATGTGGCAAGCACATACACACAAACACACACTCGGATATATTTGCGGGCAAAAAGACGATGTTGAAAGAACTTTACAATAAAACGAAAGTTTAATGCACAAGTTTTGGCCCAACGTTTTGTGTTTGATAGGCAGGGGGGAAGGGGGGAAGGGAGAGTAGTGGCAGAGTGGGCGTGACTTAGCTTTGTGAGTGCTTAATGCAGTCGGTGCCCCCTTTTGCTGGGGTTATGTTGTTGCTGGTCTGTTTGCGCAACTTACAGCCAAAGTAAACTCATTACCAATGCAAACAAACACAGGCGGCGAAACTTTTAAAAACCGCCCAGAAACTATTTGCTTGCGCCGCTCCCAAAGCGTAACCAAATGAAAATCATTTTACACATGTCGGTCGGTCGGTCGGTCGGTGTGTATTATATGAAAACCAAAAAAAAAAAAAAAACCACACTAAAAATAATAATTAAGTGCTCGCATTTCAATTCAAAAGGCAAATTAGGCATGCCATATTGAAAAATATTTATTAAATTTTGTTAGCAACCAAAAAAAAAACATATTTCATATGTCATGTCATGCAAATAGTTATTTTGCGGCCTCGTTGTCTTTGTTTATCAAATTGCTTTATTGATGTATTAATTTTAATTAATGTACATTTGCCAAAATGTGTTGAACAATTAAACGGCTGTATTATATTAATTATTCAAATTATGTTATTTGCACAATTATGCAAACAAATAACAAAAGTTTTGCGTTTACCCACAGCGTCAGTCAAACAAAAAAAAGTCAAAACATTTTTAATCGCCATTCAAACAAAAGGGTATAAACTGTGCTTTTACTAGTTGAATTATTTTTTGCTTTCTCAGAAAAACGACTTTGAACTTACAAATGTCACAAATAAAACTTGTTTATCGCAAATGCTTCGCTGGAAAAATGTTTAAGTTAAGCTTTCATGCTTGCTGAATTTAAGTGGACATTGAATAAATCTACTCCAAAGAGTATCCAACTAGTTTAGTATAAACATTTCGTCTATATAACTGTTTTATTTCGTTAGTATTTTACATTAAAATGTTATTGTTATCGCTCTTAGCCAGTTTTTTGTGGGTTCGTATGTGTAATTTAAATTGTTGCTGACAACATCGTGGGGACATGGCCGCATTTCCGTTGCCTGATGTTATTGCTGCTGCCAGGGCACTTATTAACCGCATGGTATTAATTAATTGGGTTATGTTTTACAACTACAAGCGAGCGAATGGTACCATGTACTTCTGCTGCCAACGGTTCGGTCAGCTGTTCATTTATTTATTAATTTGATTAATGCATGTTTGCGCTGATCAAGTATACGCCATGGTTTTGCAGAACTGTGCGTTGACAAAACAAATATTAAGCTAAATACTTGACATAAAGCTAATGCGATTAGCGTTGAATAAGTAGCAGTAGTTTAATGCCACTTGACTAACCCAAACCCAAGCCCAAACCCACACAAACACAACGAAAGCTGCAAGCGCTTGCAAATTCCGAGTCCGAACTGGAAATCTACTACTCAATGCTCATTAAGCATTAGCAGCAGCAGCAGCAGCAGCAGCGGCAACAGCAACAACAATTTTAATCAGTTTTTTTTATTCTATTTGCGAGTGGAACGTAAAAGTGAGGGCGGTTGAAGGCGAAAGCGCAAATCACAAAACACAACAGCGCACAAAAATTGGTAATTACCGCTTAATGTAGCAGCGTGGCGTTTAGCGTATTTCTTGTCTGATTTTGTCGAAAAAGGGGCGGAGGAGTGGGATGGGGGCAGCAAGGGGGGCTCAGGTCTTTGATGCCATGTTAATTTGAATGAATTTAATTAATAAGCGCTAAAAACCAAACTGACGTCAATTGCGACCAAAAAGAATTCTACGTTCCCGCATTTGCTGTTCGCTAGTTGCTGGGGCAACTGGATGACTCGGCCAGCATGTTCATTGGGCCCTAATAAGTAGACATGGCCATCTGGTGTGCGGCTGGCTTTCTGGCAGCGGTCTTTGGCAAATTTGCGGCTTAGGCTCTAAGCGGCTCGATATTGACAATTATGCCAAATATTATTGTGCCTCATGATGATGACATTGCCGCAGCTGCTAATGACGTTCCGCAATGTAAGCTCTTAAGCGGATATTCGAATTTCCCCATTCTATATGTGCATGTAACTAATAGAAATTAGTTGGCCCATTATGGCCCACACACACACACACACACACACACACATGTTTATATTTTAATTAAAAATTGATTGGCGTTATTTGCATTTTATTAAGGAATTTATTTCAACCGCAGGCACTTTTGAGCAGCTTAACTGACCACAACGCATAGATTAATTATAATAATCATTTTTGACAACTGCCAAGCAGCATTGATAAGCTTAGCAATTAAGTCAAATTCATTTATAAGATATTTTAAAATTAGTAATTACTTACAAGAAATATACGATTTGAATGAAGCTCGCTTAAAAAGTTTAATCCAAGAACAACTGAAGCAACAAAATTTGTTAAAGAACAATAAGAAACTAGTTAAAGTCATAATAAATGTACCTTTTCCTGCCCTTGACACATGAAATGAATAAAAACGTATATTCGATTGGGAAAAAAGCGTCTATATACAAAAAGTAATGATGAAAATAAACTCTAAAAAGACTTTAAACAAAATAATCAAAAACTGTCTAGTTTTCATAGAAATGGATTGGGAAACACCGGAAGTACTGAAGACCAAACAATAACAACCTATGTCAGTTTGACAGTAAGCATTATTAACTTAAGACTAAATACAAATAGTTTCTTATTGCTAGAAATAAACAATAAATATGCCATGTTCATATAATTGTCCATAAATAAAATCAATACAAAAGACACGTACGAATTGCATTGATGTGAAATGGCAACATCAACATCAGACTATAAATAATAATGTGGTCACACTTGGGCAATTGACTTTTCAATTTGCCTGCAAGCTTGTGAATTTCAATTTAGAAACAATACAATTTTAATAAAATGTCAAATTATTTATGCCAAAGGCCCAAACACACAAGTGTAATCCAGAAACCGTGAACAGAAACTAAGATATATTTATATATATATAAATATGTTTCGAAATTTGTAATTGTAATATAAAATCAAATCGAATGTAACACAAAGCATTTTTAAATCGGCTACAAATAAATACGGGCGTCTATAGCTAAAACAAGTGTCGCTTTTCGTTTGTCGACATGTGAAACAATAAAGCTAAAAATCGATAGCAAATATTGCCAATACAGCTCTGTGTCATATCTAAATCGAGTTTATGTGTGTGTGTGTGTGTAAGCAGCAGCATGCTTGTGTGCATTGCAATGTTTGTGCAAGTGTAAATGCAAGAGCAAAATAAACTGAACGTGGAGAAATAAAAACGTTGCATACATTCAGGAGCAAAGCGAACGTGACAGAAAAAGCTGTCAGTAAGCGTGTGTGTATGTATGTGTGCACAGTGTTGCAAATAAATAGATGCACAATAGCCAATAAATAAAAGACAGCCAAAGAATGGTTAAATAACATCATGGTCTAAATATGTCATCAAGTATTTGATTTGTTTGCGCATATTGCGCACTGAAAAAGTTGAATAAATTGTCTAAGCTAGGTAAATAAAGCTACTGTTGGGCGGCAAAAGGCACTTTTGATAAGCGAAGCATATAATTAATTTACATACTGTTGTAAAATGTAGCTATGGGTTACCTTTTTTGTGGCAGCGACAAGTTTAGATTGTCAGCTGTTGAGTGGCAGACAGGCACGAAATTGATTTCCAATAAGCTGCTTGCCACGTTAGATTGTGTTAATTTTACGCTAAATCTGTTTTGGCTCAGACTCCGTTGATAAACTTTGACATTGATGAGTTAATGATGATGGGGACAAACACACACACACACACACCAGAAGCAACAAACAAAATGTCAGAAGCTTGCTTCAAAGGCAAGTCGCATTTGACGCTTGTTAACTTAACGTTGAATGCCTGTGGTGTTGGGTGTTGTTTTGGTTTTATGGCCAAAGTTGGCAACGAGTCTTTGTCATTTGTCATGGACGTAGTAGATATGCCAAAAATTAAGTCAAGCAGCACAGACACAAAAGTTTTGCCATTATCTAACTGATCTGATGGGCCTACTTCTAATATGGCTTCATAAAAATGCTCTTTATTAAAACACTTTGTTGGCTGAGTGAGTGTCAGATAATTAACTAGCTTAGGATATGGGCATTTAATTATGATAAATTGTTGTGTTTTAGTGATTTAATTGATTGGTGCTGTGCGTATTGGGATGAAAACTAAAATCAAATTAAATACATTATGAAACATAATATATATAAATATATATTAAATTGAACTCATATACACATCGGTCATTAGTTTGTGTAACTCAATTAGCTGCAAACTACACATTTTCATCGATTAGTTTTAATTGTGCATATAGAAATCATATTTGGAAATACTATTGATTATTATTCAACCACAGAAATGAGGTTAAAGCTGCACAGGCGGTTTGTGCATTGCATGTGCCAAAGGAATTTTCAATTCGGTAATAACAGCCTGTACCTAATTATTTTCATAAGTAAGCAACTTGTTTTACAATCTCTGAGAGACTTTGGCTTGCAGTCCGGCCCTTTTGCTGTCGGCAGCAACAAACTGTACGCAACTCTCTCACAAAAACTTGATAAAAACCTATTTGGCCTCTAGCCGAATAACAAAACTTTACCAAAACCAGAAAATGAAAACAAGACAACAACAAAAGCAACAAGATAAAAAAAATTGTGAATACTGTACAAATAACCAGCTTTTGGCAATGTTAACCAAAAACTCAATTTCCGTTTGAAAACTCATTTCGCATTTTGGTTGTTTTAAATCAACAGCAGCAGCATCAGCAGCAACATCTGTAGTAGGAGCAGAAGCAGGCCGGCAGACAAACAATTGCGTAAAAACAATAAACAATACTCTGGCAACAGCCACCAGTGGCACTACTAGCAGAGGTGATTTGTAAAAAGGGGAGACAACAGTTGCAACAACAACAACAGCAACAACAACAGCAACGCATTGCTCATGTGCATGCCCACAATTAATTTACAATAAAACAATCAATTGATTACCATTACATCCGGCCGCGTAGCGGAAATTGTGCGCAATATCCCTTTGTTAAGCGGACGAATGGCCTGACCCCGACGAGTTGAAGAAGTGCAGCAGTCAGGGCAAAAACGACTGGCCTTTGGGCAACAGTGTCAAGAAAAAAGTTTCAACCGCAAATATAGGCAAAGTGGCCGAAACACGTACATTTTTAAACCCAAATTGACAGCTGGCGGTTAACTGTTTTGACAGGAAGAGAGAGAGAACTTCTCCAACCGCTCCAACAAGCAACCGATTAGTGTTGAAAACCGTTTGCGTGCCTTGTTTTTAACGCCTAAAGACTTAATGAATTCATTAGGGGTAACTGGCAACTGGCAAAAGCGATAAAGAACTGTGAACTAAACTATTAAGCACTAAAGTGCTTGTCATTCTTTGTGTGTTTTTTGGGTATTTATTTGTTAACCACAAAATGAGTCAGCTCTTAGCCAAACTTAACCTTTGACAAGCGCCTTCCGAGCCTAGAACCATGTCAAAAGTGTAACTGGTCGGCACGTGTCACGGATTGCTGTGAGTGTCGTGAAATTTCAATGATTAACCATTACAAACAAGTGACAACAAATTAATTGGGCGCACAGCAATTGTGGTTTTAAGTGTGTCAGAGTAAATGTCAGCAACAGAGAATACAATTGACATACAAGAAGGTTTTGGGGCGGTGTGACGGCGTCGGTTGCTTGTCTGCCAAACTTACCTCGGCGGCAACTTGTTATGCAAAACATAAGTTTCACTATGACTACTGTATGTAGGACGACAGGCTCGGGCGTTTAAAAAGTTAACACTAGTCAAAGTTAACCAAATTTGTTGCATACTTTGCTGCGCCGCTTCACAAAACACACTGAGCCAACGAGACTGCTGACGGCTGCTGCCGCTGCTGCATATAATGAGCTACCAAACCAACCACCCACTCATTCGCTGCTGGCGCCACACAACTGGGGCGCCCTGAATGGATATGGATGTTGGCTGTTGGCTGTTGGATGCTGGGCTAAAAGTTGCGCCAAAATGCTTAAACGCAGCGGGCGCTTCTCCTCATCATCATCATTATCAACATCATCATCATCTATAACATGAAGCGGAGGCAGCAGCATTATAATGAAAGTGGCAAGCGAACGTAGCACAATGGATCCAGCACAATAAAAACGGCTTAAAATTCAAACTTTGGCATAGTCTGAAAATAATTTGCATTTTCCTGTTTCGATTACCAATAAGTGTTCTTTCTCTCTTTTTATACAAAATATTTGCTCAGGCTGCTTTCACTGCTGCTTGCTGCACTCGCTTTCCAGTTTTCCAACTCACAAAACTTGATGCTTTGGCCAGACAGGGTTCATACAAGTCACTGGTAAGTTGGTAAATTATAAGAGTCCTTGCCAAGGCCATGTTAATTATTCATGTTGGGCAATTGAGCAACTCTATGCATATAGTATTTTATTTTATATTCTGGCCTAGTTATACATTGTTTCTCATGGGAATATAATAAGTCTTACTTATGCATTACTTGTAGCTAAACTGAAATGTGCTCAAAACTGTAGTAAAAATGTTGAAGAAACTTTACTAAAACACAAACTAAATTGATTTCTATTTTGTCGCCTTTTGTGATGATCAGCGTCCATTGTGCGGCACACAAGTTTATTGGCCTTACCACCCGGCGACAGGTAATAGCAAATGGGTTTTATAGACATGTGTACACACATACATACATGCGCATATGTATGTAGTTCTATTATATAAATACACACAGACACGTACTATACCATATTGCAACACTCTTTAATATGCCTTCAATGCAGTTTAATTAACATTCTGAATGACGTCAATGCTTCGGCTTTTGGTCTGAGTCTATATTGATAGTACTTACATATACATATACATATTTTTTTGACAACATGAATATAAAACTAGTACGTTGAGCGCACAGCTGTCAGATATTTTGAGCGACAGCTTTCAGTTTTCGCTCAGTGCTCAAGTGCCGTTGGCGCCAAAAAAAAAATGAAAATTTGACCCACTTAGAAGGGCCTTCCCCTTTAGAGCAACAACAACAACAATAAGTAGGAACAGCTAAAAACATGAGCCTTACCATTTGCCAGTCGCCAGGCGCACCCGTTGCATGTGGCATGGCACTTAACTCAATTTGCAATGAAGCCGTCGTTGTTGTCGCAACTATTGTTGTTGTTGTTGTTGTTACTGCCACCAAGTGCAGCACAACGAAATTGCTGGCATATTACGAACGACACTAGCGTATTGTGTTATTATTGCTGTTGTTGTTTTAGCGGCTTGTGGCAGGCAACGACGTCGACGTCTTGACTGTGTGTCATCAAAATCGAATTGAAATGAAACCACAATTGAAATGTCAGACAAACGTTTTTTATTCCCCCCGCCTTGCTTGTTTTGGTGGCTGGGTCGGAGAGAGAGACAGAGGTAAAGAAAAAGCGAGAGACACACAAAAAATTCAATTGGAATTGGAGTTGCCACAGCAGACAGGCCACAGCAAAGCGGCAACAGACACGGTTGCCACTACAAGATACGCTTTTCGCGCGCCATTTTCGTGTGCCGTTGCCTTCGAATGGAATCATTTAACTGGCAACGCCAGTTGGCCCCAATACCATAAGGCGCAACAGGAGATGATGGCATGGCCAGACACATACGTGTGTATTGGAAAAACAATACAAACAGCAGGCGCCTGACAATATTTGTTGGCTCTTTTTTTTTCTCGTAGGCATCGAAATCGAACTACACACAAACGCTATCAGCAGGAATTTCACTTTGCACGCAGCATGATGTCCTTATACAGATAGGGGTGTCAACCTTCTGCCCCCTTTTGCCACTGTGTCAATAGTTTGGCATTGCCTTTTGACAGTCACCCCAAAAGATGCACATATATATATGCATAAAACTGTTATTAGAATTGTTTGCACAATGAGCTGCTAAAAAGTGCTGTACGAGCACTGCGACAAATTGAATTCCAGTCACGTGCACACAATGACACACTAATCATGCTTCAAAGAAGCAGATAGAGCAAATGGAAAGCAAAGCAGATAGAAAGTGGATAAGCTCAAATGCCATTAGCCATTGGCCAGCTGTGGCAGCTGCATGCCACATTATCAAATTGCACAAGGCAAATGTTCAAGCACGAAATCAAAATTGAATTTACCATGCAATTGCAATCGCAATCGCCATCGCTTACGCCCAAAGCCAAAGTAAAAGTAAAAATGCTAGAAACCAAAAAAAAAACCTAGAAAACCCAAAAGCAAGTTAGAATCCAAAACGAACTGAGCTGAACTCAACCGTGCTGAGCGGAACGGCACTCAACGGTAAGCTGTGGTGAATTTCCTCATCTATTGGGCCAACAGACACAAACAGCAAAGGCATAGGCAAAAGGCACACGAGAGCGAGTCGAGTTGACATCAAAACAAAGAAAATCCACCGAAAAAAAACTCGTTCAACTTCTAGGCAAAGCGAAAGGCAAACAGAGAAAAAACAAAAGTTAAAATATATAATATAACGCGTGGATATACTCTCTGAATGACTAAGGCAAAGTGCGCGAAGATTCAACAAATGACAGAAGCCACGGACCAAGCAACAGAGCGCCAAAAGCGCCAAATGTAACAGTGGTAGGTAATCGAGTGGGTATCTGTGGGTGTGTGTGTGTGAGTGTGTGTGTGTGGTAGGGTGGCAAGAGATTCAGCTGCCAGCCAAGCAAAAAGCGTAAGCGCTTTGTGCCTCAGTGGCTGTGTCTGTGTTTGACGTGTGTGTGTGTGTGTGGGGTTTGTTGTTTTTTTGTATATGTGTGTGTGTGTGGCTTTTGGTGTGAGCGCAAATTACAGACTAACAAGTGGTCGTTGACTAGCAAGCCAGCGAGGCAGACAGCCCCAACCACGACAGTTGATTTGATTTGACAGCAAGACATGACATTTGGGTAGACATTCAACCAGCCAGTCAAGTCAGCCAGTCATCTAGTCATCCAAGCAGCAGCTAGGCACCCAGGCAGGACCTGGTTGCAAGACGCACAACTGAACTGAACTGAAGTGAAGTGAAGCTGAAGAAATGCCACAAGTGCTGCTTTAGCGAATGCCTTAACATAGTAAGAAATGGCTGCTGCTGCTGCTGCTGTTGCTGTTGCTGTTGTTGGCAAGAGCAAGTAACCGCAATCCTTCTGCGACCCGATCTAATGAAGATGGATATTTGCGACCAAGCGATTGGCATAACAATGGGTAACCGGATGTAGCACTCGGAAACGGAAATGACTAGCAGAATACGGGACATGCACAATACCCAAAATACATATCTAGTTGCCTTGACCAATGGAGCATATATATTTATTCCCAACCGCGAAAGTCTACGGCACCATTTTCCATTTTAGCATAAGGTATGTGGGTTCAACAATATGTGTATTACAAGTAAGAGTACAGTGGCTGCATTAAGTTAACGTTAAACAAAGACAAGCAACAAGAAATTTGAATATATTTATTATGCTAATTATTATTTATTCGTCTCGCTTGTAAACGATAGCTAGAAGCTGCAATATAAATTATCACGTTAGACACATTGCCTAGATTTTTCATTCAATTATGTCGCTCAAGCGTTAACTTTCAGCACTGACTGTATACAAACACAAACACACTGCTATGCATGCTCGTATATCAATATGCTTGACAAACAGCTGAACGACTCGGCATAACTCAGCTCACCTCTTTTTCTATGTCTCTCGCTATATGCGATGATTGTTGTTGTTGTAGTTGTTGCTATTGTTGAGCACTGCACGTGTGCGTCGATGCATGCAGGCGCCAGTTGGCGGTTAACAGAGCTAGTGGGTCAGGTGGGTGGCAAAGTGGTTAGTTAGTTGGGTGGCTGGCCTGGCTTGGCTTGGCTATTCAGTGTTTGTATTTGCTCCTCAAGCAGAGCCAGGCAGGGGATAGTCGTTTGGGTTGGTCGTCCTGATTGCTATAGCAATGTCGCTGGCCGTGTGTAAGTAACGTAGAATTGTTACAACGATGACGACTTGGTCGTGGCTTACCTACGCTTCACTAGTCAGTCAGCTTTGACGTGCTGTAAAAGTCGCTTTCGAGTGTTTTCACTTTCCTTGCGGGCCACACTGCTGACTGTGTTGCACGTTGCACGTGCGCGTTAGCGTTGTTGCTTTGTTGCTTTGTTGTTGTTGTTGGCCAAGTGGCACTTGGCACAGCGTTGTAAGCGTTGAAATTTTGTTCACAGGTGCACACACATAGATAAGAAAAGCGCCACGAGTTACAGCCTTGAAACAATGTGTGTTGGCCCTAAGACAGACAACGACCCATTTGAGGCACTCGAAAAGTTTTGCTTTCTTGCTTACTTTCTATTTTTTTATCTATTTTTTTTCTGTTGCTTTTGCTTTTCTTATAAATATATATTCCTCTTCTGACGTTGGCGTTGGTTTTGCGCGAGTTTTAGACGCGTTTAGTTGGAATTGAGTTGAGTAATTAAGTTCACTTGCCTGCGTAGTTGGCATACACTATACATATTTGCTTAGCATGATGATGATGACGCTGTTGATGATGATGATGATGATAAGCGTTTAATTATGCATGTACTCGCACATATGGCGGCAACGTTAAACCGTTAGTGACGATGACGTCGTCGACGGCGGCGACGCCACATGCTAACATTTCGACAGCGCGGCCGCGGCGGCGTATGAGTTATATTTGCGAAGGTGGGGTAAGTATTTAACTGCTATATATATATGTGTAGTTATTGATGTGAGTGTATGTTTGTGTATATTTGTTTATTCAATTAACGGGCACATTTCAATATATTGATATTGGTTAAGTGTCATACACAAAGTTTGCCGTTGTTGTTAATTTTTGGCTTAATAATGAAATTATTTATTAAACAACTTTGGCAATGTTTTGCCACGCGCCACGTAGCACGTTGTCGTTGCCACCAATACCAAAGCGTTTTACTCTCGCATGCTCTCACTTACACGTATACACGTACACACACACACACATAGGCACGCACACCTAGCCGAAAGAGTGTAGCAGTTGGACGCGTTTTGTTGCTTGGCGTATATCCTGGCCCGATGCCGTAATTTGCAATGCATGTACACAGCTGCAACACTTGAGGCACTCACATTTATTCACTACGCCTCAATGTCAATTCAATTTGGCCTGGTTTTGGCATTAATTTTGCGCATTTAGCGTAAGATTTGTTAATTTTTTCAATTTATTTTCTATGGCACGCTGTGTGCAGCGTGCAAACCGCGTTGATTTGTTCGCACCTTGACTATTCGTTACTAAACTCAACACTCACAGCGAGAGTGTCGAGCACAGGCCGTGAGAGTAGCGCACACTCGTTGATTGCTCTGGCGCGTGGTGAGTTTTCTTATGCATTGCGAGAGCGTGCGCCACTTGGCCAGGATAACAGCTGTTGGCGGCATTTAAAAAAATTCAAAATGGCAAAACCAAACTACAGCAAGCGCCAAACTTTTGAATCTTGCCAACAACAGCAATTGTTTGTTGTTCGAAATTTAGCATTAATATTGGGGTTTATTTATGAAAAGTATGAAAATAAATATGCCAATGTTAAAGAGCGTAAGCGCGCACGCTCTCTCTCTCTCTCTCTTTGTGATTTAATGCTCTCTTACTGCTCAGCTGTCTGAGTAGTAACTTAGGTTTGTCTGATTGTATGTTGTTGGCATTGGTGTTAGTGTAAGCGTTTTGGCATGGAAATCTGTTGCATGAGCGCAATTTGTTATCCTCTTTATCTCAGCTGAGTGTCGCCCCAAGTGTCAGTAGTGTTTCTCGCTACATAAATTCACTCTATGGGCTTCAGCAATGCCAATGACAACAGCAACAATCAAGAATGTGAGCTGAACAAAAAAAAAAAACTAGGCCTAGACATGGCTAAAGAGTAAAACTGTCATAAAACAAAAAAACTGAAACAAACATAAAATACAGCAAATAAAAGAAAAGTACTCACCGACAGCAATAACAACACTGCTAAGCAGTGGTAAGAAATAGGTAACACAAATACAAGCGCACACACACACAGACAAACAGACACATAAAACTTGAGGCGGATGTGTAGTCTTTTGGCAGTCAAATGGTTTTTCTGGATTTACGTGACTGTTGCTCCACTCTAGACATCTTTGTTGTTATTGTTATTAGTATTTTTATTTTATATATATATATATTTGATAGTAATGCTTTCTTCACAATATGTATGCCTCTCCTATCCAGCGTGTGTGTGTGTAAAAATATTTGCAAATATGATTGCTATGCCCAAAATGCGTCAGCATCTTTAGCATAGCTTTGGCGCCATCTAGCGTCGGTCGAGGTTGTCGTTGTCATTTCGAATATTAATTGAATCCCCTCAAGCTGTTCCATTACGTAGAAATTGATTTTGTCCATATGCAATAATTGTCAGCACTAAGCCCATTACCCGTTGTGCGTCATCAAAGCGATGCGTTCCGCTCCACAGGAAGCCAAGGAAATGTTCCTTTATACTTCCGAATATCCCCGTTGCTATGTGCCACAGCCAGTCAACAGGAGTCTCAAATATATGTATGCATGTTTGTACTTATTTTGGAGCAACGTTTTTGAGCTGCACAGCACTTGATGTACTTGTTACCTGTTACCTGTTACCCTTGACTTTATTATGGCTTACTTATTAAAAGCGTATTTCACATATACTCAATTGATGTGCAGCCAGTTGCAAGTTGCATGCAAATTGCAATCGAGTGCATACTTTAAGTACATACATCAAAAAGAAAATGTGTTCGAATTATATACATATGTATTTGTATGTATGTATATATGGCAAAAGGCGCTTAGGAAGGCTTAAAGTTCCAACAAGCATTTATTTCTTAGAAGAAAAGAATTAAATTTCACAAGGAGCCCATCAATTAGTAAAAGTATGTTGCTACTACAAAGAAAAATGAAGAAAAAAAGGACAAATACAGATAGGAATTGAATATGATATTGCTTGAATTTTTGTGCATTTTTGGGTAAGACTGCACACACATTATGGCTAAAAGTAGTTTGAAAATAATCGTTATTTGTATGCAAAGCGTTTTTGTTTACTTGATTGTCCTCTAAGATTTACAAAGAACTTTTTAAAAAAAGACTGTTTCAAAGGGGAGAAGCATAGCGCTCTTTAGGCCCCTTTTTAGTAAGAACTCAACAACAAGCAACAGTTTGTTACCAATTATGCAACGTCAATGGCCAGAGAGGCCCTTAAGGCCACACAAACGAAAAGCCGCAATTAGCTGGAAACATCAGGTGCACATGATGTTGATGGACAGGTTTTGAGGAGCTATGCTGCATTTTTTTTAAAACATTTTAATTATTTTCCAACTGTCGTTCGCTTATTCTAAGGGCCTTGAGGCTTTAATCAAACAACCGATGGCAAAGTGCAGTTTTCAATATCATTAACGATGCAAAACGAATCAGGTATATCGAAACAAACAAACAAACTAACAAACAGCAAAAAGGGTGAGTTGCCATTTGAGCTCAAGTGGCGCTCTTTATGCAGTTTTTCATATAAATTAACAGAGAGTTTTGCTCTCCTGCCGAGCAGGACTGCAATGATGCAATGCCACGTACTGTAATTTTACAGCTTTATCAACGTTTTTACCCTTAGCCAAAGTAAACTCAATTAACTTTTTGCTGCCTCAACTGCTGTGCAGCAACAATAAACAATTTTTTTTTTTTTTTTGTTGCTTTCTTTCACCTCCTGGCTGTGATGGCAGAGAGCAAAAGCGTAATTACGCAAGATAACGGCCAAGTGCAAGTCGGACTACTTGTATAAATTGCTTAGAAATTGTAAAGTGAGGGGTGCTCGGCGAGTGTAAACTGTTGTGGGTATTTGTCAAGACGAGCGCGCCCAAGTGTCAGCTGACATTAACCAAGATTTGTGGCACGGCTATAGCTCGACGCGTTGCGTTTGTCAAGGTTTGTGGTTGCAGCAGCAGCAACAGCAGCAGCAGCATTTAATTAAAAAAGTTCACTTTAGCCGTTGTGCAATTAGCGAGCAACTACTGAGTTATGATCGCAATGCCAGACTAATAAATGTTTATATGCATTTAACAGATTTAGTTTTTGCTCAGCTTGGCTTTGCCAAACAATATTATACATATTTTTTTTTGTTTTTTTTTTCCTGTGCCGGACACAAATAATAAATGAGGCAAACAAAATACAAAACATATTAAAATTGCAATATGTATACGTAAAAATAAACATTGTAGCAGTCACTGCTTGATAACTCTTTGTTGCATACACAAATAGCATAAATAGAATCCACGATAATGCAGGCAACAAACACACACATACACACACACAGATTGGAGGTAGTATGGGTGGACAACAGGACGAGGTTCTTGTTGCTTAAATATGCAAAGAAAAGCTACACACATAAGACACACATGCTGTGAGCAAAGCGTTGAGAAAGCCACCCAGAAACGCTAACACCTATGCATAAATAATGAGCATACACACACACTCGCACACTATATGTCGTCGTTAAAAGCGTCTGTGTAATAGCCAAAGTAATGGCAAAAGTGCAATTGTGAGTTCAAGTAAATAAAAACTATTCAAATATGCAAAACACAATTCAACAGACAGCAAACGCCAAGGGCGTTGCAATCCTCGGTGTATGCATATATCCGTGCATATGTGTATGTGTGTGTGTAAGTGCATAAATTTACTTGTTAAATCCTGATTGATATGTCAGCGTAGGTCACATAAGCCACACACCCAAACAGCAGCTTCTTTGCTTTGTTGCCTTTTGTAGCTAGTTGTAGGGAACAAAATTATTGTTATATTTCACTCAAAGCGGAAGTTGAGTGGCGCCCATTTTGTACGAAAAGTGCAATATTCTCTCTAGTGCATGCCACTTTGCAAGGGGAATGCATTAAAAGCAAACTCGTTGTTGGCACCATCATTATATTATATTGTCATGAAGAAGTTAAGTCGAATTAGTTGATTATCTTTAAGCGTTTTTCGCTTAGTTTAGCCAAAGCCCAATGGAAAAATCAATCAAGAAAAAACTATTCACATAAATTGATCTGTAGAAATATCTCTAACAAGTAAGAGGGAGTCTGCTTTTATATCAATAACGAAATAATAAGATATTCTTTGACTAAGAAACACTTTATCGAGAGCAGCAACAAACAAGCCTAGAAATAAGTTGAACTTGTTAATGTCTATTAGTTGGGCGTTCAAAAATTACTCTGATGATATAAACCTAGTCTTGACTATTGTATTAAGTTTACTGCACTTGGATCTTCGTTTAGAAAACTTTAAAAACAATTGTGACAATTTTGTAACTTTATGATTCGTGGCACTGTCACATGCTGGCCAATTATGGACTTGCGGATATGTGTCTGTTGGCAAGATGTGTTCTTTGTGTCGTCAAGATCAAACAATGTACCATATCAAAGGCAGTCAGCAGGTTGATACATTGAGCGTATTGAAGGATAACAAAAGCACAAAAGCAAAAATTGATTAAGTTTTCTTGTGGTTTGCGGAAAGGTGTACAAACTTGATGCTGATGGTGATGCTGACCAACTAATGTGTTCAATGACAGCAGGTGTAAAAAAAATATGCCAGACAACATTAGCTAGCAGCTAGCACAACGAAGCCCAGATACCCTTTAAGAATCCACTTGAAGATTGTTGCTGCCGCAGAAACTAAAGCCTAGATGCTATTCCACACTTCCCAAGCGATTTAGAGCACCTGCAAGGGATTCATTACAAACCTGCTGCAGTTGTTGGTATTTGTTTTTGGTTTTAGACTGACGCCTTGCAAACAGCTTATTACCTAGAACAGCGACGCCTACAAAGCAACAAGGCTGATGAGAACGCAAAAATAACGCATCGCTGGCGCAGAGGATTATGGAAAATAATCAAAAAAAAAAATGGTAGTAAAAGTGCTGGCGGCTTCCCTTCGAATGTCAAGCAAAAAATAGCGCAAAGCCACTAACGATGCCGCTTTTTGTTGGCATTGTTGGTGGTTGCTGTTGCTGCTCTTGCTGTTGGTGGTTGGAGGCAAACAGTTGAAGCGCTGCCATGATGCAATGATTATAAAGCAACGTTAGTGGAATGAAAAAAAACATGAATACTGCGTACATACATGTTGCAGGCACTATGTGTAGGTGTGTGTCTGTGTGTGTTTGTGTTTGCCTTGGCAGTTGTAGGCACTTTGCGGATGCTCGTGAATTGAACGTTTATTGACACACAAAAGCTGGAAAATTGAAAAATTCTACACAGTCTCCCGCTCTCGCTCTCCCCTCTTCTGTTTTCATTTTTTTTCCCCCATTTTTTAATGCTCGTCACACCTTTCATGGCACCTTTGTTGTTGCTGCCTCCTACCTTTTGCCGCCTTCTGGCAATAACCCGCGCCACCACCCCTCAACAGAACATCGCCTGGCCTGATGACAACGACAGCGCGAAGCTCTCTCAAAGGGGCGCTTTGTGTGTGGCCGTACAGGCGTGTATTAGTATTCAATAGTTGGCCAAAGAATTACAAGAAGAAGACGACGAAGCGTTTTATGTGTTATTGCATATTCGAACACACACTCACACACACATATGCCACGCCCATTGACGTTGTCGTCAACGCCTTCGCTTATTATTGCGCGCTGAACCATAATGGGTTAATGGCAAATTGAATTCAATTGAATGGCCCGACACACGGCACTGCCGCACAGACTGCCACAAGATGCGTTTTCAAAAAAAAAAAAAATGTTCTTATATGAAATTTGTAATTGAATTAAACTTAATGGCATATTTCGCATGCCAACTTCAAAATGTGATGTGCGAAACTGTTTTTTCTTTTCTCTTCGTCTTCATTTTAATTTGCTTTAAGTGCAGCAATATCGGCAAAAGGGTCGTAAAGTGTGTGCAAATTCAATTTTATTTTTTCCACCAAATGGCCTTTTGTATATGGTCCAAGTAATTGTTGGCTAATACAAGCGACGTGCCAAAATTGCCATACTAAGAATTTGAACAATCAGCTCCAGGTGTAATATACTTTTGTAAAGCACCAACGATATGAAAAGATACTTAAGACAGGCATGGCATTAACATTCCACAATTGAGCTATAAGGCAATGATAGTTCGAAGTATCTTTAAACCGTATAAGAGCATAATAAATATACTTATGTGTGTGTGTTCGGTTATCCACTTGTAGTAATTAGCAACTTTGTAGCTACTTTGCAGTTGTAAGCGGTATTTAATCACTTCTTGCCACAAGTATCACTTGGCCAATTAGCCATAATTTTCTCAAACCACAGAATATGGTGCTTGTTATGCCGAAGATAGTTTAATGTTATTAGCTGGTTAATGCCCTGTACGAAACATAATTTAAATATGTGTTTTGCCAGGAATAATTGGCATTTCCACAGGGTATGCTCAAAAACAACGAACCAAATATGTATGTCTAAAATATTGCACAACAGCATGCCAAATGAAGAGAAACTTTAAGACAAAGAGCAGTCCTTCTATGCATATGAAACTATGCGTATAATAACCGTGTTCGAGTCTTGCCTACTGGCAGTTAGGGGTTTTTTTTTTTGGTTGTGCAGTGTCTGGCATGGCCGGGTTTCTTTGTAGGGCAACAAAAAGTTTTAGCCATTGTTTTCTTTGTGGATAATTAGAATAATATTTGATTTGAAACATTTTATTTCAATTACAGCAGGCAACGTTGTACGTTTGCAAACTAAATACGCAGGGGAGCAACGCCCGCGGCCAGATTGTCCAAAAGGAGCAGGGAACAGCGAACAACCAGCAGCTGCTCAAGTTTGTTGAAGCTGAAGCTAAAGCAGCAGCAGCAGCAGCAACTGTTACGCAATGAATGAGAATACAAGAAGAACAAAATTTAAAAAAAATTGTTTAAAACAATACGAATGTAATGACAATTAGAAGTGCAAAATGAAATTAAGCATTTGATGAAGCACAGAGAAGCGTAAAAATGATGAAATGATAACACATTGCGTATACGCCAAGTTGCCAGCTGAAAAACAACCAGACAGACAGCTTAAAGATAAATAAGTAACAACTAAATTAAATGCAAAGCTCATCAGGTGGTGTTCTTTGTTATTGCTGCATAACTTACCCCAGTAAATAGTCTTAATTGTGTACCACAGACAAAAGCACATTTTCATCTGAGACACACTGCGCTGCCCGCCCATCCAATCCAACAACAAGGAAACCAACAAACAAAAGTTTTGAGTGCACTTGACTGCCATATAATTCTCTCCAAGCTAAATAATTGAAAAAGTTGTTGCAGCTGTTGCAGATGCTGCCCCATGATAACGCAAAAGGACATGCTTTTGAGTATTCGTTTGCATTGACTAAGACATAAATGCCTTCACACACACTCTGGGTTTAATTCATTTGAAGTGCAACTAATCCAAGCATTGCCCTTCAGATCAGAAGCAGTGCTTTGAATTTCCCTGTTGTTCTGTTGATTATCGGTTTTGCAGCGTGTTTGTGTTTGTATTTGTATTTATAATCATTGCATAGCATGCAATTAATTACCATTCAATTGAAATTACAATTTACATTGAGCCCAAATTTATGACAGAGCCTTGCAATAATCACACACACACTTGCCTCAAAGCCTCTTACACTACAGCCTCATAATCGGGTTTTTGTCTTTAGACAAAATGTTTTGAAACATATTGAATGTTGGGTTCTTAAGGGCACAACTTAAGTTAAAATTGCAGCTACTTGCATTATATAGCAAATTATGCAATAAATTTCA
Source organism: Scaptomyza caliginosa (assembly GCA_035044725.1). Classification (NCBI taxonomy): domain Eukaryota; kingdom Metazoa; phylum Arthropoda; class Insecta; order Diptera; family Drosophilidae; genus Scaptomyza; species Scaptomyza caliginosa. The sequence goes on along the minus strand of JAWNNR010000036.1, from coordinate 708,078 downwards.
AGCAACATATTTGAAAAGGTTCACATTTGATTAGTTAGTATAGTTGAATAGTGATTGCCTTGACTGGGTTTAATTTATGCTCAATTTAAATATGCAAAAGACTTAAAACTGTTTTGGGAAATTGATTTTGCGCCCAGCAGCACAATGAATAATACAATTTCCAATGTGCTCAAGCAGATATTTCAATTGAATTTGAAGCTCTGAAGCTAAACAAATACATTTTATTTTGTTATTGGAAATATTTTCAAAATTCCTTACAGGAATATTTGATATCTTTAAGGCAAATAATCTCAAGTTGATCCCATTTGACAATTGCCAGATATGAACTAACTATACAAGTAACTAAAAGCTGTTCATAAACTTTTTAATAAAGCGAATTACCAGACCTGTCGCAACAACGAAAGCGCTCAACAACAATGCATCAACTATTTGGTTATGTTAGTTGAGTGTTGCACTTTTTACCTTAATTTGAATGTCAGGCAAAAACAAAAATAAAAAACTTTAAACAATAACTACCATATGCGATACATGCCACTTGCACTACAATGCATTTTGGCCAGAAAACAACAGTGCCGCCCTCTGGCAAACAAGTGCAACATGTGATTTGGCAGCAGCAACAGCGTATGCAACAAGCTAGTAAGGGGTGTGTTGAGTTGTGTGTGCATTTGGCTAGATATGGAAAAGCAAGAGCCATGGCTCCAGCATTATTTTTAAATATGATCTAGTTAATTTATCTGGATTTTGGCAGCAGCACGGCAGCAACACGGTGTGCGTTGCACGTCAGTCATGTGCAACTTTTTGGCAAGAAGACTCCATTGCAGTCCCTTGACTCCGCTCCATTACCTCACATGCACATCGCCTGTGCTTGTTTTAAGTTTTGCGCATAACTTTTTTGCCTACCCAGTAACTCAACTACACTTGTTGGTTCTTCTTCATGTTGTTGCTGTTGCTGTGGCTGTTGCTGCCGTTTGCAATTGCTTTTGCTTTTGTTTTTGTTATGGTAAACAACGAAATTATATAAACGACGTCGGTTAGAATTGAACGCCTTCGGTTATTTGCGCGAAGTTTAATGGAATTTTCAACAGTTTTTGCAACTGTGATTTGCCAACCGCAGGGAACAAACAGCGTACACTCTTTCCCCTCAAAGCAAAACCCCTTGGCCTTCACTTTGACATATCCGACAAACACAAATACATACTAAAAACACACAAATTCAGTATATTTGCAATATTCTTCTTTTCATTTTCATTTTTTTTGTTTGTTTGTTGTTTTTATTGTGGAATTAATATTGCGAAATGAATTTGCAAGTTGTGTGCCTTTCTTTGGTAACTGACATAAGCAATTTGTGGAAGTGGGGATTCAACTGTGGCAGCAGACCCGTCTATCAAGTTAACTATTAAAAGCATTTCGGCTAATTTCGAGTCACATTAAAATTTCACTTTAAAATGCAAAATGTGTACAACTTAAGTAGAAGGTGCTCGAGACAGTCTTTGGGCAAATGTATGTCACATTTTGTGCCATTTGTTTTGTATTTTAATGAGATGAATTAGCATAAAATACGAATGGCAGGTACTACTTTGCCTTGCCTTTGCTTGTCTTGCCGGTGTCACTCCCTGTTTCATGCATTCAATTTGTCAACAAAATATGACAACATTTTCGGCAGGCACTTTAGGGATTTGCTCGAAAAGGTCAAAACTAAATACGTATATATATATATATATATATATAAGTGTGTACATATCAGAGTATACTTTGAAGTTTTGTAATGTTCACGGGGTCATATTATCTTTTAGAAGCATTTTGTTTTTGTGTGTGTGTGTGTTTTTTTTTTAATTTGAAAAGAGATAACTTAAAAGTCATGATGTGTATTCAACGGTCAACCCTTACACAAACACACAAACATATGGCCGACGGCAAAATATGTTCGCAGGCCGTTGTCCAGGCAACCCTTATCAAAATATTCATATGACTTCGCATATGTTGAATGCAGAAACTGTTCACTTTCTCCTCTCTCCACACACACACACACACACACAGCGCTGGCAAATTATATGAAAAAATGCTTAATGGTCTGTAATCTGCTTAAAACTTGGACACGAGTTCAATTTGCCAAATGGACGGCGTATTACAGGGAATGGGCTCACGATTTTAAGCTGTTCGCTTTATCCATCCGATCATGAACCGCTACTGTTTCGTTCTCTGAATATGTATTTATTTATGAACTTATACACTCGCACAACGAAGGTTATAATTTTAACTTTTAATTAATGCTTGTGAGAATGCAGCATGTGTGGGTGGAGTACGGGGCAAAAGAGTTTGAAGCTAAAAAGAAAATAAATCCGCATACGCAACTCGACCCTATATTCAATTTGCATTGTTATTAAATGTGTTTTGTGTGTGAGTGTGTGTTAAATGTGTGTTGTGTTTCTTTTCAAAGTTAAAAATTACAAACATACGTTTTGAACCTTTTTTCCACTTCTAAACCGAAAGTTTTTAGCAATGCTTTGGGTTAGGGCAAACTGGCTTGGGATTTTTATATATTAAATTGATTACGGCCGTTTTCTATGATGAGAATTAATTGAAGCATAAAATTCTTTTTTACACTTGATGAAGAGAGTGGAGTTTCTTAATTAATTTATATAAATACGTACGCATTAAATGGACTTTTACTTTAGACATGAATTAAATAAAACAAAAAGGGTTTACCATGAAATGGATTATGACTTTTATTGCAAAGTTATTTCTATAGGTTTGTCTAAGTTAAGGCATGCTTCTATCCTAATACGATTAACTTAAATAAACACACACACACACTCAAACTTCTCTTGCTCATCAATAACGAAGAGTATTGTTTAAGGCGTGACTAATGCACAAATACAAAATGCCTTGAAGCAATTAAACCCATACGCCCACAAATGAGTGCGTAATTTACATAAAACTGAAAAATGATGGGGCATTAATCAGTTTAAGGCTTAAATGTAATCAACACACATACACACACACAAACAACAACGCCAACAAACAAGCGAATTAATTAGAATTTAACAAACATATTATGCTGTAGTTTGGTAGCGCCGAGGTCAACCATTTGGACTTACCAATTGCAAAGGCATGTTTCCATATTTGCTGTTCGCTTGCCGTGCGATGACCGCAAGAACGCATTATGACATCAATATACGCTGTTGCTGCTTAACTCAGACTACAAATGTATTAAGCTTGCAACGTGAACATTCATTATGAAGCCACAGTTGCTACCGCAGCTACAATTGACATGCATAGTGTACGCCTCGAAGACATGGAATCTAATAGAAACCAAAGACTTTGATGTATCACACAATATAGTCTATGATGCATTAGTTGTTGTTGTTGTTCTTGTTGTTCTTATTGTTGATATTCATGTGGTGTGGCTGTGTGCAGAGATTGGTTGAATATTAACCATAAATTAAACACAAATCTGTTACTGCATCTGCATATTTGAATTGTAAGCCGGCGAGCATAAAGTGAAATTCAAACTGAAATTCGTGTATGTTGCATTCGATTTGTTGCTGAATGAAAACTAATATTGCGCACACAATTATTTCCAAACCTAATTATCTGTGAAATAGGTTAATGAGTAGGTGTAAGACCATCCCTGTGTGTTGGTGTGTGTGTATGTGTGTGTGTTTAGGGCTCAAAGTGTAATTGGAGTATCAATAACGTTTTTATGCTCTATTAGAAAACAAATTCATTAATGATTACATAATTATTGATAGCAGCAACATGGTATTTAACTAAGAAAGGGCATATTATAGCACAAATTGCATTAAGCTGTTCGTTTTTTTTTTTTGCCTTCAAGCCGAGACTCAAATTCCAATTAGAATGCTTAAATGAACACAGACAAACACACACGCACACGATACAATAATTAGGCCTCTCAATAAACGCTTAATTATGCAAACGGAAACTAATATTTACGTTTAGTTAATCACAGTCTGCCACCGATAAGGTTGCATAAACTCAACTCGAAAGTTTGCAATTATGCACAGCAATGAGCAGCGCATAATTATCTGATTACAGAATTTTCATTGTACATAATTTTTCTTGATAACATTTTTGTGGCTGTTTAGCATTTAGCCTGCAGCTAATGAAAACGTTAACAGGGCCAACTAAATTAAAACATCATCAGTTGAAAACAGTTCTGGCCATCCCCAATGGGCCAAAGCAAAAATCTCAAAATATTAAACAAACATAAAAAAAAAGAAACTTTACTGTTGTTCTGTTGTTGCTGCCGCATGCAAAACAGCAATCGTACAACATGCGTATTAATAAAGTACACAAAGCGACAAAAAAATATATATAAACAACAACAATAAAAGAGCGAGAAAGAGAACACAAATGGAAAAAGCAAAATGCTGGTAGCAATATTTCTAATCTAATTTTGCCAAAGAAAATGCAGGTGAGAGCTGTGAGGGTGTTTGGGAGGGCGAATACAACAAAAACAACAAATTAAAAGAAAATACTCAGCACGCAGAAAAAGCAACGAATAATACAAGGAACAATAATAATAACAGCAACAACAACAACAACAGCAGCAGCAGCAGCAATGCTTATCAAAGTTCGAGCTACCTGCACGCAGCGAGGGAAGGGGGAGAAGCAGGCGAATGAGGAGTTTGGAAGGAGAATGTCGAATGTCGCTAAATGAAATTAGAAACGCATAAAAGAATAATACAATGCGCCGAGGGGTTGGCACAACTTTTCATCTTATTCCCAGCAAAAATATCTTATGCCTTGTGCGGCAAACAGATTTACTTAAATCATAAGGGTGCTAAAGGAGGCACAGGGCCTCTATGGCGTGTGCAGGGGGTTGGCGCAGCAATGTTGACAAGCATTTGGCATTCGGTTGGCCGTCGGGCAAAAAAGGTGCTGCCACTCCTTGCTTCAGTAATAAGAAAAATTCCAGCCGAGTAATATAAAATAATAAACATAATTTCTTTGCCTTTGCCTTTGCCTGCCGCATTTTATTATTAACAGTCAAATGCGTTCTTCTTGCTGTTGTTGTTGCCGCTGCTGTTGCTGTTGAACATTTCATTAAAAGTTATGTTCGTATTTTCCTTTGCATGCTAAACTTTCGTGGCATGCTTTCAGGCGACATCATCATACAACTTGCACAAGCATAGCAATTGGATTGCACTGATATACGTACACACACTTGCCGCAGGTGCCGCAACTAAAGTAAATGATAATCTGCCACTAAATGCCGCTGACAAACGTAAACGTTTGTGCAACATTGGGTTGCGACAGCTGCTAAAGTTGCTGGACACAAGCGTTGCATGTCAATTGCATTCATGCAACACACGCTAAGCAATATACAATGACTGTTCTTTCAAATGTTCAAGTCAAGAGCATAAAAAACAGTTTGTTAATATACAGCGATCAATGTATTTGTCAACTAAAGAAACACAAGACTTCAGTTCGATTTAAACAAAAGCTTTCTTCACTTACGTATTGAAATACACTGCAAAAGAAATTGAGATAGAGTTGTATACCTTTGCATGTTAAACAAAAGCACAATGCCTTTAATTCGTATAGTTCCCATAGATTTCAATGCAAAACCATTACTTTTGGGCATTCTCTCCCGTTCTCTCTCTCGCTCTTATACATACACTTTCTTTGAATAGCAAATTAAAATTTAAAATTCAATAAATCCCACAACAGTGCACAAACACGCACCTGGACTATGCAGTGGCAGGAAGTTGCTGGAAAAGAAATGCGATGGGAGCGAACACATTAAAATGCAACAATTTATTTTACTTGTTGGCAATCGAAATCCACCATTGTAACAACACCACCCCAGCCACCGCACCCTCTGTAGTGCACACCAGCGGACCATCGCTCTGCATTTTTAACCCACTGCTGGAGCAGAACGAGCAGAGAGCAGTCGAAAAACATTTTACGAGCGCATTTCAACTGTAACAAATGTCCCGGGGCTATATAGGGAGCATACACACACACACACACATGTGGCAACTGTTAAAATAGAATGGGAAGTAGGGAAGCGCACTCAATTGCTGCCGACTCCTGAACCTTGGAACGGTTCCACACCGCGCCTCACATCCGCATCCCACCGCCATTTGCAAAACCCAACCGATGCCCGCTACTAGTCAGCCACCGTCAGCCGCCACCTAACGAACAGGTAGCCCAAACACACAATAGCTGACCTCATGTTCCAAATCCAAAGGCAAGCGGAGCAGCATTGGCCATTGCATTGGCGAGAAGATTGGTTGTGGGGTGTCATGCGCTCCGTTGGTTCTCTCACTCAGATCGGGGCAGCCACGGCATTACGTGTGTATTGGTGTGTGTGTGTTTGTGTGTATGTTTTTAGTATAGCTCTGGGTGCAATTACCAATGAATGTAACAGGTGATCAACTGTAATAAAACTCCCAGGGTGCTTTCGCTTTTCATTATTTTCATTGAACTGTCGCCCAGACCTATGATTCTCTTCATTTATCTCTCTCTCTCTCTCTCTCTCTCTCTCTGTGTGTGGTTGCCTTCGTGCTTTTCAATCCCTTCTTGCTGGACATTTAGTTAGTGTCGCTTGCCAATGCGTAGAATTATGTACACGACGCGTATACTTGATTTTGCTGTCGCTGCTGTTAGCTCCCTGGCAATTGTACTTCTATTGCTCCAACCATCCATCCATCCATTGAGCAGGCGATTAAGCGTGACCAATTGCTCTAGTACTTTCGACCATGCCATGTTTATGGCAACCTGGCTAGGTAGCGAGCATAAAAGGACAGCGCTAACATTTAATCACGCTTCAGTTTGAATACACACACACATATACACACACACACACGTTATCAAAGTTGTTTGCTTTGTTTAGCTCGCATTGGCAGCTTCATAAATTACATGTCATTTCAAGCAATGCTCAGATTATACGTGTGTGTGTGTGTGTGTTATTTATTATTGCAAAGAAGTCAGACAAAAGCTACAACAATCAGATGCAACCATATCTCAAATAGAATGTCGTTTTTAATACATTCCTTGGAGAGTAGTTAACTGTTAAAGTATGTATATCATTAACAGTGTGGACATAATCTCAAAACCGATCTATCTATGACAGCCTTTGAGTCTTGAAGCTTATGAATAATCCAAGAATATTGTTAAAGTTTTGCTTTAAAAGTTAAACACAAAGTCAGCTTTATTCAAAGCTTGACTCTTATAAATGTAATCAGCTAAGATCTGGTTTCCAAGCCAAACCAAAATGAACTTGATCAAATTATGCATTAACAATACTTTCATCTTATGTCCTATAGGTTTATATTTTCTTGTACATTACCTAAGTACTCAGTCAGTCATCATTAGCATACCTTTTTACCAAAGCACAAGCATTATGCGTAGGTGCCAAATACCTTGTAGCACTTAATGCAATGCGAGCACATTATGTCATTCTAAGCCACACACACTAACACTCTTACACACACGCGCTTGAAACAAGTGGCTGTTAAATTGCCGCAAATTCAATTACATCAACTTTAAAGTTGATTTTTTGTTATTGTTTGGTTGGTTTTTTTTTTTTGGTTTTTTGTGTCGTGCTCTTACCTTTGGCATTTTAAATGCAACAGCAAGAGCAACAACAATAATTACGCTTGAAAATGCTAATACATCAGCGTACGCGTAATTACTTCAAATACCTTGCCACACAGTGTAGTACAAGTGGTGTGGCCCTACCGTTGCTTAATCCCTATGCTGTAACCATGCCACACAGCAGCAGCAGCAGCCTCAAACCAGTTGCTAGAAGCGTAGCTCATTAGCAGCGCATACGCGTCCCCAAAACACAGACACACACACACACTAGCACACACACACAGACAAAAATCAGGCAGCCATGGCAGACAGAGAGAGCAATGCTAAAAACCCAAGCACAGTTGAAGCTAAAGCTAACTCTTGTCTAAGTGTGCTTATTGCTGTTGGTGTTTGTACATCTGTGTGTGTGTGTGTGTGTGGGTGTGTGTTTGTGCTTTTGAGTATATGTGTGTGAGGGGTGGGCAGCACTAATGTGTCATGTTAAATTAACACTTTAATTTATTCCGCGTTTTCCATGCTGCAAAGTGCATATTTAATCAGTTTGTATTTGCGTTTGCTGGCGCCGCCATCTCCGCCTCGGACCCCAAAAAGCATCAACGTATCAGTGTGTGTCTGTCGCCACTTCAGTCTGTTTAAGTACACACACACACACATACATACAATTTGTACATATATATGAATATATATATATATATATATATATATATATTTGGCGCTCGCATCTCTTTTGTGTGTCTGTAAATTTTTGTAAGCCATTTTAATTCATGCTTGTATTTTTAATTGCAGCATTTAACACAGCAAACGGAATATTTAATGACTTTTACTATTTTACAACAATTAAGTCACTAAAAAATAATGCACAACATATTGCATAATAGCATATTGTATATTGCATATTACATGCATATTGTTATTGGTATTGTTATTGGTAATATTTTATTGTATACCAATTAGCCGAAAATGCTAAATACCTATCATTACTTTTACACAATAGCATAAATATATTTGATTTTAAAAATGCATTCATTATTTATTGGGGAAATTTAAAAGCTAACTAATTTTATGGTAAACTTTTTTTTGGCCTTCTCTCATTAATTAAAATGCAACCAAGCTGCCAACAAGGACTCAATTGTTGTCATAATACTCGAATCATGTTGTCAATTTGGCCATGCTTTGCTATACTCTTTGTGTAGGCTGCCGTGCATGGGGTATATATGCTTTACGTAGGTAACCTTCAATATAGATCCAGGTCATTGCCAGAGTCGTATACTCTTTACCGCAGCATTTTTACTTGTTTCGTTCATGCAACGTTGCAACTTGTCCGAACCAAAGGCGGTCGAGTAGAAAACGCAGTTAATTCAAAGCAAACGCTTTTCAAAAGGACCAACAGAGCATGGCCCAACAAGTCATCCCTGTTGTGATAAGGATCCCAAAAGTGCAGCACTCTCAGCACTACACCGTCCCACAACAAGTTGCCCGAGGGTCAGCATCAAAAGCGACCAGTTGCTCGGCTAATGCAATAAATAAAATAACCTTTGCCGCTTTTGTTGCAGCTGAAGCTGGAGCTAAAGCCAACGGGTACACATGCAAGCCATCTTTATGTTCGTAAGCCTTCACTTAATCCAGCGCACATATGTGTGTGCGTGCGAGTGAGTGTGTGCAGACAAGAGTGAAGCTAATTGGCTGTATTCGTCCAAGGACACGCGCACATCCTGATGACTAACCATTGAAGTGAAAGACGTAGCAAATATATTCGCAGCTTTAGTTAAAAGTTGCTAAACTAGAATTCTTTTGAATTGTAATAGTAAATTGAAAAGTATAAATTATTATATATATAGGAATTAGAGTAAGAAAGAGAACACCAACCAAGCACGACTAGCGAGATACTCTGTGTCTAAGTCAAGCGAACCTTCTGGCATTAGCTATGCATACATGGTATGATTAAGAGAATTCACAACAAGTGCTCTTTGGGCTTTGTACTTTGTACTTTGTACTAGAGTTTATTATAACAACTGTGCTTTGTGCAATGAGCAGCTTGGAATGCGTGCAATTCAACACCAAGGAATCAGGAATGTCTTATATTTTTAGATGACATTTTCGGTTGGTTTATGCATAGAGAAAGGGCATTGACAAAGTCTTAGTTCTAGGAATTTGATTGCAAGTGCTTTGATTTTGGAATGCAATTAAAACGCAAAGACTAATCAAAAGCATTGTTTGTGCTGTCAAAGGGTTGCCTTTTCAAATAATATGAATAGCTTAAGCTTGGAAGCAGGCAAATATGTGTAAAGGCGTCAAAGGATATGGCTTAAATATCGACAGAGATAATTAAACACAAACTTAAAGAGTCAAATTATAAGTTTAACAAGAAGAAAAAAAAAAGGAAACTCCAACCAAACAATTGGTCAGTAAAAGCACAGCTGCCAGCTGGCTGATTCGATCTGGGCTGAAAATGAAAAACCTGCACATTTATTTCTACCGCAAATCAGCAACAAACTCCTTTGGCTTAACCCGGCAGGAAAACAGGTCGTAACCACCACCAAAATTTCAATTAAGTAACCTGACTCACAAGCAGCCACACAATTTTCGGTACACACTCACTCTCAAAAGAGTGTGTGGCAATCACCTGAGGTGGATTCAAGTAATTTACGCACTTGAATTAATTTGCCAGCCAGCCTCGACAAAAAAAAGGGGTTTGACTTGGCTTTAAATAACAAAATTTACACTTGAATGTTGGCATATCAATCACAAATATCGCCAAGGTGCCCTGCGAGTGGTTGCACTAATTACAAAGTAAATGGCGATCATTAATTAAATTCTAACCCAAGCACACGTACACCGTGTTCTCTGTCTGTCTGTGTGTGCCAATCAAACTGCAAGTTGTTAACTGGCAAGTTGTTACTTCTTTTGGCATTTGGCCGTTAATCAAGCGCTTCTAGCAGCTGTGATTTGAGCACAACATTTATTCTTGCAGCCAGAGCAGCTGCTTTGTTTTACTTTCCTTTTCTTTTATTTTGTTTTGAGCTGCATCATTTACACGCAATCAACGACGCCTTTAACTGCCAGCCAACCACTCTACAAGTGGGACATGTGTCATAACTCAATTTCATGTGCAATTTCATGCACCTGCGACGGCACGTAATCGAGCCGTTTTCCTCAACTCATCTATATGCCATGACCGTGGCCTGCACTTAGCGCCTTTGTGCTGTCTGCTGCATAACCAAGTAGCCAAGTCAGCGGCTATAGCCACAATTTTGTAATCAGCGGGTTGTCCATTTCATAAAAAACACTTCAAAAGTCAACTGCAATACAAAGAAGCCAGCCAAAGGGCTGCTGTCAGCGGCGCTGTCCCTTTTCAAGTGTGAACCCCCTTTATGGACAAGTGTATGTGTGTGTGTGTGTGTGTGTATAATCATCAAGTGTTTGATACAACAACAACAAAATTGGTTACGTGCACGCAGTCATGTGCATAAAATGAGCAATTTTAAAACAACAAACGGCGTAAAAAGTCAATAACCAATAACGTAGAAAATACTCGAGAACAAAAAGGCACAACAAAAAAAAATAGAAAAGAAGGAGGGGAAAATGTGATACAGACTAAGGGACAATCTACTGTGGTGTGGTGGGCGTGGTCAAGGGCCAAGGATGTGCCTGTGGCTTGGGTTATGAGTAGCTCTTGGCTTACGCCAAGCAAATATGCCAAAGAATGTTGGCTATATCGATACACAGCTAACACCAAGCTTGACTACAAATGCTTCTTCCGGTTGACTGTGGGTGTATGGAAGTGTGTGTATGTTTCGGTAAGTGTGTGGGTGTGGTTGCAAGTTTCCTACGTGCTTTTTGCTTGGAAAGCACAAATCATAGTATATGCTACTATTTACTTGTAGCTGTGTTGTGTTAACAAAAACTAAACAAATATAGTTTTAGTTTGGCAATCAATTAAATGATGTCCCAAGGATAAATATTCAATTTATTTAGAGTGAAAAAATATTTGGGTATTGACAAACGCTTTGTGCTGTTTAACATAAGGATAAGCCAAAGCTTGTTAAACTAATGAACAAAAACAAAAAAAAAAAACCTACAAAAATCAAACATTTCAACTAGTATCAATACATCAAATGATTTTTAGACAAATTATTGAATAACCCATTGAAAAATCCAACGAAATATATATATTTTCTGCATACGATGTGCATGTTGGCTAGACAGTTTTTTTTTATAAGCAACAGGCTGGAAATAAACGCATTGATGTGTGCAATTGCGAATGACAGCAAACCAAATTGGTTATGACAAAAAGATGGACACAAACCATAAATCTATTCATATTGCCTGACAACTAAAGTGACAAACACTTAAACACTCGACAAAGAGCAGCTTAAACGTTCTTTTAGGAAATTTTGAAATAACTTAATGCATCAATAAATAATTATTATACGTCCATAAGTTGTAACAATGGTCATTTGTTGATTCATTCAATTTATATGTATCACAATTATTGTGGCCGAAAGCTCTCTAATTTCCGGTAGACTTATGTATATGCATATTTATACTTCCTTTGGGCCAAACTACGATGAAAACAAAACGGAAATTATTAATTCTTACGCATGAATTCGCTCGATTTAATTTTGATTTTTATCTGTCTATCGCTCAAAACGCTTTTTCTGTGTGAACAGTTTGATTTGGTAAATAATTGAAATGGACATTCGATTGAGTGTGCCATGTGTGTGTGTGTGTGTAGCTTCACTCAAGCGTATTCTTGCGGGTTATGAATTTTTATGTTTGCCCTCCGGCCAGACGAAAACAAAACAAAAATATAATAGAATACTCTATTTGTTTTAGCTCTTAAAATTGTATAAAATTACATTTGCCACGCGGCAAAAGCATATAATGAGTATTAATAAAATGCAACACAAATATTTAGCCACAGTTCGCATAACATTGTTAATATTTAATCCATTTGGCTGTAATGTGCACATAATTAAGAGATGTCCGAGTTTTATAAATTTCAAATATGCGCGAACGCACAAAAGTATGCTACAAAACTACAACACTCATTTTTTCGCTTTCAGCATTCTGCGGTCGCATCACAAATTTAGCCACATTTGCCAGAGTTGGAATATTCGTGCGCATATTTAAATAACGGTACGGGCAGCCAAAAGTGAAATCTAATAACAGCTACACCTCAATTATGCAACCACGTATGCGTATGTGTGTGTGTATTTTATTTATATTTTTTATGCTCATTAGTAAATAATGCCTTCAACTGACTAAAACCATGGCAATGCAGCTAGAATCATTTTTGTGATTTACTTTAGTTATTGGTCAGGGACATGAACAAGGCCAGGGGAATGTCTTCCTAAGGCGCATCAATCTAAATTGCGTAGCATAAAGCAATTAAAAAGGCATAAATGACTATATTAAAAAATAATTACAAGCCGTTAAATGTACATTTTAAGATATCATAATCATTTAATTACAAAACTATGCAATGATTATAATTATTTACTTACAATTTAAAAGTACAAAGCAGCTTAAGAGCTTTACAGTTTGAGTTGGTTTTTAATAACTAAACGAACTTGTTTTTGTGTGCAAATGTAAAATGATTACGTGGCCTGGCTAAAGTAAAGCCGACACGTACGGCAATTAACATAATGGCCGTAATCAAGCCTTCGTTGCATTTGTTGCCAATTTCTACATGGGAACTGGTGGCCAGTGTGTACATAATTGGCGTTAAAAATAATGCGTTTCAATGTCCAGGAGAGCTCAAAAACAGCGGCAACAACAGCTACAAAAAAATGAGCATGTAAAAAATGATGCAAGCTTAAATGCAAGCAAATGGCGAATGGCGACAATTGTGGGCACACAAATGGACGTCAATTGCACACATACACACACACACACCCACACATATGTGCCGCTCAAATGGCTAGCATTAAAATTTAGAAAATCCACTATACGAAATGGTTAAGGCACGTGGAGGGACAACACAGTAGCTGCCATGTAACAGGTTAAACACTGCAACACGTTAATTGCGGCGCTTAATTGCGCGCAATTTGCAACTGTTGCATGTGTGTGTGTCTGAAAAAGAGAAAGAGAGAGAGGGAGATAGAGAGAGTCGCAATTTTTATGCAATAACAATAAGGCTGCATAACAATGAAGGCGACTTTTTGAAAAATGACTCAACAAAACGAATACAGCAATGGGCCATTTGTTGCCTTGCCACAAAATGCGGCCAAATGAACAGTGCACTCACACACACACACACACACACACCTAGACGAAAACGAAATAGTAGTAGTCACGGGGATTGCTATCTAATAGTTTGCCCGGCTACAGCTGCCCACACCCGTGCCCCCCTCTCGTAGAGACTAACGACTGACCGGCACACAATGGCCGCTCTAATTGCCATACATTTTCGGGCATTCAATGGGTTAGGCTATTGCGTTTGGAGACCCTTTTATGGACACACACTGGGGGGCAGCTTGTGGCAGCAGCAGCAGCTTCTCGACCTTCCTTTTGCCATAACGCAATAACACGCTTGCATATGTGTGTGTTGGGGTTTGTGGGTGTGAGTGTGTGTATCGTATGGGCATATCCGAAAGATTTGTGTGTGCAATTGTGCATGCAAAAACAGCCAACAGACAAGACAAGAGGCACAAAAAAAAAAGTAGCAACATTTAAGTTAATTTTTGGCTACGCAAATTGCACAATTTGGTCAAGTGATTAATTTTATAGACAATTTTGTGGTCAGCTCGCCACTAAAGTGGTCCATTATTGAACATTGCTATGGTTATTGTCATTGCCATGTGTGTGAATTGATTTTTATTATGCAATTGACTTGTGTCATTAAGCGAAGTAATTCTACTTACTTTGCGGCATCAAGATTCTAGGTAACCATAGATTAGTTAGCCCACTTTAAACCAAAGCATTTGTGGCTCAGTTCTGCAGGGACTTTAGCTTTGAAGGATTACCGCTTTACTCTAGATCTGATTTGAGTTAATTATAATTATTTGCTTTTAAATCACAAGATTGCACAATGAGGCATTCGGTGATGCTTTTAACATTTTCCATTCGCGCCATCGTATACATGGGCGCAATTAAATTAATTAAATTATAGCTATAGAAAAGCTGTATTGTTGCTAATTTTCTTATCATTTTGTAAAATAACCATTGAACGCAGCCGCAGGCAAACACCACATAGAAACATGTAACAAAAATATACAAACACATATATAGTATAAGTGCCACCACCGCCAACAGCAAAAAACAGCAACAATAACGATAACAAGGCAATTTGGTAACCAAATGATAAAGTCAATTTTAATTAGCTAATGAATCACGTACCATGAACATTTTTGAGCATGGAAATTAATTTTGGTTGTATGCAACAATCTGTTGTCTGTCAGTTGGAGTTGGTTGGAGCAGGCTGCCTGCCTCGCCGCTGGCAGGTGACTAATTTAATTTTTCTGATAATGTACTTTACCGCGTGTCCTGCAAGAGCAGCAGCAGCAGCAGCAACAGCAACAACAACAACAACAGCGGTTAGCAAGTGGGGCAAACAATACATTTTGACTGTTGCCCACAGCCAAAACTGTTAATCGTTAAGAACTGACGACTCCACTGTTTTAACGTATTGTATGCCATATCTTAGGGGCGTTTTGTTTTGTTTTTTTTTGGCATTGCGAATGCAATGTTGATGCCTGGATGCCTGCGAATGACAGCTGTGCAAATTGCCTGTCCACTTAACCAAGAGCATTTTGTTTTGATATGTAATCGAGTTCGGTTGGATCGAGAAATAAATACATATACACGATTATTTGGTAAGTCATACATAATGCATGTGTGTATGTGAAAAGGGAATCAATGCAGAACTTATTATAAAATCCTTGCTTGAAAAGCCAAAAAGAAAATGTTCCTTGATTTTTTTTTTGTTTAGTTTTTGGGTAGGAGGAAAATCCCAGCCTGCGGCAAACGGCAGCTACTACTTAAATTTAATAATGTGCATTGAAGCGTAAAAGCGTAGAAGCGGCCATGAGATAGCAACTAAATTGTATCGTTAAGCTGCCCCGTACTTTTATGCCATGTGCTTGACTGACCCACAGGCTAAATCAATGTGACCCCCTCACACAGACACACACACACACACGCACACAAAAGTTGGCTGCCCTTTTTGACCGCACACCCACATGTATGTAGCTTAAAAATTAATAATTCAAAGGTTTATACGGTTCAAGAGCTAACTGGCCTTTTCAAAAGCATCAAGGATTCAAGTTTTTGACAAGCTTTAAGCATCTGCAAATAATATATCATTTATTACTTTAACTTGAAGCCAACAAACATGGCCAATTCATATGAAATGTAATTAGTTTGTTGCATGCAACATACATTTTCATTTAATTCAATTTGTACTAAACCTACAACAAGGCAAGTCAGACAGACAGGCAAGACAATAAACATAAACATAAGATAGAGATAACTTGTATTTGTGTTGAGATTTGCATATTTGTTATTGAGCATAAAGCAAGAACAATAACAACTTGAGCAATACTTTGACGTTTTGCCAACAGTTTGTCAAGTAAAGCCATTATTCATAAGTCGCAGCTAGTGGTTTGCTGTGGGGGCGTGCCATTGTCGCTGACAACTATCAAACACACACACGCACACGCACACGCGTGTACTCACACACATGTAAATTGCAATGATTACACGGTAATTAGAAGTTTTCAACAAACTACTCAACACCAAGCTGTGTGTGTGTGTCTGTGCTCTGTGCACACCCTGTGTGCGTGTTACACCCTGTCTAAGTTAAGTTAAGTTGCTCAGCAAAAATATGATGGTAAAAACGCGCTTTAATTTATTTATGAAACCGAGACACATCAATCTTGTGCAGCTTCTAATATTTGCCATATGTGAGTGTGTTTGTGTGTGTGTGTGTGTGCTTGTAATCCCTGATGCTATAACATGCGATGCTATGGTTAGCTGAATTTGAGTTTAATGACGTGTAAAAATGTTTTCACGGCTTTTGATTATATTTTACCTTGAGCGTCGCTTAAGTTTCGGTTAGTCTACATTCACACACACACACACACACACACATGCACTGTCTTCTATATAGATCCCTTCCGTTTGCCATTTGCAATGAATAATGTTCTCTCTCTCTCTCTCTCCCTTTCCCTCTTTTGCATATGAATACCTTTTAGCAGCGTCGCTGATTAGCAACGCCAACTGACAATGGCAACGTCCCAGCGGCGGAAATATTTTAATGACATGCGACTGGCAGGCGCTTATCCACTCCTTTCCCTCCTGCCCCCACCACTGCCACAACCAGCCCTTTGCAGGCTTAGTCATTGCCTGATGCACCCCTTTTAAAACGAATGTGGAGCCTGACAGTTATCGTTTTCAAAATATTGTTATGTGCTCGTTTACGGTACGTTAAGCATATTGTTTTGTAAATGCCCTGATTTAAGTTGGTAAATTTACTTATGCATTAATTTTGATTGTGGCCCAATGAAAAGTTATGACTATGACAATTTAGTTCTGCAGGCGGATGTAATTGGCATGCATAAAAGTTTTTCACAATCTCAAACAATAACAATAAGAATCAAAAGAGTGATTTTATGTATTTTGTTAAATAATGTATTGAAAAATCAACAAAAATAACATACTATAGCAACTTAAGCAACTCAATTTCACCCCAAGGCTCAACTTAACATGTGTATTTTGTATTTGAATCAAAGCTATTATTGCTCACATGCAGCTAGACCAATAACAAGCTCAACAAAAAAAACCACATACAATTTCAATTTTGCCTTTTGATGGCCAGAACAAATCAATTAAAAACCTTTTGAATTTTAAGCCAGCATCGAATATAAATAAACAAACTATTTCGAATAAAACTTGCAGCTCTTTACCTAAACCAAATGGCTAAGAAAATTTTATTTAATGCCATGCCAAAAAGTAAAACCAGAAAAAGTTTCCCGTTGTTAACAACAACAATGCGTCCTGTTGACAATTGTTCCACATCGCGTTAAGCAGCCCCGCAAGGCTACCTCTGCTCCGCCACTGAATCAATGCCACACCACTCTGGTCACTCCTCCTCTCTCTCTCTCTCTCACTCGGTGCGCTTTGACTTATTTAATGCTCGAGTAAACCTCTTAAAAGCCCTAACAGCAGCAGCAGCCGCAGCAGCAGCAAAAACAATGCCAGAAAGTCATAGAAATACTTAGTAAATAGCAAATACGTGCACTTTTACTTGTTGCTCTGGCGAGCTGTAGCCAAAGCTGCAGCTGTCGCTTAGCCCTTATTGTTGGCCCATTGTCTGTTAGTTGTTAGTTGGCAAAAAAAAACAAAACAAAACAATACACACAGCTAAATGCAGCTTAGTTTAGCTGCTGGCTGCCTGGCGACGCAGGTGATATTATTGGCCAAAGTTAAACAATTGTAAACAGTTACAATTCACAACAATTGAGATAGTTTTTAGTTGTTACAGTTCGCTGGCTTTCAGTTTGGTATCTGCTCCCAGCACTTATTTATATTGTGCTTTGTTTCGTCTTGCCACAATACAAAAGAGCCAGGTTTTGTGTGTGCAGTCATTCAGGCTTTTTAGCTTGCATGGCAAATCAAACAAGCTGCTTAGCATTGGGTTTGTACTTGTACAAGTATTTGCCCAACAACTAAGGCTAAGTAATAATCATAATATTTGTTTATTATTATTAGTGGTCGATTGTATTGGCAATATTGACAATTTCCTGTAGCATTGCAACAATTAATACTTAACGTTACGTCATAAGCCATAACTCTAACTGCGATTGCAACATTTGGACTAATTCAGTTCGGATTATCATCATAACAATGAACATCTATTGATGTTAGAAATTTCATTAGAAACGTGCAGGTCTTTTGTGCAATACACATATATAATTCTTTTTGTAACAATGACAACAGCAAAAGCCTCACAAAGCATCTGTACAAAATGTATATATATATATACTACACACCAATCAATAATAACAGCAAGAGCGAGAGAGAGAGAGCGAGAGAGAAGCTAAATTTTGCCCATTTTTGCCACAGCCAACAACTTATTGTGGTCACAAATTGTGGCAAAAGCTATCAATGATATTATCAGCGTACCGAATGAATAAACAGACGGACAGACAGACAGATAGTCCGATCGACCATATGCAAAAGCCCAATTACATCCGGTTGCAGTTTCAATTTCAATTTGACCATTGCTGAACACAATGGAGAACCAGCCAGCCTGCCTGCCAGCCAGGAGCTAGGCATTGTAAAGCAGAGTAGCAAAGGGCCAAAGGACAATCCGTATGGCATGTGCCATATGCCATATATATGCCTGCGGCTGCTGCTGCTGCTGCGGCTGCTGCTGCTTGGCATAATATTAATTTAAATTAGACAGATGCTGGCCGAAGCGGCACAGAGTCGTGACATCGATGGTGGACTGCAGCAGCAGCAGTAATTAGCATAGGCTTTTGGGTGGGGGGTTGGGGGTTGAGAAGGGTTTGTGTTTTTGGGGGCAGCTTATGGCCAAGCTTGTGGTGGTCAATAATAATGGCATAATGGTCATACGCTTGACTTCACCTGTGTGCTAATCATTTTACAATCGGTTTAGCGAACTGGTTTTACCCATTAACTGGCGTAGCGGAAAATTTGCGAATTCAACAACGGCTATAAATTGTTAGCCGACGGTATTGGATACGGAAGGGAAGCGGAAATTTTACAGCTAACCCGTCTAATTAACCATAAAATGCAGTTAATATGCCATGTTTAAGCCCAAACTCCTTTACTCACAATTTTGTGCATGTTGTTTGTTGTTTTGTTTATGAATTTAACGCCTCAACTATTTGCATTAATATCCATATGTATATGCATGTGGCTCATACTGGTCGGACATTATTATATGCAAATTTGGCCACACCCACCTCCTCTTAACCTTCGCCCTGCCTATCCTTTGTTTTGTTCTATGTTTAATGTTTGGTTGTTATTTTGTTGTCTATCCCTAGAAGCTGGAAAATTAGCTTTGCATATTTTTAAAAATGACGTGTCAGCAAATTTTTCAATTGGGGTTGAGCCAATTAACATGACACACACAAACACACACACACACACTCGTAGAGCACACACATATGCAATACATAGTTGCATATTTCTGGCATGGCGGTCACATATATTTCCGCTTCCGTTGTGCATTAGTCGCTTCATGCAACATTTTGCGGCACAGTCGCCAATGTCTCCACACATAAATTATAGCAAATTGTTTGCATTTAATTGCATGGTTTGGTTGCCATTATTGTTGTTGTTGTTGCTGCTAACAACGCATGCATATCTCATCGAGATTGAGTTACATTTATAGATATGCATGTGGCATGATTGTTGTTGCAACGTCGCATCGTTCCGGACATTTGTGTGTTTGATGAAGTCGCGCTAATTAACTGTTACTCCTCAGCTCGTTTATCTTATGACCCAGCTGTCGGTCACTCTCTGTTATCTAGTTAAGAAACAATGTGTGTTTGTGCCACACCCAGAGAGAGAGAGAGAGAGTCCATGCCTCAGCAAATATGACAAATGTTGACAGCATTGTCAGACTTGGCTGCTTGGCATATTCAACTGAAGTGCTTTGGCAAGCCTTTAAAGCCAACAGAGGCAAAAGCAGTTAACTGAATTCAAATTTTGGATTTGTTTGCTAAACTTTTGGCACATTTAGACTTCTGTGGACTTTGGGTTCTTAAAAAGTTATTGATGATGATTTGATAATTGTTTTCATTGGTTGAAACATATCTTTTATTTTCTAATCAAACTATAACCAATTAGTTAACTGCTTCAGACTTGCCTCTGGAAAGGCACAGAGAAATGCAGCAAATTTGTGGCTAACTTGGCCAAGAGACAGAGAGAGAGAGAGAGAGAGAGAGAGAGAGAGTAGGAAACTCACAGATACACTTGGCAATAGTGTTAAATGAACCGTTTGCCATGCCACAATTATCTAACGAGTCTTGTATCTGTGCCGCACGATGGGGCTGCCAAAGTTCCATCTAATTGAGGCGTTCGTGCAATTTACACTTCAGCAAATCATCTTGATGCTCTTTGTCTTGCCTTTCTGTTCGTTGTACTTTGAATGATACAACATTTATAATATATACGTAATCGGGTCGGCGGCATCAGCATGTAAATTGCATTACCTTTGGGTTCGAGAAAAAGGGGCCACGAGGCGCCATCAACTTGCGTAATGCAATAAACAGCTCGTAAATATTTTGATACCAATTTTCCAGCGTAATTGACTCAACGGTACTTTGAATGTCAAACAATAAATTCAATTACCAATACACATGCGTTCAGCGTTCTTCAATACCCTCACATGTGTCAGAAAGTCTTCGCTGATGTTTAACCCTACCGTGCACGTGCTACAGCTGTAGCTATAGCCTCGACCATGGCAATGGATAGCATCGAAAATCTGGCAAGGAGCGGTAGCTGTAAAACCAAAGCAAGCGGAAAATCAACGCACAAGTCGATAAACATTTGTATGAACAGCAAACAGTAGCGAATGAGGCTGAGATGAAAACGAAACAAAGCCAACAAAATAAGTTTATAGTTGTTTGAGGCGGGCGAGCAATGGGTTTAGCCAAAACGGGGTCGAAAGGCGTAAGGTAATATCCCAAATAATGTTAGGGTCACAAAAAAGAATAGAAGAAGAAGAAGAAAAAAGGGTGCTGCTTATGCCATGGAAATCATTTATTGCGCAATGGAGTTGAGTAGAATTTAAGCGGTGGCATAAATGGCCCAAAGATAAAACGCTAAATGCTTTGAAGGGCAATCAGGTTATCGTACTCAATATGTGGTGAAAAACTCTTTAAGATTTCTATCAAGTAGAAAAGTTAAAGAACGATTATTTTTTAAATACAAATCTTAAGCCAAGTTTACAAATACCTAATGACACAACGCTAGAATGCTAACTAGACTCATTGCCAATGATTTTACTGTGCACAAATTGAAATTTATAAGAATATTGCGGATGTGTGGGTTGCAAGTTTATCGGGGTCACAAATAAAAACAAAACACGAGAAAAATAAAACGAACCAAGCGAAGCTAAACAACCCCAAAGACGAGAGCAACAACAACAAGAACAACAACAATGACAGTCAAACAATGCAAAATCAATTTAAATTTTCATCTCATACTCTTTTAACACGCACACACACGGGTGATATGTAAAACTGGGTGAGAAAATCAGTAAAGCAACCGCAATCTTTTACCAAATTGTTGTGCCGTGTGCGTGTGTGTGTGTGGGGGGGGTGTCACTAGCGCCACTGCCACGCAACTCAATCATAAGTAAATATAACACTGACACACACGCAAGGCGATTGCTAAATTGTATAAAAAAAGTAAAAGCAGAAGCGTAAGGAGCGACAGGATCGCAAGAGTGGCAAGCTTATTATGCCCTCGGGTAAAATATAAATAGGCATGAAGGAAGTGAGAAAGGGCTGGGGGAGCGGGTGGAGCTGGCAAGCAGACGAGCATCGGGTTGGCAGGCGAAACACGTTCTAATAGATTTCCAGCCTCTCGCCTTTTGACGTTGGCAGCCGCCCGTACAAGTTACACATGTTGCCTTTGTTTGGCTTCCTGTCACACACGCAATCGCACACACACACACACACACACACACACACACACAGACAGACACACACATGCATGCATTCGACATGACATTTGCTGGGCGCGAGGACGTCTACTGCTGCTGCCTCAATTTAAGACCGTAAATCCTTTATTCAATTTTTAGCCATGAACGCCCAAAAGTATGCAGCGCGATAAGCGCGTCACAAGTAAATCCCAAGGATTTTCGTTTATACATAAACGCATTGATTAAGTTGAACGACAACGACGCTGCCAAAGACCATATAAATCAGATAGAACATATATATATATATATATATACAAATCTCTATGCAAATCGTTGGCAATTGCTAGCAAATATGAAAATTATGCCGATGGCAAGCTAAAACCCAATAACAATGCATTGTGAATGCGAAGGTCCGCCTCGCCACGTCACGTAATGAATGGAAAACGAGATGAGCTGCAATTGACAGGCAAACGTTGAATACGCATTGATGGAAACCAGCAAGACAGCGAGACAGAGAGGGAAAGAGTGAAACGTAATGGAGACGATGGCAGCCGGAAGCTGGCACACAACTAATTGGACATCCGTTTTCCGTGCGATTATCGGGCACCCCGAAGGTAAGCCAAGTATATTTCTATTTTACTGCTGTAAATTTGTGCCACGTTATTAACGCCACTTTGAGTGCTCGCCATGGCACGGCAGGAGCATGACGCTGCGTGGGCCACCAGGAAGCGACGCTAAAAGGTCGCCAGGAAAAATAGGAAAATAATCAAAGAATTGGCATCAGCGCACTTCCATTATTTCCGCAACGAGTCTCACCAGGAGCAAAGGTGCAATTGTCGGCGTCGCTGGCCTCATTTAATTGAAGTCAATTGCACAGCTGGATATGCCAGCGTAGACAGCGTCTTTGGCTAACAGTTGGCAGCCTCATTAGATCAATGTGTTGTCAATGCCGACATTGACAATGTCCAGTTAATAAACGCTGCCAGTTACCATATAAAAATTTCACAGAGGTCTTGATGTGTTTGAAACGATAGGAGAAATCGCATGTGTTCAACTTTTAAGTGGCCCAATGCACTGTTGGGGCTGCCCTTTAAGCCGATTAGCCGGGCAGCTTACGCAGTGATGACAACAAAGACTTGACAAGATCAATGGGCTTTAAGGCAGAGTCAAAAGTTTTGCAACCACTTCAAAAAGCTGCCATTCAACTGGTGTGGTGTGCTGCTTGTTTGCCACCACATTTCAACTTTGCCATTCAGAGATGTTCATTAACAGAAGCACCGCACATTTATCCATTTACCCAACCACCCAACCACCCAAGCAACCCACCCGCCCGCATACCGTTCAACGTCTAGTGCCTATTATAATCACACTGAAGTAAACTGAACTTAAGCTAAATTAAGTTTTCATAATTCCAAATAATCTATTCAAGTAAGTTCACAAATATGTTTGTGCACTTCACTGTCGTCGAATCAGGTGACAAACTGGAACTGGCGGCAAGCTCTGGGCCAGAATGCAGGTGGTTGCGTTCCTTAGCTTGTGGTTCGCTTTGCAAGGTGGTGGTGTCAGTCTTTTGTTGTTGTACGCGTATTGTGCAACTGCAAATTAAATTTGAAAATTCTCAAAGATTTGAATGTCAGATTGTTTGGCGAGAGCTATTTTATTAGAACGAGAATGTATACAAAAATACGCCTCAAACAAACGCAGCTTCATTAACGGCATACTTGAAAAGTTTTTGCGGTGTGTCCATCAGACACTGAAAGAAAATTGTTAATTTTTTTTTTAACTTAAAGCAAGTTGTGTTAGCTTAACGAAATTCTAAAATATCATGAATGGCTTTCAAAAAGAATCTTAATTCATTTCATTTATTTTTGTGCAGTGTAATAGCATTGTGAAAAACTTTGAGAGCCAACTATTGTTGAAAAGTTTTCAATTGAGAATATTAATTTAGTCAATACATGTGGGCGAAATGCGCAAAGACGAAAGTGGCAACCGCAACAACAAAAAAGCCCAAACCAAACAAAACGTTAAAAGTTTTGCGGTAAACGCAACGCAAATCCGATGAGAGTCCAACAGCGTCAGCAGCTTAAAAGCTCAGCTACCTGGGGGATACAGGAGCTTAAAGCGACAACGCGCCGGCATATTGTGGTTTTTGTGGCGCAATTTCTATTAGGCAAGTTGTTGTTGCATGTATAATCAAGAGTTCAGTTCAGACTCAAAGTTTCAAACTACCCATTCTCACAACACACGCACACACACACACACATACACACACATACACAAACGTACACTTGGCCCAATTAGCATTGTATCTAACGCAATTGGCTGTGGGCCATGCTTTGTTGTGGTCACATTCCATAGAGTAGCATCAAGTACCTGGCCGCACAAATTAAGGCAGCACACAAATACAAATACAAATACATATATAAATATATATATATATATATACGTAGTTGTACTTTGTATATGAAAATAATTCGGTCAGTTGTCACTTTGATGTGACCAAAAAATGTTTGTAACACTTGTTTAGCCGCGAGCTAGCATATTCCCACTCATTCTGTCGTTTCCCCTCATTCACATTCATTACACACACACATGTACATGAGATGAGAGCACTCTTCCTGCTGGGAATTAGCATACAGACTGCAACTCGCTCCAGACTCGGTGCGTTCGTACAACTCATGTTATGAACATCATCAACGGCCCCAGGGGCAACAGCAGCTGTTGTGCCACAGTCCCACGAAAAAAAAAAAACACCACCC
Source organism: Scaptomyza caliginosa (assembly GCA_035044725.1). NCBI lineage: Eukaryota > Metazoa > Arthropoda > Insecta > Diptera > Drosophilidae > Scaptomyza > Scaptomyza caliginosa. Next base: position 683,130 of record JAWNNR010000036.1, on the reverse strand, counting down.
CAACCACCCAACACATGCCCCAATCCCAAGCACCTTTAGATTTGTGTCCGAAAAATGTTTTGCTGACATTTGCATGGCAAAAACGAACGAACGAACGAACGAACGGCAAACGTCGTCACGGTCAACGTCGTGCTGAGTGCTGCAAAGTCCATTCAATCACACACACACACACATATGTAGGGAGGCAGCATGACCTGCTACCTGACCAGCCAGCCAGCCGGGCAGGCGGGCAGCCAACTATCCACTCTTGATGTGGACGTCTTTGCCCAGAGGTAACAACTGTCCGTTGCAGGAGCCTCTGTTGCTTTGTTTCATCTGAAACGAGTTTGTACGTTAGTGTGTGTGTGCGTGTGTGTGTGTGTGTGTGTGTGTGTGTGTGTGTGCGCGCATAGAAGGAAGCAGCAACGGAGCTTGTTTCCGGCACGGCACGCAAAACAACACAACTAAGGAAAGCAAAACGGCACCTGCAGTGAATTGAACTTTTGCATTTCATGTGAGATGTTGAAGCAAAGCTAGAACAAGCTTCAACAATAGCCAAACACGCAGAAGGCACAGCAAATGGCCCAAACGAAATGGAAATTTTGAAACAAAGGCTGTCTTGAAAAAAAAAATAATTGCAAGAAGAGAAAGTTTCACTACCAAAATGCGACTGAATTCCAGCTTTCCAGTATCCAAATCTGTTGTTTGTGTTGGTTTTTGCTGCCTAACTGGTAGAGTAATTATTATACTGCTTTTAACCACTTAAGCAACAGAAAAATCAACAATAAACCTTTACTTTGTTTGCCCAAAATGATTACAATTAACAGGTTTTGTTTAAAATTGTAGACAAATTCAATTGTTGCAACCTGTTCTAAGAATTTATTACAATATAAAACAAAATTCTGAGAACTGTTTCAACACATACGTTTCTGTCCTTAAGTCCTCGTTTACATATTATAAATTGAAATAGAAAATCAGATGTTTATATCCAGACAAGTATTTGTGATTGATCGTATTTGCTGCTTCTTGGAACGATAGCAAAAACTCATGTGTTTAATAAAAATAATTCAACTCAAGACGCTCGCAATATGAAATTGTATACAAATGTTCTTTAACATATTGCAACGTGTGCCATTTCAAATCTATATAATTGCAATGTGAATTGTCTTATCAATTCCAACAAATTATCAACAATTAATTATGAAGCATATTTAAGCACTTAATTACTCAAGAGCCCAAGTCAAACCAAGTTGCCTGAGCCGATGAATCATTCTTGCCAGGCCTCTGCCAAGACGATATTAATCGTATTCAAGTTCTTGACTCATGCTCTAGATCCAAATATCAAACTGATAACACTTAATATGATCCACCAATTATATTTCGTTCAATCAAAATGTCCCCAAACGAATCTATAGATAACAAATTGACTATAAATGTCAAAACGGTCCAACCGCTCTTCACACAGTTCTTTCTACCATTAACGAAGCAAAATGATAGCAAAGGTTTTTCTAGTAGCGCTCCTGGTGGCTGTTGCCAATGCAACACCCGTGACACAGGACACGAGCATGGTCAACTACCGTGAATCTATCTATCAAATCCAGAGACCTTAAAGGCCTGCTCAGCTATTTGGCTTTGGGAAACTGCTAGTAGATGAACTGTTCGAACTATGTTGTGTTTCCAATCAAAAACATAATAAACAATTGCTGATGCTCCTTTTTATATACCCAATTTAAAGATTAAAAATCAATAAACACAGCATAAAATAGATACACAAGATTCATTATAATGGAAGCAAATGTTTTGATCTTCCAGATAGGAAGTTTTAGCAAATAAAAATGCAAAATGTATTAGCTGGGTTTGACGAAAAGCTGCTATAAATATATTTACACTATACAATAAGGGTAGCACAAGTTCGAAAGGAAAGTAATGTTGTAGAAATACGATTGCCTTTCGCAATGCTTCAATTGTGAGGCATCCTTCTTGTTAAAGAGAAATCACAAGTTCCTGATTTAATGATATAATTGGATTTTTATAGTAAAATAATTCAACAAATTGAAATTTTAAGATGTAAATTAATTACATTAATTGCTCCTTCTTACTAAATTTAAGATGTCTAAAGCTTACAAAAAAGTATCTCAAAATTTACGCAACAATTTACGCAAAACAATGCTTTTTGGGTTTTTTTAGGCGTTAACATCGCATTGAGCGTTGTTCCACATCTCAGCTTGCATTACGAAATAATTGGTCAACTGAGTCATGTCCAAGTTGGAGAGAAGATTGTTGATGGAGGGCATCAGGAATTGCTTCAGCATTGGGTTGACATAGGGTTGAATCTCTTGGCTGAATAGCAGCGAGAAAGAGTTGATGAATTCGTTAAAGTAGTTGTTGGTGGCAATGTCCATGAATTTGTTCCAGTTGGCTGCCTTCACACCACCAACATAGTATTGCAGTTTGAAGTCAGCAATGCGGAGTCCATTGGGATTGATCAAGCTCTGGGCAAAAGTGTATTTACCAACGAAACGCCAGTCAAACAGTTTCTTGTTGATCAGAACACTCTGGCGGATTGGCATGGGAAAGCCACCGATGCTAAGAACTCCCTCCACCTCGTAGGAACCCAGAATATGTAGCTCTGGAAAGATGACGTCAAAGGTGGCACGTAGGGTGCTGGAATTGTAGCTGCCACTTAGAATCTGGAAGTTGTTTAAGCCAGAGATGCGGATGTTGCTGACGTTGCCAACGAGGTTTGTCTCTCCACTGGCATAGTTGAAGGGGTAGAAGCCCATAGTTAGGGGAGCCATGGCTGGAATGTTGTCGGCTGGGAAGCCACAGGGAATCATCTTCTTCCAGGCATCAAGGAACATGTCGATAGATTCACGGTAGTTGACCATGCTCATGTCCTGGGTCACGGGTGTTGCACTGGCAACAGCCACCAGGAGCGCTACTAGAAAAACCTTTGCTATCATTCTGCTTCGTTAATGGTAGAAAGAACTGTGTGAAGAATGGTTCGAACGCTTTGTATTATATAGTGAAATTGTTATCAATGGATTGTTAATGTGGCGTTTTGATTGAACGCATTTGAATTGGTCGGTTTGGCGTTTAGGCACCTAATTGCATAAGGTCTTATCATATTAAAATTAACAATCTTTTGTATGAGTCAACACAAAATGTTTGTGCGACTCATAGGATTTATTTTCAAGAAAGAAAGAACTGTGGCCACATGTCCATTTACCTTATGTTACACTTGGGAAAATGCATAGAAGTTTCTACTTACACCTAAAGTTTTTCATAAGACAAATAATGGGTTAACACAAGTAAATTTTAACTGCTTGTATTTTTCAAAGGCATACTTTTTTAACTTAGTATTGGTTCCAAACTATACTAATCGCAATAGAATTCCAAACATTTAATTTGTGAGCTTTCTTTTTGAATAACCTATTTTATCTTACTTCAACAGAATTGAAATAGCCTTAGGTTGAAAAGTACAAAGGCGAGCGTTAATTTGAAACATGCCTAAAAGTATGCACTACACTTGTGTACAGCTCGTACGAAAAAAAAGTAGTATGCTGAGGCAAAAATAGTAGTAAATCGATTGCTATCCGAATTGCAAAACAATTATTATTTATTATTTTGCCTGGCTTTGTACCTATCTAAAATATGAATTGATGTTTGATATTTGTCAAAAACAAAGAAATATATTAAATATTGATTATTAAATAAAGATATTATTCTTTTGCATTATTCTGCCATTTATTTATAGTTGTGAAATTTTTGCTTATATCCAGCCTAAGTTTATAGGGTATTCCTTAGCCAAGCACATGCAAAATAACAATAATTATTTACATGTTGTTTAAGTTATTGTTAGATAAAAGCAATGTCAATAGACGATTAATATAAATGTCAGAAGACACTTGGAAAAAACGGTTATTTCCTTGAAGCAAACAATAATACCAAGTTAATGTTTCTTAGAAGAATCAAAAATTAAATTGAAACTTTTTAAAGCAAATTTGTTTAAGTCAGGGGCGTACCAAGATTTTTTTGGGAAGGGTATTAAACTGAATATTATTATTTATATATATTTTTTTATTATAGATTGGCTTTTTAATTTTTTTATTATTATTTCCAACATATTTGTCAAATTTCTTTGGCCATATGGCAAATGAATCACCAAAGCACCTGTAACAAACACCCAAAAAAAAAACATGAACAACTTTAATCGAAATGCAATCAATCAAATCCCTATTGAGGTGATATATCGATAAGCACAATACTATAAAAGGACGGCCTATCGCGGCAGTCTGCGCAAAGTTAATTCCCGAATAAGAAGGCAAGCAAAATGATCGTAAAGTTTTTCCTTTTGGCCGTATTGGTGGCAGCCAGCAGCGCTTCACCGTTGACCAGCTCGGGGAACTATATTGAGGCGTTCAACTCGTTCCTGCAGGCCTTCCAGAATATGGCACCCTGTGGCTATGCACCGATGAACCTGCCTGTCTTGGCGCCACTGACAAACAAGTTCAGCACCTTCAACTTCACCGGAGGCGAAACGAGCATTGTGGGCAATGTGAGCAACATTCGTATTTCTGGTCTGAGCAACTTCATCGTGCTGGATGGCGAATACGATGACACAACAATGCGTGCTTCCTTCGACTTTTTGTTCCCGGAAATTCAAATCCTTGGCTCCTACATCATGGAGGGCGTCTTCAATGTGCTCGGCTTTACGTTCCCAACACGCCAAAACTCGTTGTTGAACGAGCGTTTGGAGCAGCTGCGTTTTGTTGGTGCCTATACATTCGCTCCGAGTCTGATCAATCCCAATGACATACGCATGATCAATCTTGATATGCAATTTTATTTGGCTGGCATTAAGATCGATAACTGGGATACTTTGTGGTCTATTTCCGGCAACAATGCCGTCAATCGCTGGAGCAGTGAATTTATTTCCGTTATGGTTAAGCAAATCCAGCCCAGTGTTAACTCTCTTATGGCCAAGTATGTGCTGCCCATTGTTAATGAGAAGCTCTCCACCATGAGCTTAAATCAGTTGAGCAACTTATTTGCAACCACTGCCAACGAATGGAACAATGCCAAATGCAATGTGCAAGCTTAAGTAACGAAAATGTTCTAAGTAAATGTAAAGCAAAGCAATCAAGTTGTGCATTAGTTTCAATTATAAAACTTCCATTAGGAGCTGCCAAAAAATATCGAATCATTCGTTTGTGCTGCTACTTGCAACAGAGACAACTGAATGTCGTTCATGCTCTTACCGTTGCCGTAATCCGCTTAAGTAACTCGGCAGCAAACGGAAACCGGAAATGAAAACCATACAGTGTGTAAAGCGCGTGGTGAGCATAGAAGAGAGACAAAGACGAAGACGAAGCTGGAGACAGCTATGGTCCGGCTGGGCAGGCGAACAACTTCCGTTTTGTGTAACTGGCAATTGCTGTTCGCTTTTTGTCGCAACCTACCGACGCCGTCATCCTCGTTCTTGTCCTTGCAAACAACGCGCGCGCGCCGAGCGGAGAGTTGGTAGTGGTGTAAGGAATCATGGCTCTTAAGCTGCACCGGAAATGAAGAATTGTTGCTCGAGCGAGTCCCTGTGACAATTTTCAGTGGTCGCTGGCTTACATAACGCCAAGACAGGGGCAAACCGTAACCAAACAATGTTACATACCCTTTCAAAACTGCTTTATGGTTGGGCGCTGTAGCCAGTTTTAAGTGCACCATAATAGCGCGCTCTAAACACAAAACAACAAACAGCAAATGGCTTTTTCATATTGCGGTTTTCCGGCCTCCACTGCCTTAAACATACATACATGTGGGCCATAGAAGAGCTGATGGGTTCATCATCAGGCAGTCAGTTCCGTCTTTGTCTGTCTGCTTCCGTTGTAAAGGTCTTAACCACAAGGCCGCTCTCGGGTCCATTGTGCATTAATAAATTATTAGGTAATGTGAAGTGCATAAATTATAATTCCTTCTTTGTTTTTTTTGGCAACCCACTTTGGTTATTAATGGGTCAATTTGAATGCTCGAAAAGTCTCACAGAACCCATTAAACATTCAATGAACATTTATTTTGTAATGCTCAACGCTTAATTATTTTTAAATTATGCTTGTCTCGCTTGTTTTAAATGAAAAACATTTTGCCACTTTCCCCATATAATAGTTGCATGCGAAAATTTCAACTGAATTTTTCCTTTTATTTATTATAATCTGCTTGCATTTCGTTCACAATTAGCAATTTATTACAAACATATGCATTTACATACGCTTTAAAGTGTGTGTGTGTGTGTTTGTTTGTTTGTTTTTTTTATTATTCAATTCATATACTTCAGTGATTAATCGTATTGTATTTTGTTTGTTTGTTTGTTTGCTCCACCTTAGTAGTTGTTTTTTTTGTATACATTCACATTTTAACTACTATTCAAAGGTAAAATAAATAAAAAAATAGAACAGAAAAACCATATAACGCAAATGGTTATTCAATTTGTAAACATTGCAAGCGTATCTCTCGTTGACAGAAGTACAGTTCATAGTTAATTAATTATTCTAAAAGGTGCAACAACGATGACAGTTTTAAATAAAATCCATACATAATTTATAGATTTATTAATGCATTGCTACTACTATTATAAAATATGTTTGTTCCTCAAATGTATTTATTAATTTATTAGTTAGCCGCTGGTTAGAAATTTCAAATTCAAATTCAAATAAACTGCATAAATATTTATGAAATGCTTAACCAAAAAACATACAATTTTTATAACACATTAAATAAAATACTGATGGTCTATTGATGAGATTTTCACATGGCATAAATTATTTAAAAATGTTATTTTATTTATATTTTTTTTAGTATTTGTTCACACTTTGTCCCAGGCTAAAGCTTGTTTTCTCTATGGCATTTCGGACACACAACTGCAGTTTGGATGGGGTTTAGTTGTTGTATTAGTATTAGTATAAGTAGTAGTAGTAGCAGTAGTATTAGTTATATAACGTTGTTCCATATGAAGATAGATGGCTAACAATTATTACCTTACTTATTATCGGTATTAATAACATTTACAAGAAACAACATTCAATGTTGCGCTTTCGTAAGGTATTTCCAACATACTCACATAGACTATTTATTTATCTGTAAGTATTTGTATTTAGATGCAGGTAGGCATATACACATATACATATTTCTCATAATTTTATATCATAGATTTTGATTCACCTTAAGTATTATCGTTCATGTTGTGCGTGGGTTAGTTCTAGCAATACATACATCGGTTTGATTTTCAATTTCATATAGATTTATATATGTATATAATGCAAGTAGCGTTTGTTGGTTAGTACTTTAGCATTAGAGTAGATAAACGTGGGGGCTTCTGTGTGGGCTAGGTAACAGCTCATAATAATACTCATTCACTCAACTAGTTGCTATTTTTATAATTATTATTATTATTATTATAATATATGTATATATAATGCATGTTTGTTGTTGTTTCATATGTATACATTTAACATTAACATTTATCAAATTGAATGCATTTTGGTACCAGACATAAATGTACTTAAAATATATAATAAACGTTTGTTTAACTACAAACAGTTTGTATTCTATACTTTTGTTTTGCATGTACTCCATACATGGATATATAAAATGTCTTATATAAAAATGTTTTAAAATTAATTGTGACAAATTTCTTGATAAGCTGATTTAGTGGGACATTCATTGTTAATATAATATTAGCTTGTTTTTTTTGTTACAGTAAAGACATTTCCATATTTCGGTTTCCTCATACATACATAAATGCTTTATATTTGCGCTATAGAATATATATATATATATATGATTGGTACATACATACATATCCGTATTAAAAACATATTCATGTACATTTACTAAAGCTAAGTGTGTATATATAGAAATATTCTTTTCTTTTTTTTTTTGTCTTCACATTTATAGACTTATATATGTATTTATTTGAATTGTTCTATATTGTATCCATTTTACCAGTTTGTAATGCACATTTATGTTAATATTTGAATTTCTTTATGATTTTTTTTATTTCGTTTTGCGTGGATAAAAACATTCTAACAAACTTATGCATGTATATGTGTGTTTATCTTACAGATACAAATATACGCGTTATAAAAAAATGCAATTTAAAATATATTTATATATATATATATATTCAATTGGTTTTCACTATGACTTAACAACAGTTTGTTTGCTGCTTTTTGGGGGGGCACTAAAAACAAATTCGAGCTAATTCCACAATCGCGCACATGATTTTTTCATTTAAAAGCCTTAAATTAAATATTGTTTTGATTATTTTCAAATTACAATTATTAATTAGTAAAGATTTTGGATTACTAAGCGCCAAAAACAATTAAAGGAACTAAATTTTACACTGTTTTTGCCTTTGTATTCACCTGATTTATGAAATGATGTCAAAAATATATGTTTGCTTTTTCTTATATAAATTTCAATTTGTTTAAATAATATTGCTGCTTCATTGTTAGCTAGCAGCTATTGTATTTTATATACCATATATAAATTATCTAGTTAAAAATTGCTTTTCGTATTCGAGTTGCATTTCGTTTGCTCAATTTCGATTCACTAAGCCAATTAGTTATACATTGACGTTTATTCGAGTACATTATCAAACTTTGATATTATATGGGTTACACTTTCATATATAGTATATATTGTTTGTGCCCCAAACCCAAACACTATACCCTTTCCTCTCTCTCCCTCTCTCACACAATCCTTACCGCGTAGACAAATATCGCGTGCTGGAATGTTAAACAATTAAAAATAATCGGCTAGCCGAGCACAACACATACAAACATATACACACTTGCCAAATAACTAACAGACACAACAACAGTTAACAGGTTTATGTGTTTTATGATAAGATTTCAGTTATCTAATATTGCGATTTACTTTATAGAGACCACTTATCTATTGCTCTATGCCATTCAATACATACAAATTACAATGTAATTGCGTAGCCGATATATATATATTATATGGTTATAAATCAAGCTTAACGAATTAATTGCAAGCAAATAATTTATATGCACAAACAGAAGATTCCTCAATGTATGTTGTATATGTTTCTGTTTTATTGAGGTTCTCAGACGCAAGTAAACTTAATTGTTAATAAAGTACATTATTTGGCAAAGAAATCAAACATATACTTGCAATTAAATCTCAATTTCGCAAAACGAAACATAACTTGAAATTGTGTTTGTTGTTGGGTTTAACAAATAATTGTTGGGGTTTTATTCTTCTTTTTTGTTTAGTTTTTGTTTTTTAGTTACAAAACACACATATTTGAAGTCTAATTGTATTGTATGTACTTGTTTTTCTTATATGTTTTTTTGGGAAAAAGTTATTTCCATTTAAAGCTTATAAACGTTGTGGTTGCAACAACTGCAAACCGATTGGAGCTTAACAAAATGCTGCTGCTTACTGTCATAGATGCTATGGCTCTTAACAAAGAATTGCGCGTGTTTTTTTGGATAATGTACAAGATAGAATGAAAAAAAGTAAACAATATACAATTAACAATGGCATAAGCAATTACAAAGGTTTTTTTTTTAACATTTGTAGGCGTTCTTGTTGGTCTGTGTTTTGTTTGTTGAGAGTTCGCTTCATTTTTCATTTTGTTTTCTGTGTATTTGTTAAACAATTTCACATATCCAAAAAATTCGTACACTTTCAGCTTAAATACTATAGATACTAGAACGTATGGCCTACACATATCAATAGCAATATAAAACTATGTACTGTGGCTATATGCATTCATCAAAGTTTACAATCAGAGAGGGTCTCACACAGACACAGAAACATTCTATGATACAAATGCCATGTTTTAGTTATGTTTTCTTGTTTAGTTTTTGTTTTTTTTTTTGGATATATATAGATTGCAGTATTAGTTGCCACAATTAGCAGATGGCAATATCTAGGCCTCTGTTTCGGCGCCCTTTAAACGCAGGCGCGCAAAGTCCTCAAAGATAATATCATCGTCTTGTGCCTCATCATCGTCCAGCTGTATGAGGTTCGTGGTTGTGGGCACATCCTTGGCCGTTTGTGCCGTTGATGCCGTAGTGCCAGCAGCGGCATCGCCACCATCGCCCAGAGTAAGCAGCGGTGCTGCCAGACTGACCCGCGGCGAGCGATCACCCAGCGGCGGTTCCTCCTCCTCCGGCTTGGGATGCATCAGCGTGAACGGCAGTTCGGCCACCAAATCACCGCCCAACAGCGGTGAGCCAATAAGCAACTTAACTTTAACCTTATAATGCACCAAAATGCCCAAGCTTTCGCGTTGTGCAGGATTGGTAATAAGCGTGCTAGACGCCAGATTTGTGTCCTCATGCTTAAGCTGTCCATCCAGTGCCAGCCCCCATTTATCCTTGTTGTTCAGCAGCAGGGGGCACAGCTCAAATACTTTGGAGAGCGTAAAGCCCGGCGCCACACTGCAGCCATCCTCGGACTCTGTCTCGGCCACCACCGACTTATACTGGGCCGTCGAGAAGAGGCATATGTCGGCAAATTGCCGTACACACACCTTGATCTTTTTGACCGTGCGATTCGAATTGTTTGCCACATGCACATTGATCGATATCTTCTCGCCATGATGATACAGCTCCTTATCCAGACTCGCCTCCAAATGTATTTTATTCGGCTTCATCATAAACTCCTTGCTCACCTCAATCGAGGGCTGTTCGCCGGCCTTCGATGGTGCATACATCACCTTCCTAATCGTCAGACGCACCGAGTTGCGTTTGTGTGGCTTGTCCTCGATGTGTTCACCTATTGTTGTGATAAATACACAGAGCATTAGTAAGCGCTTAAAACAACGGCGTTTTCAACTTGTTACCCACAATGACGTATTTCACATACATAACATTCTAATATGCATATTTGGCTTGGGGGGTGTGTCTAACTCTTGTTTGTGTGTTATTTGCGTGCGTCACGATTGTAGAAAAGAAAAACAAATCACAGCTCTTGGCAACAGCCAGATGATTCAGTTTAGATACCAAAAACAAAACAAAAAAAACTATCATCATCATCAAATGGGGATAAGTGTTTCCAGGAATGTGATAAAAATAAATGTACTAACGGCCATCATGTACATAGTACATTCTCTGGGTGCTGTGAGGCTGCTTTAAAAATGTTTTCAGTTGTTTTGGCTCAAATTAAAAATGAAATGCAAATAAATTAAATACTTTCCATTTGAGGTTCATAAATCGTTCGATTCGCCTTGCCTCGTGGGTGCAATGGCATGGCAAGCATGGGGGGGGGGGGGGTTGGACTTATTGTTTATGCCAAAAACATGGCAGCTCTAACCCAGAGCCAGAGCACATTAAATAAACAAATCAACAGATGCCAAGTAAATAAGAGAAACAATAAACAGCAAAAATAATAAAAAACAATTATTGTTTAATTCATGGCGAAGTTTTAATGCCCTTGCCACAAATGAACTTAATTTGTATAAATTGTTTCAGTCATTAACAAATATGTAGCTACAAAAAGTTTAAAACAATGCAGTATCAATTTTAATGTATGAAATTGAAACCTTCGCTTCTTAATGTCAATTAAAAAACAACAAACGAACTGTTTAAATAGTTTAAGAAATTTTACTATACTTTGTTTAACAATAAGCTATAATTATATTTGTTGCTGTCCTTTTTTGTCTATAATTTCTCAATATTATTGGCCAAGATTCTTATAGAAAGATAAATAAACGCTCGTCACCCGTCGATATACTGGAAAACTTGAGCGCAAGTTTCGAAAAATTGTTTATTTCGAATTTAAATTACTTGCTATTTATGTACATGGTACATATGTATGTATTTATGTATGTTTGTATGTACACATTTTGTTAAGTAAATGTTAATGTCTGGGTCGTGCCACAAAATTTGCACACAATGGCGAAGGAAGTAGTGGGGGGGCGGGGAGGAGGGAAGGCGCACTTGGAGCCCACCCAAATGCCAATTGGCTTAAGTTTGCTTTCAATAATCTTTTTATGGATGCACACAAATTGGCAGCGACGTTGGCGACAGCGCTGCCAGCAGATAAGAATGTCGACGCCGGGCAATAAAACCACCAAAAATTAACGGACAAAGCAAAGCGAGCACAATACTAAATCCACAAACACACATAGATAGCAATTGTGCGCAATATCAAGAACAATAACAACAACAACAACAACAATAGACGCATATAGTTTGCCAAAGCGAGACAGCCTAAGTTTGGAGCAGCGCAGCGAGAAGATCTCAAGCAGAAATGCGATTGCGCGTGCGAAACGCAAACATGCGCGCGTAACTCCCTAATAAATCGCAGCTAAATACGCTATACAAGCTTTTTTTTGTTTGTCTTTGTTGCTGTCACATTGTTTTGCAAAATGAGAAACAAGCAAGGAAAACGACAACAACAAGCAATACTCGGAGAGCAAAGAGAGAGAGAGCGCTAGCGCAGGAGCGAGAGTGGGATCAGTAATTAAACTTTTGGGTCATTGCTGCTGTATTTTTTGTTGGTTGTTTTGTTTTTTTTTTTTTTGCTTACTTAAGCACAAAACAAAACAAAAGATACCCAGCTGCGTCGAGTTTCCAAGAAGCATTTATGTAAGTGCTGATGTAGAAAAAAACGTTGAACGTCAGTGGAGTGACGCCTAATTAAAGCGACAGCGGTAGCAATAGAGTCGAATTCCAATTAGAAGCGTCGAATTCCAATTAGGTGGTCGACGCGCTGCGTCATCAACAAGCAATCACACACCCTACAACAATGACATTTTGCGCAGTCAACGCAGTTGGATTAATTAACCCCGCGCGTGACACATGCGCCAACTAACACAGATGTACATGTACATATATGTATGTAGATTGCTTTATTTTTTGATTACACAAATATGTACGATATATACATACTTAAGTTTGTTTGCAGGCGCAGCGCATCAATGGTTCTGATCTACAACACATTCTACATCAAAAATGCGATCGCAAACGGGAACGCTATCATTCCAGTGTCTATTTAGCAAATACTTTCAATATCGGGATGTTAACATATTTCTTTACCAGAATATTATTTCGATGGATCGAAAAGTTTAAATTTACGAGCGATCACTTTAATGGCATCAGTTGACTCCTTTTAACAAGAAAAACTCACCCACAAATGCCTTCAGTTCGTAGTCAACGCCACATGATTTGCCCACATCACCCGGCGCCGGCTGCAAGGATACCGAAGCCGGACAATAGGGCGGCACCTCAAAGTAAAATGGATGTGCATTTGGACCCAGTTTCTTGATGAGACGCTCCTGCAGGCGGGTCATGGGTCGATCCAATTGCATGGGCGGATAGATTTGTTCGTGTGCCAAATACAGATCCTTGCGGAATGTCAGACCAAGCACATCCAGATCCTCGCGCCCGTAACGAAATGCAGCTAACACTTGGCCAAACACTTTGCGATCCTTCACATATTCTGGGTCAATGAAGACAACACCATCAATGGGATCCACATGTGTAACATGATCCACAAAGTCTCGCTTGCCCAAATACACAGTTATTTTGCCATTCGATGAGCTCTTTTTGAACACCCGTGTCGCTTGCCTGCGCGAACTGGCATCACCACCGACCTCATCAAGGCCGCCTACCCCGCCAGCATTGCCGGCTGTTGTGGCATTGGATGTGGTGCCAGCATTGCTGTTACTGTTCCCGTTGCCATTTCCATTGCCATTGCCCGTCGTAGCTGCTCCGCTTCCATTTGTGTTTGCGCTCAATGTGTTCATTGTCGTCGTCGCAGTCACCGTCAACGTCGTTCTGGCTGCTGCTGCTGCTGTTACTGTCTCTGCTTCTTACTCTGCTGCTGCTGTTGTTGCCTTTTCTGCTGCTGAAGTGTTGTTGTTAAGGTTGTCGTTCGTAAACACTGCTTCTCACTGTGCGCTGCCCCTGATGCTGCTGCTGTTGTTATGTGCTCGCACGCTCTCTTTGTTTTAAACACCTTTCAATAACAAATATGTGTGTAATTTAATTTTTTTTATGTATACTTAATGAGCAACAGCGCCACACAACTTCTTCTGTCGCCATCTACCGTTTACAGTGCTGTGAAGCGTGCAAGTGAACTAGTTCCTTACATCATGTGGCACCACTGTAACACAGCGCTGCCACTTCTGGGACACAATGTGCTTCAATTTTTGAGTTAGACTCGTGTGGTCACACCTTTTTATAGTTCTTTTCCACGTGCATTTGGACAAATAAAGCACGCGTTTTTCCGCATTTTACTGAAAATCAATCTAAAATAAAATACAGACTCGTAAAATGGCACTGAAAAAACAGGCAGCAAAGAAGACCACCGGCACTAACAAGCGCGGGCCCAAGGCAAAGCAGGTTGTCGAGGAAAAGCCAGAAAAGGAGGTAGAAGCAAGCGAAGATGATTCTGATGCCGAGGAAGAGCAGAATGGCCTGAACTTGGACGATGGCAGCGATTCTGAGGTGCGTAATGCTACAAGTAACGCATATACCACGTGCTCATAGTCCTATTATTACCAATCATTTTGCAGGCTGAAGACGCCGCCGGCTTAGTAGATTCCGAAGCTGAGGAAGATGACGAGGAAGACGAAGATGATGACGATGACGATGAGGATGAAGATGATGAAGTCGAGCCTGGCGAGGTTACACAGGCCAAAATTGCTGAGGCCGAATCTGACGATGATGATGAGGAAGCCGACTCCGATGATGAGCCCACTGAGGAGCCCATAGTGAAGAAGCAGGAACCATCAGAGGAAACAGATAAAAAGGGAGGCATTCCAAAAGTACCGGTTGCACGTATTCCCCGCGATACTCCTACAGAGCAGATAATTTTTGTCACTAATCTTCCACAACGTAAGTATGGAAAATATTCAAGCTTAGCATTTTGCTTAGACTTATGTTTTCTGATATAAGAAAACATTTTATTGTACTTTTTAATAACCAATTAATTGATGTTATTGCAGAGTATAAGCACGTAGAGTTGGTTGAACTATTTGCCAAATTTGGACCAATTACCGTTATAAATCGCATCAAGACAAAGGCTGGAGGCAATCATGTCCAGATTGCCTTCAAATCTGCCGATGCTGTCGATGCGGCACTTGCCGCCAAGGAGAAAGCTCTGACCCTCGGCGGTCAGGTTGTCAAAGTTTTTCGTCCACACAAAAAAAATGAATTGAATGAGCGTACAATTATTGTGGGCCTGATTGGACCAAGTGCAAACAAGGAGACCGTTTCAGAGCACTTCAAGAGCTGTGGTGAAATTGATAACGTTACCTTCTCCCACAACAAGGAACTGCCCACAGCCTATGTGCGTTTCGCGGATGTTAGTGCAGTTCCCAAGGCACTGAAATTGAACGGTACAGAATTAAACTCACGCTTCATCACCGTAAAAGAGCAGTCATATAAGGCCCAAGCGATAAAGAAGCCAAAATACACATTGACCGTGATGAACACTGCTCATTATGAGTCCTTTAAATACGACACAATTGAGAAGATCTTCAAAAAGTACGGCGAACTGCAGGATGTTGATGTGGTTTGCACAAAGACAGTTCTTGCATTTGTCACCTACAAAACGGTCGAGGCAGCCGAGAAGGCGCTCAAGCAGCTGGATGGCAAGACTGTTAGCAATCTGGAGATTAAACTGGAGAACTATTATAAAAGTTCATCGCCACGCAAACTTCTTGTCACAAACCTGCATCCAAGTGCGTAAAAACTATATCTAAGTATTAACTTACACTTATTAATAATGTTGTTTCTTTTTCAGATGTTACTGAGGATCAGTTGAAGGAGCTGTTCAGTGAATGCGGTGAAGTCCATGATATTAAGAGGATTGGCATTAAGGCAATTATCCAATTCGATTCGGACGATGCCTACTGCAAGTCTTTCCTTTTGAATGAATCTTTGCTGGAGGGTCAACCCATTTTCTTGGAGCCAAACTCGATGTTGAAACACAAGATATTTCAACAGAATTCACAGAAATTCCATGGCAAACCCCACGGTGGCGGCAATTTCAGAAAATACAACAACAACAACTCCCTTAATGGCAATCCAAACAACAACAAGCAAAACCAATTTAACAAGAAACCATTTAACAAACGCCCAGCACAGGAAAATGGATCCACACCTCATTTCTTCAAAAAGGCCAAGAATGTGTAAATTGAGTCCATAATCCTAGTCCTTAAGTTTTTAACAATAACAATAACCTACAGCCCAATGCCCAAAACAAAAGAGTGCATTGTTATATTAGTTTTTTATAAGTGTCTGAGCTTATTCAATTAATGTATTTTGAATATATTTCGACATGCAAATCACAAATTGTAAACATTTGTCGGCAAACGCAATTTGTTAACAATTTCGCTGCCTTTATGGCAATGCGACTTCTCTGCCCAAATACAAAACGAGAATAAATTGTTTATTTCCAACACGTACAAACAAAAACGAGTATAATTGTATATGTGTAAATGTGCTTGGGTGTGGGTGTGTGTGGTGTGTGTGTGTGTTACATCGCTCCCTTTGGCATATGATTCATGACGCTGTCGTCGCTGGCATGATTCATGCTGGCCCAAGCCAAAACCATTTCATTTCTCTTTCCCTCTTCCAAATGCAACCCCATTGTTCTCGTTCTCGTCGTCCTCGCATCTTAGCCCCATCCTGTCTTGGCCACAATGCAAATGAAGTGAGAGCGACAGGTCATCAGTTTGGAGGCGCGGCCTGGGTCACTAACCATAACGAGCGCCGCTCCTTGCAGTTGCCGCAGCTGCCAACTGCGACTGCGACAATGATGTTTATAACTTTATGAGCTAATTGCAGGCACATACTTAGCTAATTATCAACAATATGATATGATACCGCTCGTTGAGAGCGTCAAGTTGCTTATTTTGTGTAATGCCAATGGGAATGTATATGTAAGTAATTTATTTATAATTAACTTTATAAACTGTTAAATGGGAAGCTATACTATATGCAATACTTATTTGAATGAGTCACGAAATGTGAAAGGCATTTTGAGTATGGAAAGATCCTTTAGTTAACAGGTTTTTGTACCCTTTAGCCATGAAAAGTGTATAATCATTTTGTTTGAAAGTGGATTACCAGGCAGAAGAAAGTATCTCAGAGACTAGAAAAGCTAGAGATTTCAAATTTGAATTATAAGCTCTACTCAACCTTAGGCTTTTTTTTTTTGGTAACAATAACTTCCTGCATTGGATGAATGTGTAGAATATCCTCGAAAAATACTGAGAAATTTATGGTAAGATTGTATGCTGTAAGTTTGGGGTTCAGGGTTCTTTTGACTAGAGCCTTTTTACTTGTTCGAAGTGACCTTAGAATATCATTAAAATAAAACTAATTATGGTTTTATTAATTTTTTTTTTGTATATTTTGTATATTTAACATTTATTAGTTTAAATTTTCTTGCAATATCGGTTCAATTGAATTTTGTTTTTTTGTTTTACTTTTGTTACTACACGTTCACAATATGTACTGGTTGATTTGATATTGTATACATATATGTATGTGTATATACTATATAAATGATGTTTTATTTTTTTGTTGTGTATTAGGTATATGATGTATACTATATAGTAACCATGCATATTTTTATTCCATTTGCTTTTGATTTGTATATATTTATTTGATATTTGATAATATAATAGTTTTTTATTTTCTCTTTTGTTTTTCAACATTGAATTAGTTAATATATATGTATGTGTGAATAATATTTAGATGTGTGTTTGTGTGTAGTAATTTCAGTTTTGTTTGATTTTCTTTTGGTACAAAAAATGTTTGTTAATAAATGCGCTCTATGGCCTAAATGCAACGCAATAGCAAAAATACATCGAAAAAAACCCCCCAAGAAAATAGAAAATTAAAACCCAGCCTTACTTAAGCCTCTCCCTCTCTCTCCCACTCTCTTTCTCTCTCAGTCTATTAGCTTGACTTGGCCAATTTGGTGGGTTTGTGCCAAGTCAAGCCAAACAAATTGGCGGCCGTGAATGTTATTTGTATTTGTGAGGCGGCTCGGGCTTATTTCTTCTTTGTGTATGTATATGTATTTAGCAATAAATATAATTATAATATTAGCTTATGCTTTAAGTAAGCAATCTATATATATGTATATGTATGTGTATTTGTGTGTATATAATAAGGCAAACGAAAGTGAAGGGCACTGGGGCGGGATTATGCAAACCATAAGGCAAATTCGAATAGCTAACTAAATGCGATTATTATGGTTATTATTATTAATATAATTGTTAATTTCAATATGTGTTATACAACTACAACTATTATAAGACGCAGAGGCAATGTATATTTGATTTAAATTTAAATGTATAGGCAAAAACTTTCAAATCTAGCAACTTAACGAATGAAAAATAAATTTTCATTTTGTATTTGTTTTCAAGTCTGGCAAAGGGGAAATGGGATAAGGGTTTAGGGGGTGTAGGGAAGGGGTATACTTTCTTACTAACTTGTACAAAAAAGCAGGCAAAATTGGTATCTCAATGCAATAAATTCGAATCGTTGACGCGTTGCTTAACTCTTTCCAAAAACAAATTTCTCATTAAAAACGGATTTAAAGCACTTTGTTTTTGGTTTTTTTTTGTTTTAAGCAGCAATAAATAAAAATATCTATATAATAATAATAAAATAAAAAGAGTTTGTATAATGTTTTTTTGAGATTTTTTTTGTCGTACTTTTTTTTTTTGTTTTAATTTTTAATTGGTAATATCGTTTTAAACATAAAAGTATAAGAGTGTTTTTGTGTGCAAAGTTACATTAAATGTTCTGCATGTGCTTTTGCGTTTTTTGTTTTTGTTGTTTGTTCTCGTTGCATAATTAACAAATTACAAATTAATAATACAATACAAATAAAATTGTGTGAATATGAATGAAAATATAATAGGAAAATCCGCTTCTATCTGTTTTTGTCTCTCTCTCTCTCTCTCTTTCGGTTTTTTCGACAATACACTGGGTTAAAGAGTTTCGTTAAGTTTCGTTCAAGTAAATGTGTGTGTGTGTGAAGCACCCAAATGAGTTGACAATTAAATATATATTTTTTTGTTTTCATTTAACGCACAGTGGTTACAAATATGCCAAACTGCACGCAATTTCTTTATATAAAAAACATTTTTTTTTTTCTTGCTTTTTGATTAGTTTTGATTTGAAATATTTAATCTTCACTACAAGCTACATTTATAAACTTTATTTTTAATCGTTTTTTGTTGCTACACGTTCACCACATAATTTTGCATTTTATAAGTTAATTTATTTGATTTTTTTTATCATATTTAGACATATTTTCTTTTTGTGTATAGTTTTTTTCTTTTATTAAGTTTGCGCTCCAAAAGTTTTTTGATCGTTTTCAACTTAAAATAGACACAATAAAAATTTCGTTAAATACATGAGCGAAAATTACAAAAAAAAAAAAAATAATAATAATAATAATATAAAATAACAGAGCGTGAGGAACAATTATTATATATGATTACAATTACAGCGCAAATTGGAGAGCAAAAAGAAGCGAGCACACAATTAGATATAGTTCGTATGTTTTTTTTTCGTTTTTTTCGTTTTTTATTTTATATATAAATATATATGGATGTATATATGGATATAAAGTAGAAAACCTTTTACAATTCAAGAATAGCACAAGACACTAATCGACTTTGGGCTTTGTGGAAAGATCGCAAATGTGCTACACAAAAAAAATGTGGAAAGGTGTTCGTGGAGTAGAAGGAGGAGCAGCTACTTGGTAACGGATTGTAAACGCTCCACTGAGCCACAACTTTTAAAGAAAGAAAGAAAGAACGAAAGAAGAAGCAGAAAAAAAGGGGTTTTAGGGCGTACTAGTTGCTGTTCGCTTTTTTTTTTTTTTGCACGCGCAAAATACTTTTTCATAATATCTTTATAATATTAGTAAAGTAGTTATTTTTTTCTTTTCTTTTTCTTTTCAGTTTGTATGTTTTTTTTTTTTTCATCAGCTTTTAGAAATCCAGCAGAGCAACCTCAGCGTTTGCTTGCTCCACACTGGGCAGCGCCTCTTGCGCCGTCTCCAGTGCATTATCATGTCCATTACCATTTTGGTTAATTGGCTCCATTTTGCCATCGACCAGGCCATTGTCAGCCGCAACAGCAGCAGCAGCAGCAGGAACAGCATCAGCATCAGTTGTTGGTTTAGTTTCAGCTGGAGCTGCCTTGACTGGCCGCTTGATAGCAGCCGGCGGTGATGTTTTGACGGCTTCTTTGGCTTTCGGTTTTAGCGGCGAGCCGGCGGCACTCTTGAGCGGCGACGAGCGGCGCTGTGTGCTTGCCGCAGCGGATAGCAGTGGACGACGCGCACTGGTGGCGCCACTACCACTGCCGCTGCCCGATTGGTTTGTTGAGTGTGTAAATTTGGGCGCTGGACGCGCTGTAAAAGTCTTTGTTATGGTTGTCGTCGATGTAGTTGTTGCCGTTGTCGATGTGCTTGTCAAGCTGCCATTGCCCGTGGCCGTGGCAGTGGCCGATTTGATGCGTGTGGTCGTAGTGGTGGTGCCGGCAGTGCCACTCTTGGCCACACCATTGCCCAACGGTTTGCTGGGACTGCGTGCACCCGACGTGCTTGTGTTGGCCGTTGCTGACGGCGCCTTGCGCAGCGTCGACGATAGGTTGCTGCGCGGTGAGAGCGTTTTCGGCTTGGCAGCTGCTGCTGTTGTGGTGCCAGTGCCAGTGCCAGTGCCAGTGCCTGTAGTGGTGCTTGACGGCTTGCTGGCAGTCAATAGACGTGACTTGACCTGAGATGCCGCACCAGTTGTTGCTGTGCCATTGGTTGCTGTTGTCGATGCTGCTGGCTTGCGTGCTGTGCTTGTGGCGCCACGTGCTGCAGTTGCTGCTCCTGTTGCCGGCTTGCTGGCTGCACTGCGTCCAATTGGTGCTGTTGCCGGGCGAGTGCCGGCCGCTTTGGCCGCTGTTGTTGCCGTTGCCGTTGCACGTGGTGTGGGCTTAGCCGACGTATTGTTGGCACTCAACGGCATGCGTGCCGTCTG
Organism: Scaptomyza caliginosa; assembly: GCA_035044725.1. Taxonomy (NCBI): domain Eukaryota; kingdom Metazoa; phylum Arthropoda; class Insecta; order Diptera; family Drosophilidae; genus Scaptomyza; species Scaptomyza caliginosa. Next base: position 662,108 of record JAWNNR010000036.1, on the reverse strand, counting down.
GTTGGCTGTCAATGTGCCTATGCTTGTTGTGGTTGTTTTGGTTGCGCCGCTAGCTGGTGCGGTACGTGGACGCGCTGCGGCTGGTTTGGTTGCAGCTGTTGCTGCTGTCGTTGTGCCGCCAGTATTGCGCTTGGTTATAGCATTGGGTGATGGTTTGGCCCGGATTGGAGCTGCTGTTGTTGTCGTTGTTGTTGTGGTGGATGATGTTGCCTTGGCCGCTGGCTTTTTGCCTGCATCACTGGGACTGGCCTTGGACTTGGGCTTGGCTGTGCCTGTGCCTGTGGCAGCCACAGCCACAGCAGCAGCACTAGCGACAGCAGCAACAGCTGCAACTGCAGCTGTGGCAGCCACAGCAGCGATTTCCTCTTCCTGCTTTTTTTCCTCCTCCACCTGCACTGGCGTCTCAACCACTGCCGGCACACTGCTTGCTTCAGCGAGCATCTCCTGTTGCTGCACTGGCTCCACGATTGGCTCCACAATTGGCTGTTCGTCTACAGCTGGTGCCGGCTGCTGCTGTTGCTCCTCCTCCACACTCTTTGACTGCTCCGCGACAAGCGGCTCGGGTGTCTCCTTGCCATTTGTATAGGCTGCGGCATGGTTTTCCTCCTCGAAATGTTCTGCATTCTGCATTTGCAGTTCGTTGTAGTTGCTTGCTTGGATTTCCTCCTTAAAAGCTGCCTCTTCCTGGAACTGTTGCTGCTGTTCTTCTACCTCATGCAGCAACTGTTGCTGTTGCTCCTCTACCTCATGCTGCAACTGTTGCTGTTGCTCCTCTTGGAAGTTGTGTTGCATAAATTGTTGCTCCATTTCGTTGGCAAAGTGCGCTGCTTCCATTGCCTTTGGCTGCATTTGCAAATCAAACTCTTGATCCGCTGCAAATGGATTGCTGGCCGCAACAGGCGACTCCTCATTGTGGACACCATAGCCGGTAGCTGCATTCAAATCAGCATACTCCATCATCTGTAAAAAGAGAACAGAAAAGGAAAAAACAAGTTTATAACAAGCCAGATTTGTCAACGTTTAAAAGGGTTTAGAAATATAAACTATAAATTGTGTTGCCGACTGTGAAGAAAAGCTCTTAACACCAAGCAATTGGATGCTTTATCATTTACAACAAGCAGCTGAGATGATACAACGATAATGATGATGACTAACAACAATATGCCCCAAAAGTAATAATAGCAACACACAGCGCGCGTCTGGCTCTTATTGTCTTCAGTTCACGCACAGACGATGTCATCATCTTGCCCCACCCTTGTCTTGCGTTTCTTTCGTTTCTTGGCCTCGCTGTTAAATCGATAAATGCAATGAGCCGGAGCTGGATTTGCCGACACTACAGCAGACATTTTTATATATCTTTTTTGGGGGGGCGCGCACACAAAGTTCGTTGGAAAATGTTTTTGGTGTGTTTGCAATTGTGCGTCAAGAAAATGTTACTTATGGTGTTTTGTGAGACCCTTTGGCCTGTCAGTCTGTCGCCTCATGTACTAAAAACACAGCTCGAGTGCAGCAAGCTGTAAAAATAGCAGCAGCCCCAAAGTGCAAAGTGTTGGTGTATATATTTTATATACATATATACATAAACGAACGACAGAGAGTAAGTATTTATGGTTGCGGCCAGGCCAAAGAAAATAAATTATCCAACTAATGAAATAAACGAAAGATTCTTTTTGTGAGTGTTCAAAATTCGTTATAACCTCAACAAAACATATTTAAATATATTTTAATTCATTAAAACAAAAATAAAACAAAAAAAAAACGTTTGGGTCAGGGTCACAATTATTTAAGTGTCGCATGTCGCATAAACATCAAGTAATTGACACTTAATCATCAAGGGTAGCGCAAAGCTGTTGACGCGACCCCATAAAGCATGCTATGGAAAATTAAAAGTATTGCAGTTGGGGTTGGAAGTAGAGAAAGATAAAGAGAAAAAGATAGAGAGAGAGAGGAGAGAGAGTGCAACATCCCCCAATTAAGCACGTAGATTTTGCTTCACGTCAGCTGTCTAGCTGTGTTAGTGTCTGCGAGGGTTGTATTCACACATACATACATATGTGCACATTTATAGCGGCACTAACTCGAATTACTAATGCATACAAAATTATGATAATGACATCAGCAGCAGCAGCAACAGCAGCAGCAAAAGCAACGAGCTTGTGAAAGTGAGAAAACATTTTGGCCTGGCAATGTCATGACAGCAGCAACAACAACAACAACAAGGAAAAGAAACTACAGCAAACAGCGATGACATAGCGCGACCAAAAACTAAAATACAAAAACAAAAAATATAAGTAAGATGTCAGATGACAGGAAACGTGTCGACTGACTTAAGAGTAGCACTAGCTGTTTTTTTGTACTCCGACTTGGCATTAGTTTCGGCGCTGTCCACTGACACTCGCAACAAATTTATATTCCGGCACTTCTCCTTCCTCTTCTTCTTCTTTTTTGACTAGTACGCAACGCAAGAGCGCAGTTTGCGTCGCTGTTGACGCTGCGGTCGCCCGACGCATTTGTAGTTGCTTTAAAATGTCATTGACCAGCAAATGCCAGCAGTCGGGGCCGTAGTTGTTGTTGTTGTTGCTATTGCTGTTTCTGCTATTGCCGGTGTTTTGTCGGTTTTTTCTACTGCTGCTGCCCACTTTTGGCCCACTCGCGCGCAATTGCTGGCTTTCTTTTGTTGCTCAAGCGTAATGGGGCTAAAAGTGAGCTGAAGCCGAAAAAGTTAAAAATCAAAATGAAAATGAAGTAGAGGAAGGAAAAAGAAAGAAAGCAACAACAACAACAAAAAAAGTGAACCGGTTAAATCGCAGCTTAGTCAGCGGCTCAGCAAAACTTCTGCTGCTAGATGACTCATCGCCCAGAGACCGCAGTTATTTTTTTTGTTAATAAATCAGTGGTCTTAACTTATGCAATGCCAATTCGCATTTATAAATAGCCATGCATTTAACACACCTCTCTATCTCTCTCTCTCTCTCTCTCTCTCTCCCTCTAGCTATAATCTATCGCTCACACGATAATTGTTTGGCATTTTATCAGCCAAAATATGCGTCAGCATTGAACAAGCTGGCAACGCTGTGCGGCCGCTAAGTTTGCCGGCCGGTCTGTTTGTGAATCGATTTGGCTTGTTTTGCCCCTTGTGCAAAAACACTTTTTGCAAAAATATAATTGAGTGTGTTTGTGTATGTGTGTGTACACACGAGTGTGTTTGCAGCTAGGTTTCAAATTTAAGTGCATGACTTTGTTGCTATTATTGACAAATGATTGTGACACTTAAGACGTTTATACGGCGCCTAGCAAATATCGGCAGCGGCAACAACACAAGCCGCAACTACAATAACAATAGACTCAACTTATTCAACGAAAACAACGTCGCTGCTGTTAGTGGGTGACTGATCCAAGCATTCATATATGAATGCGATTGTGTGTGTGTGTGTGTGTGCATATCCATACGCATATATTTGTTTCGCTCTTTTGTGGTTGATTTTTTGCTCAAAGAAACGAAAAATAAAACAATAACAAACCCAAACAAAACGCAACGATGACATCAACATTTTCAGTCTTCACATCTTACACACACACGCAACCATACTTCAAACATACCAAACAAACACACTCACGTTGAATTTTAATGTTAATGATAATTGTGAAAAGTGCGCAGCAAAAGAAATTGCCAGCGTTGACGTCAACTGTGGTCAGAGAGGAAGCGAGAGAGAAAGATGGTAGCAAAAAAGAATATTCGTTTAACGAAAACCGAGAGAGAGAGAGCGGGGGAAAAGACAAGGTGAACAAGATCAGCGCAAGCTGTGGGGAGAGTTGCGCTTGTGCTTGTTCTTGTTTATTGCTGTTGTTGTTTCGTGTGCGACCGTGCAAATTGCTGGAAATCAAAAAATATGTGCCATAAACTACGGCAACAACAAAAATTACCGCAATAAGAGCAAAACAACAGTAAAAACACAAATCAAGTTCAACAGATGGCGAACATTTGCATTTCGGCAATTCATGGGGCCCAGGTCAGGTGGTGACAGAGGAAGTTTAGACATAAGGGGGGGGATTGACTATAAATTTTCAACTATTCCGAAATGGCACACACACACAACATGCAGAGACAATTTATAGAGTCGCAAATTTTGCGCAAGTCCAACACAAATCACTTGTATTGAGTCGTCGTTGTTGTTGTTGCTGTCGTCTCACATACATGGCTTGTTAGAAAACCAAAACTGGGCAACGAACCGACCGACAGACGGACAGACAGGGAAACAAATGTGCGGCGGGCGACAGTGGCCATTAGGCGCATACAAATATGGTATGCACTTGGTTGGCAGCAGGGTCTGACTAACTGTTTTTGGCCATACGCACATTTTCAATATGCACATACAAACAAACAAATAATAACAATAACAATAAAACAAATCTAAATGCTCAATAATGCGTAGAGCGAGAGAAAACATTCATGCCTAGCGCATCGATCGCAATGACTAAGCACGCGTTGGGCGGAGGCAAAAAACAAAAAAAAAAAATACGAAAAGACCACAGCCATAAAATACAATGCCAAATTAAGCGCGACAGCAAAAATACTTCTCTGCTCACAGACGCACACACACAAACAAGCACACAGAGGCATATGCAAATAAAAGTGCTGTGCGTCGTATGTAATTTCTATTTATAAAAGTGTTTGGCCACACTCGATGTAGTAGTTGACAAAATACCAAACTACTCAAAATGCACTCTCTTTGTTGTGCATGGCTCTCTTGCAGCTGTTGCTGCTTAACTGTGAAATAATAATAGTGATGATGATAATACTAATAAGCACTGTGCATTATGTGCGCTACACTGTTAACTGTTACTGTAACTGTTACGCTTTGCACATAATGCTAATGATGTTGAAATGCTTTGTATGTGTGTGGCAAGGCAAGCAAAGCAAGTGTTGCTGCTGCAAACGCCACATGCAATTGCAGCACGCAACATGTTGCCAATGCCGGGCAGAGCTACAGTCGTCTTTTTTTTTCTTTATCTTTCTGTTGTTCTGCTTTTTCTTCTTCTTTTTTTTTGGTAGCAGCAGTTTTTGCAACAACAGCTCATGCTGCACACCATTAATCTTCCAATGTTGATTAATGCACAATTTAATGCTATTTTCATTATAACTACAACTAAAGCGCACAGTCGAGGCATGAAAACCCAACAGCCGGAGAGCGTTTTTTTCAAACCCTTTTTCCCTCTCTCTCTCTTTCTCTCTCTATATTTAATTGATTTTCTTATTCATTTGGCTTAGAAGCGGAAATGATGCAAGTGTATAATCTAACAAAAGTCAGTATTGTGCTTAGTCAGCAACAAATTTGAATCAATTGAGAGCAAACTGAACTGTGCTTTGCGTTGGCCCAATCGAAATGAAACGAAAAAAACGAGAAAAAAAACTCAAAATATAATTTGAACAATTAGTGGAAAACATTGTGCGACAGTCAGTGGCAAGAACGCCAACTCACTCAATGAATTATGGCGACGCCATTAATAAAAGAATTAATAAGCAGTAAAATCAAGCTAAAAAAAAAAACAGCGTAGGAAAACCGGCAATTGGCCATGGCAACAGATTTTTGCAAAAAAAAAAAACGCCAGCAGCAAAAGCAAAGCGAAAATGGAGCAAACCCAAAGTAGCGCGTCTTAAGCCAAAGTCACAACGTGGCATGCAACACTAACCCCAAAAAAAAAAGACACAAAAAGAATAGAAAGTTAATTTAGTTTCATTGCGCTTCTTTTTTGTTGCTTTTCGCAAGGTTTTCTCAACGGAAAGAAAGAAAAGCCCAACGCGACGATATTTTCATATCATAATGATGTTGAATAAACTTTGTTCTGCGGTTGAAGTTTGCTGCTTGAGGGGAAATTTATTTGTGAAAGGCTTGTCCAAAATAAATATGAGAAAATATATATATATGCATATATCTATTGTAATTTGCTATAGCGAAACCGCAAAGCAAGAGAAAAAAAAAGAAGAAAGAAAACAACTTTGAGATTAAAGTAGAAAATTAGTTACATTAAATTGGAAACAGTTTGTAGACTGGACAGCAAATAAAAGTGATTTAAAATGGAACCCAATAAAAAACCAACAATAAATATATTCAATTAGAAACTTTTTATAAGATTTAATTTACTTAAGCTTTAAAGTTTTATTGCACGAAAAATGTTAAATTGAAAGCAAGTCAAACGAGTGAAAGGCTTTAAATGGGCTACAAATTGTGGCTCATAAATCCATTGGAAATTGCACAAATGATGTGGCAACAAGATACTCTCAACATATATATATATCGAAGCTATTAGCCTGTGACTGCCACAGTTAGCAGAATCAAACAAATGCACTGCAAAAGTTCATTAAATATATGTATAGAAAGAAAAAGAAAAAAATAAATGCCATAAAGTTGAGAAAAAAGAGAGAAAAAAACCATATTGCCTGGCCGACACGAAACAGATTCAAGTGCGCTTTTTTTTGTTTTGTGAAAGTATTTCAACGTTTAGAGACGGCGGCGTGCACGAAAGAATCCAAAAGATACAATTACAATGGGACCTGGCTTAAAGCTGGCCAGCCATTGAGCCATTGAGCCATTGAGCCACATTGCAGTCAGGCAACATGAATGGTTTTCAGATAGATAGATAGATACATTAGAACGGCTTGCCATGAAATTGACTGCTTTTGTTGGCCAACTTTAGTTTGCCTGCTGACTCAGCGGTGGGCAATAGCTTAACAGCTAAACTGAAGCCAAGACATTGGAGAGACGAATGAAAAATTCTTAATAGCCGCAAATATACGATATACATACTTCCATATATATAAGAGCGAGTGGCTGCTACGGCTGTTTTTTTTTTAAAGGCCAAAAGAAATTGTTAATAGCGCAAATGGTAATGGTAATAATAATAAAAAAAAAAAAAAGAGGAAAAAAACAACAAAACACCTGGCCAAGTTAGTGTCTAGCTGAGCACACGAACATTGTTTTGGTTTGGTTGTATTAAGCCAGGCCTTAACAGCAACAGCAACAACAAGAACCTGCCACTTTTTTCTTTATAAGTTCTTCTTTAACATTGGCCAAGCCAGCGCCGGGCCAGACAAAGGCTGGGCAAATGCCTTGCGGCTAATGGCCGCAGTCGTCGACGTTTTTACAACACTCTTGGCCAAATCTAGCAATTGCAAGGCAAGGCAAGGCAAGGCAAGGCAAAGAAGGCAAATGCAATCAACGCTGGACAATTTCGAAAGCTAGTTTAGCTGGCAAAACGTACAAAAAGTCAAAGTCTCTTCTTAACTGTCAATGCTCTGACTATATATATGTATATACTAACACTTTTTCACAACCTGCCAATGGGGCGTGTTTCTAGCTGTAGTTGTTTTTTGTTGTATACATTTGAAGATTAATTAAACGAAATTGACCTGCAGGTTATGGCTAAGAGAACCAGTTTATGCCACAACAACAAATTCATCATTACGTTTTCATTTGGGCCCTGCTGCTAAGCTGCAAATGGGTAGTTAACTAGTAGTTAATTTTGTGGCTTTCATTTGCACTCGCATCGTAGATAACTTGGCTATAATTAAAAGGTGTGTTGCCTTTTTATTCCAACTCTTTATAACATATTGTTATCAAGGAATGCTTGCTTCGGCTTAACTTGGCTTACGTCTCTCTTTTACCTTTAAACATATGAGCTCATTTCTATTTTGTCATTTTAGTTAGTGAGCAGCAAAAGCTTTTTTTTAGTATAAACTAAACCCAATAACCATTAAGCCATGGCCAGCAGCATTGTTCTTGTCTCGAGCTGCCAAATAGCTGTCCGAAATGCATTCTCCACTTAACGTTAACAAATGGCCAACGTTAGGCAAATTACTAAACATTGTTGTTAGCTCCTGCGGCCAAAAGCAATGGCAAGCATACCAAAAAAGAAAGAAAATAGAAAGAAAACCAGTTGAAGATGTTTATGGCCAAGATGGATCATCACGAATCAGCGGATGCGAATCGCTAGCCAGGCCAACAAAATGACTTTCAATTAACAACAGTTTTGGAGCACTTGCCTGTGACACCCCTAGAAGCAGCAGCAGCAACAGCAGCGATTAAAGCCTATTTATATGACCATGGCCGGGAGCTGTTTGTTGGTGTTGCCTCTATCTTGCCATTTCTTTTCTAGTCTGACAGCGGTGAGGGGGGAGGGAGAACGGGTACTGACAGGCAGTCAAGCGTCAGCGCTGCAGGGGCCATAGAAATCCATTGCAGCATTTTGTCTCCCATTTTTTGTAATTATTTTTACATATTTTTTTTTTTTGTTGTTTTCGAGAAGCTATTGAACTTGGCACAGGGTTGGGATTTTAAAAATAAATGCATAAATTTTATTGCAGTGCATTTGCAGCAGCAGCAGCAGCAGCAAAAGCAGGAAGCAAATGTATCTAAAAAAAGATTCGCAGCAGAACAAAACTAACCAAAACGCTGGAATAAAAATTATTGTTCTTAGAACTGAAAGCTAACAAAAACAAAAAGTGTAAAACAAAAGATAGATAAAACTTATTCAGTGTTTTTCTGGTTATTTAGCCAAAAAGTACTTTATATTGAGACAACACTGTAATAATAATATTGCGAGGCCAGAACAAGCGAAAGTGTCGCCTACAAATGCAAGCAAAAACGATATATATATATATCGTATATATATCATCCATATGGCAAATGTAAATTTAGATAAGGCAAAAGAGTAAAAGAATGCGAATATGTGCAGCAAAGGCAAAGGCAAAGGCAATGGCAAAGGCAGCCGCTTTGCAAAATGAGATATTGTATCTGCAAGATACGAAAGCACTTCAACTTTTGCCGCTGCCGCTGCTGCTGCCGTTGCTGCTGCACAGAGAGTGTCTCCCCATTTCTTTTGAACTGCAAAATGTAAAATGCTGCAATTAGATGCCACAATCGTCTTCAAGTGGCATGGCTTGTCGAGATACGGCTAGCAAACTTCAGTTTTCAAGCAACATCTTCAGACGTGTGCTCTCTTTCTCTTTCTCTCTCTCTTTCTGTCTTGCCATTTTGGCAACCCACACACACACACACACACACACACACAGAGAAGCAATCATATTGCAGCACCAGAGTTTTCTTGGCCCGTTGCCGTCTTTTTGAAGCCCGTTGTCTGTCTCGTCTCGCAATTGTTCTGCTTTTGGCTTTTGGGTTCCTCTTCACTTCACTTCACTTCACTTCACTTCTCTTCTCCTTTATCCGCCGTTCAGAGACTGCAAAATAAAACTCGTTTTGCAGCCAAACACACACACAAACACACATACACTTGCACGTTATTTACCAACTTTATCTGACGCCTGATTTTGTTTTTGTTTTTATTTTACTTATACATTTTTTATTTTTCTTTATGCATTTAGGCTGATTTTGGGCGTCAGTTGAGAGTACGTACTTGCTTACTTAGGTGGGCAGACAAGAAAGATATACACACACACACACACACACACACACACAGATACGTAGTTGTATCTTTCTAAGCAGCACTTGTTCGTGTGGGCAGAATTGTGGCTTGGGCGTAGGATTGGCTCAACAGACGTTCAAAATCGGACCACCCGTTGCCCCAAAAACTGCATGGGATGTTAATGCCAGCAACAACAACTGTAATAAGTGGCGCTTGTAACAGTACGTGTGTGTGTGTTGGTGTGTGTGTGTTTGGATTGAACTAAATTATAGACGAACAAAAGTGAAGAAGCAAACCATTTTTTAATTGAGTTAATAATCTTAATGGATTTTTTTTCACAAACTTAATTACCAGTTGAGCGTTGCTATTGCTTTTATAACTATTATTATTATTAGTTTTGGCACTGTTTTTTTTTCTGTGCCTTAACAATTGCACTGCAAAAGCTGAAATAGATTTTTCTAAAAATATTTAAACATTTTATTAGTCATGTTTGTCAGTTTTATGACAACGCTAAGCTTAATTATAATATAAGTTTTATTTTCCTTCTATTGCCATCCATCAACAACTGTCATAAAATGTGTATAAATTACAATCAAACCCAGAAAAAATACAACAAAAACAACAATTGTTGTGCTAATTTATGTAAATTGCACAAATTTTAATTAAACACAAGTTTAAACAAATGTCATGCGAATTGTGGCGAAAGTTTGCACCGAAATACAATCGACAAAATAAAAAAAACACATTTCTATTCAGTATTTGTATGTGGGAATTCGTGAGCTTAAAAGGCAATGTTGTTCGCTGAGTCATAGCACAGACGCGTGAACTTTATTATCACAGCAATACTATATGTGTCTAGAATCTAGATGCACCTGTACATACATACATATATATAATGTGTTTTGTCGCATGAATAATATAAATAGACTTTGGCGATAAGATGTTAGCAAATTCTAACTCATGCAATTTAACAGCTACAATTCCAATTGGAGTTCGCATGTTAACAGCTTGACTGTTAAGCGGCACTTCAAATGCTCCTCAACACAAGTCATTTATTTTTTTGAAACACCCTGTTTTGTTTACAAATTTGCTGCGCCTTGACGATTTGGTGACATGCTGTCTGTTACGCAAATTGTTATTGTATTGTTGTTTTGATTCCTTTATCGTTGCAAACAAAACAAATAATAAAGCGTATAAATTGTATTGGACACGAAATGAAATCAAAGCAAATTAAAAGCATATTAAAACAACATGTAAATGGATATGTCTTTGAGAATGTTGGAATGTTGTTCTTTGCGTGTCGCGTTTGCTATCTCGCTTTGACAAAACACACAACAAAATGTGTAATAATAAAGAAGAGAAAAAAGACATAAATCATGTTGATAAATAACATGCAAAATGAGCGGCGAAAGCTTAAGACAAAGAGACAGAAGGCGAGGGCGAGGCGAGGGCATGAAGAAAGCGTTTTGTTACAGGCGTAAATTATACACACAACGAAACTCCCACAGGAAGTTCGATAGCAGCACAAACAATGCCCAGCAGCAGCAGCAGCAGCAGCAACAGCAGCACCGTCGCGTCGACTGCATATCAAATAAAATCATAAAAAATAAAAATGTTATGCATATATACATATACTTACGTACTAACATATATGCATGTACATTGTGTACGTGTGTGTATGTTCCGTGCAAGCGAAAACCGAATATGACCCAATTAAGTGAACCCAAGCGCTTGTGTAATTATGAAAGCTGACTGTGTGTGTGTGTGTGTGTATGTGTTTGTGTACATGTCTGTTTGTGTGCATTGGAGCTGGAATTTGCAACGAAGCGAAAAGGTTGCCACTCTTGCCGAAGTTTTCGTTGTTTGCTGTTAATGTTAGCGCTGCTGATATTGTTGTTGTTAGTGCTGGTCATGCAGATTGCAGACAGCGGCGAGAGCGCCACAATGACGGAAAGCGTGCTAGAGGGGAGTTTGGCAGACACAAACACACACACACATACACTTGGGCAAGAAATGCATTAAGCCGAATCATTGACCGCAAGCTCTGTGCCCACAAGCACAGACACACTTAATCCAATTGGAACGGAAATCAAATTCCAAAGGCTGCAAAAACAACAACAACCAAAACTATAACACGGCAAATAAGAACAAAATAAAAAGGATCTAAAAAACCAACCAAGGGGTGAAGGCACAACAAACCCGCAATACAGCCATGAAGTGCAATAAGCAAAAGGCCAATGAAATATTTGCCTGCAACAACCCTTAAGATGCCCTTAATTATTTTAAAATCGAGTTTAAAGTACACAATACAAATGCACTCTGAATACAAAAACAAAAAAAACCCCACCCAAATGTCGCTTAAGCTTTGGCAACAAACCAAAAACAGAAGAAGAAAAAACACACATACATACACACACGTATGCATAGAAAGCACTTGCGTGTCCTGAACGGAAACGTGTAGAAAGGCAAGTCAAACAGTGCGAGAGCGAGAGAGTGAGAGAGGGAGCATGAGCGAGTTAACGGAACACACCCCAGCACTCATGTTATAAAATTGCATTTGCGTCTGCAGATAAAGAGCAAGAGCGAGAGAGAGAGAGAGAGAGAGAGAGAGAGAGAGAGAGCGCAGGCAAGTAAGGACACAGAGAAATAGTGTAGAGGCTGAGAGCAAAAGAGAGGTGAGTTGGAGGAGCACCAATTGCATACAGACAGCTGTGTGAGCATACAAACAAAGAAGTATACCAACAAATTTAATGATTTCTCTTGGCCCAGGTGAACCACAAGCCAGGTGAAACACATGGCAAGGACACACAAACGACCGTAAAGCGGAAACGCAACGGAAACAAAGTAGGAAAGGCAGGCAGGGCAGAACAAATAGAATGAACGAAATTAAACAGGGCGCAGGACAAATGACGAGTGCATAATGACGTTTTTGACAAATACAAAGTGTAACACGAATGACTCATTCGTTTCTGGTCTCTGAGATGGGCGTATGATTTGTCATACTGTCAGCGTGACACAGCAACTGTATCCAATTGGATATTGTATGTCTAATTGGAACTTACCTGAGTTGGAGCACCGGCATTGAAAACGTTTTCCATGCTGTCCGATAGCAAAAGTGGCTCCTGCTGCTGCTGCTCTTTAGTCTCCTCGAGCAGATGCTTCTCCTCGGTGTAAGAAGACAATGGGGATGGTGTTAAGTCAACAACATCTGGCTCTTGGGGCTGCAACTCCAGCGTAGTTGTAGTGGCTGTAGCGGCTGCAGGCGAATCCTCAAGTGGACTAAACAGAGGCGCACTGGTGTCCAGCAGCAGACTCTGATCATGATCGTTAGCTGGTTGGGCAAAGGCATCGCTGGATGTGTGCTCCAGATAGAAGGAGGCCTGCATAGGATCAACTAGGTGCTGTTGCTGATGCAGTTCCTCAATGGAAGGCGATTGCGAAATAAGCTCCTTCTCCTCCACATTGAGTAGCTCCTTCTCCTTGAGCGGCTCCTCATTGGGCGTTTGCTGGGGCAACGGCTGCACCGAGTTAAGAATATCCTCAATCGAGGCATTGGACTCGCCATACATGGACTGCTTCATGATATCGTCTGTGTTTAGCTCCTTGTTCAGCTGCAGTTCAAGCTGTGGCTCTGGCTCTGGCTCCGTGTCCAAGTCAACGCTTGTCTCCGGACCATGATCAATACGCTGCTCTTCCTGTTGCTCATTTTGACCATTCTGCAGCTGATCGTTTTCGCATGGGAAAGTATCATTCTCCTGCTCGAGCTCGTGAGGACGCTGTGCAGCCTCAGAATCAAATTCACCCTCATCGGGCAATGCAATTGTGTCCATATTACAGTCACGTACACCCTTACGTGGACTCTCCGCAACAAGATCATCACTTAGCAGTTGGCGACCAAGCGTCTGGAGTGGGTCCAGCGGTGCTGGCGACGAGGGCTGTGCTCCAAAGTGGGGCACAAACTCAACAGCATTGGGATTAAGCTGAGAATGTGGCTCCAATTCTAATTCAAGTTCAGCCTCTGGCTCTGACTGCTGTCCAATTAGAGGAGCGGTATTCTCTTTGTTATCAAATAACTGTTCGGGTTGCTGTTCGCTTAGGCTGCTGGTGCCATACGTTGTTGCCACCGAGCTGGCCTCCTCCTCTTCCTCAGCATCGCCGTCTTCGTGACCTGGCAACTGCTGCTGCACTTGATCTGCCTCTACTTCTGGCTTTGATGTTGCTGCTCCAGCGGGTTCTACTTCACCCGTGGTTGATGTTGTTGTCGTATTGGAGTTGCTTGAAAAATCGCCATCATGCTTTATCACTTCAACATCTTCTTCTTCCTCATAGGCAGCTGCTCTGCCAATGGCGCTGCCGACGCCGACGCCATTGCCCAGACTTAAGTCCATGCCCAGCGACATGTAAGCGTCGCTGCTGCTGCCACCGTTGCCGTTGCCAATACCAACACCAATACCACCAACACCATTGCCAAAGGCGACGTCGACGTCAGCGTTGCTGAAATTTTCGCCGTAGTATTGTTGTTGGTGTTGCTGCTGCTGTTGCTGTTGCTTTTCGCTCTGCTGCACTTCTTTTATGTACTTCCATTCTTCGTCGTCATCGTGCTGTTCTCCACCATTGTGCTCTCCATCCGACTTGGGCACCAACAGCTCGGCAGCGACGTCGACGGCAGCGTTGCCGGCGCTGCCAGCGTTTTGCAGACTCTCCGTGAGGCGATTTTGCAAAAAGTTGTCAAAGTGCGCGTTATCCTCGTGTTCCATTTTGATGCGGCTGCTGTTTAATAATCAATTACTTTTTGGATATAAATCGGCTGATGTTGCTGCTGCTGCTGCTTTGAAGCTTATGCAAAATGCCGAAATAATAGCGTTGATGTGATTCAATTTTTGTGCTCGCTCACTTGCTTGCTCACTCTCGTGATTCACACGCCGCTTCTTTAGCTCTTCTTTCTTTCTTGCAAATTCTCCTTTTGCTCTCGCGTCGCAACGCTGACATACACACACACACGCACGCACACACACGAACAGCCGCCAATCGAAATTCTTCTTCTTTTTTGCGCAGTCCTGCCTTCCAAATGTGCTCACAATTTGATTGAGTATTTAACGCACACACGCACACACATTAAGATTTTGTAACAAACAGTTCAATGTAGTGTGAAGTTTAAACAATTTGCAATTTAAACTTCTTTGTGTTTTCAGTTATATTTGAAATTCACTTTGCCGACCGATTCTTGCGCACATACGACCTTCCAGCTTTAAAACAGAATTCACAATGTTGTGCGCGATTGAAGAAGTCGATACCTTTAGAGATGATAGCATGCTATCGAATTGCTGTGGTGAATTTAAGTGTTGAACTCACAATGAGTTGTGGTGAAATATATCTGGTTCTCATTCGATTACTAATATACGCTGCCAACTTCACTTGCGTCAAAACTGCGTACTAAAGCAGTGTGGTGTTGGGCGCCTATTTCAATTTGCAAATTGTATGAAATAAAAAACATTTAATTGACATTCACAATATGTAACACATAATTTAAACTTTATATTTAGCTTAACAACTTGATTATATAAATACATAAATAAATTAAGCTAAGTTTTAAGGAACCGAAGAGTGCATTAAATGCAATTCACACCTTAACGCTTGATAATTTAACATTGTTGCCCTAAGCCACGAATCCTTTACATGAAACCGTTGGAATAGTTTGCAGGTACTCAAATGCTTTGTATAATACTTTTCATAAATTATTTTCACAACGCTATTGCGAACAGATGTAGTTGGACAATACACGGTTTTCCACTCTTCATCACTGGATGTCAAATTCGTGCTGTCTGTAATGAAATCTCCATCATCCCACCAATGTGGCACACCTTTTGCATTCCGACACTCTTGCAAACGTTGTTCTTCTTTCTTCTCAAACTCGTACAACAACTCCATGTACTTGACGCGTGTCTGACACCCTGATCCTGTCGGTAGGCCCAGGGCTGCAGCAACATTATCCCATTGATCCACGTTTAAAGCACCTCCTCTTGCGCTGACCAATGCATAAAATCTATCATACAAAAATAATTTAAGCTTTATGTTACTTTTTTACTCTACATTTAAGCTTACTTGAACAGCTTAATTGATCGCTCTTTTATTTTGTATTCGGTTGGCAGACCACTACGCCTTAAAAAATTCTTCTCCATTTGCTGTGGCGTACTCCAAAACCAAAGCGATGAATCTTTTGTTTGTTCTAGACGTATTTGCACTGGACGCTCTTGCTGCGGACTAAGTTGTGCGCTAGGCATGGATTCCTGCTCTGTTACAGTTGTTTCATGCCATTGCTTGTTGGCTTGTTGATTTGCAATTGCCAATTGCTTGGTTTTTTCGTCAAGTCCTGCGTGCTTTTTACCTATGTGCCGCATTAAGTTGTGTAGCGATCCAGCAGCATATGTGCAATGGGGACATGGTTGGCATTGCGACACTAGCACCTTGCCCTTGTCGTGGTTGCGCTCATGTCGCTCTAGATTGTACGCCCTGTTTGTGGTGTATGTGCAGCCTTTTCTTCTGCACCGAAGGTGCTCTCGAGGATTGTGCATTGTGAACAATGTTTTTGATACGACATATTTGTTTATTTTGTCGTGAGTCGCTAAGTGAAACACAAATATCGATAAATACCCGTGACAAATTTGGATGCGATAATATGTTGTTGCAAAAGCAATTTAAATAAGTTTTTCAGGGTAATCGCAATAATGCAATCAATAAAATTAAAAATTGTATCTTTTGTTTCAATCCTGCATTTATTTTTTAGCATGAATTAGTTGGCACATCATCTATGTCAATTTTCCACTTACCAGCTGCTATCGAACTCTTTCGATAACTGGCTGGCAAATGCTTTCAGTGAAAATTGATTAATTTAAATTGCTCAACCACTACACCGGTATTTTAAAGGGCTCTTAGTTACTCACAAGCACGCAGTAGCGATACATTTTTAATGCACCTGCGCCCAAAGTTCACTTGCAAAAGTTAATCAATAGCGTAAGCTAGGTAAGTTTAGAAGCATTTCAATGCACGCCGAACGAATCAAATTCTATTAGTTCAAAGTTCTTTCTCACAGCAAACAGCCGACACCAAAATTCTGATAACGAATTATTCCTGTTATTAGCTAATAATACAGTTATATTGGTGACGTCGCCACTGACCTTGAGTAACAAAAAAAAAATTATCATGGCAGCTGAACGCCTGGATGTCATCATATTTGGCGCTACCGGTTTTACGGGCAAATACACTGTGTACGAGGCCGTATCCGTATTGAAGGACTTCCGTTGGGGCATAGCAGGTCGCAATCGCGAAAAGCTGCAGACGGTGCTTAAGGAAATGGGTGCCAAGGCCCAAAAGGACTTGTCACAGACGCCCATCATTATTGCAGATGTTAACGATGAGGTCTCGCTGCTCGAAATGGCCAAATCCTGTCGCATTGTCGTCAACACCACAGGGCCATATCGTTTCTATGGCGAAAAGGTTGTACGCGCCTGCATTGTAGCAGGCACTCATCACGTGGACGTGAGCGGCGAGCCACAGTACATGGAAACAATGCAGCTGAAGTTCAATGAGCACGCCAAGGAACGTGGCGTTTATGTGGTCAGTGCATGTGGCTTTGATTCCATTCCCGCTGACATGGGCGTTGTGTTTGTGGAGAAGAATTTCGATGGTGTTGTCAATTCGGTGGAGACTTTCCTGGTCAATGGCGCTAAGGATGTAGATGCATCTATGGGCAAAGCTGGCCTTAACACAGGCACCTGGGAAAGCGCTGTCTATGGCTTGGCTCATTCCAATGAGCTGGGTGGCATTCGCAAGCAGTTGTTTCCAGAACGTCTTCCAAAGTTCTATCCCATACTGAAGCATCGGCCATTGATGTTCCGCTCCACGGAGATTAATAAGGTGTGTTTGCCTTTCCCAGGATCGGACCGTTCGGTAGTTATGCGTTCTCAGCGCTATCTGTACGAGCATGAGAAGAAGCGACCAGTTCAGATGCATGCCTATATTGGTTTTTCCTCGTGGCTGGTAGCCATTGTTGTTGCACTTTTTGCAACCTTCTTCGGGCTGATGGCAAAGTTCGAGTTTGGACGTAGCTTGTTGCTAAAGTATCCCAGCTTTTTCTCGGGCGGCTTCGTCTCACCCAATGGACCGAGTGAGGCTCGCATGGAACGCACCTACTTTAAAATGACCATGAAGGCCACGGGCTGGCCCAGCTCACAGAAACTGGCCGAGAGCACCGATCAGTACAAGGAGCCACCAACAAAGACATTGATGGTTAGAGTATCGGGTCCAAATCCCGGGTACGGTTCCACATGTGTTGCCCTACTCTCTACGGCGGTCACCATTTTGCGCGAGAGCCACAAGATGCCAAGCACTGGTGGTGTGCTACCACCTGGCGCTGCCTTTGCCAAAACCAGCCTTATTAGTGAGCTGGAGAAACATGAGCATGGAATGAAATTTGAAATTTTAGCTAACAAGTAACCGTTGACATAGTTGAATACAAATTTTAAACTTCATAGCTTAATCAGCACGAAATTTAGTTTTGTAAAAACTTTTTATTGTTACAGTTGCAAATAAAAAGTACTAAATTACATTTTACATATGTTTACACATTAATAAATTAACCCGGAAAACCGGCTTTGAATGTATAAATTTTAATAATCGCTCGTAGTAAAATAAGTATTCATCGATTGCAAACAACGCTAATATCGATATGTGACAGCTCTAACAAGCTTCATTTCGAACAACTGGCAACACTTTTTTGGTCGCTGTTTTTGTTTACCTGTTCGCTTGCAGACAACGTCGTCTTATTACCATTTTGACCGTCAACACAAAAACTATTATTAAACAATGAGCGCCAATATATCGGGCTTTCGGCGATTTCTTCACTGGGGTCCAATTACCGCACTGAGTAAGTAAAAAAGAACTGCAAAAAGTAAATGTAGTTAAAACAAAAATATGAGCAAACGCCTTTTGATGAGTAGTCTTCAAAAAACATAAAATTATTTTTTCCAATCCGCTTATCAGACTGCATTAAGTGATGACAGCTAGCAAATTAGCAAGTGCAAAAGTCGAGTGAATGAACCTATGGTAAAGAAAAGAGAACCAACAATTGGTCAATAAGAAAACGAACCACGCTAAGCGGTCAACCTCTCGCTCCTTTCCTTTCCATTCCATTTATTTCCACCCACCACACAATTTGCGTTTTGTCTGCAGTGTAATATCGTGTTTCATATTTCAAAGACGGTCAACGCCATCGCCTGGCGCCGTCGAGCCCATAGCCCCAGAACCGCACTTGCCCCATCCAACGTGTGTGTGTGTGTGGGGCTTTATAAGGAGTGGCTTAATCTTACTTTAATACGCGTAAAATGCTGCGATAATTGAGTTTTGCTCAGCTTTTGGTTCTCTGCTCGCTGCACATGGCGTGCAATTTGACGATTTCGGCTTATGAAGCATCCGGTTCATGTTGCGGCAAAGCTTGATATTGAACTGCGATAAAATTGTATATAGCTTTATTACTTAAATTCCGGTCGCCTTTTCACCTTGTTGCTGCACAGGGGTTGACATCGATGTGTTAACGCTTAATCAAGAAGCCGACACAACAATAATAAAAAACTAACTAAACAAATTGTGCTTAATTACAATGGCACGCAAATGGTAAATAATGTCTCTCTCACTCTCTCTGTGTTTCACCAAAAAACAAAAGCAATCTGTTTAACCATGCGTATGATTTTCAATTATGCTGATGTCTTGTTTTTTGATTATTTCGTTTCAGGCATCATTAAATGCATAACGCTGACAACACTGTATATGAACTCGATGTGGTGGCCGCCAAATCAATCGTTTGCTGCCTTTGCACATCAGGCGCTGTTCCTGCTGCTCTCTACGCTGGCCACATTCAATTACATCATGGCCACGGTAACAGGTCCCGGCCTGCTGCCCAAACAATGGCAGCCAGAGGTAAAAAAAAACCCACACACACACACACACACACACTACAATGGATAGCTAGCAGTCGAGCCTTAAGCTACACGCTCCATTAAGTACACATTTTATCGCTGACATTGGCATGCATGGAAAATGTTTGTCAACTGCGGTCGCCGCCCGGCTCCCTTGTGGCTCACAAACAAGGCGTGTCAAGGAGCATATGAATAATATAGGGCGTATGCACATGCACGTAGTCAATGTTTTCGGATTTGAAATTAATACGAGTCGGGCTAAAAGCAGCGGAAGTTGCTTATTTACTTAACTGAACGTTGTATATTAAACGAAAAGATTCATTTAAGCTATAACATCATTAGTCATAGCTGAAAGGTCGGTCAGCTAATATAGCCAATTGCATAGATGGTCTACCATTATATTAGCTCAACTTAAGCCCTTCAGTTTGTGCCGCGTCACTATTGAATCGGAAACTATGGTTTAGACCCAACACTTGTTCGGCAAAAAGGCAAATCATTCAACTCATAACTGTCAAGATAATGTCCCAATGTTGATGGCATCGCGTGCCTAATCCTTTATCGCAAAGTTCTCGGACGCGTAGTGCAGCAATTAAACGCTGCAATTTCCCACTGAAACATGTCGGCAAAACTTGACGATAATCTTGGCTAGACAAACACACACACACACCGCCAAGCAAGCTTGCTGACTTCAGTTTTAGGGCGGTTTCAGTTTTTCGACACCGCCAATTTGGTAATTTTTTTTTGTTTTTCATTTTGGGATTTTGGCCTACCCACCCACGCCAGCTAAAATTTATGAGCACGCAAGGGTAAAGGCAAACGCGGTCGACTCGTCTGTGGAACCGTCGAGGTAAAATGCAATTACCTGAAATTTGCATAAGTGTTTTGTAGGCCGCCAGCAGCTAGACGTGCCACGGACGCAATGGGAGTTGGGCTGGTTTGGTTGGCTCACTTAATGAGCTGCGCGTCGTTAGACCTTATCTTTGTTCTTGCTTCGCATAAATCATAAAGTCTTTTTTTTGTATAACACGCATATTTAATAATTAAATTTAATTTTTCAGGACCCCAAGGACACGGCACTGCTGCAGTACTGCAGGGAGTGTAAGGGCTACAAAGCGCCACGATCACATCATTGTCGCAAATGTATGTTAATAAATCACAGCAGAGCTTAGTTTAATATATTTTACTTTTCTTGCAGGCAATCGTTGCGTTAAGAAAATGGATCATCATTGTCCGTGGATCAATCATTGCGTTGGCTGGGCAAATCATGCCTATTTTAGCTACTTTCTGCTCTTCTCCATAATGGGCAGTCTGCATGGTGCAGTTGTGCTCAGTTGTTCCTTTTATCGCGGCATTTACCGCTACTATTATCTCACCCATGGACTGACACATTTGGCCAGCATTCAGTTCACGCTAACTAGCATTGTGATGTGCATTTTGGGCATGGGTCTGGCCATTGGCGTTGTTATTGGTCTCAGCATGCTGCTCTACATACAGCTTAAGACAATTGTCACAAATCAGACAGGCATTGAGATTTGGATTGTGGAGAAGGCTCTCTATCGCCGTTACAAAGCTCAGACTGATGTGCCATTCGTTTATCCCTATGATCTTGGCTGGCGTCTAAATCTACGTCAGGTCTTCAATGAGGAGTGCAAAAAACGTGGCGATGGCATCGAATGGCCCATCGTCGATGGCTGCGATAAATACACACTAACAGTGGGTTTAAACTATTTTAAGTTCGGGAAACATTTCTTTTAAACAAAAACTCTTAATATTTACAGCGCGAACAGTTGGCACAGAAGGCGGAGAAGCGGGCCAGAACACGTGTGTACAAGTGCATTAAAAATGTGTCGGGCCGCTGGCTGCCAATATTCTCGTATGGCTGGCGCGTTTGCATCAATGCACCCTGCACGGATGAGCCAAGAATTCGCCTGCTGCCCGGCGACACTATTCGAGTGACACGTTTCCGCCGCTACTGGCTGTTTGGTGAGCGTGTGATCAGCGTCAAGGAGCAGGATAATAAGCGTGTGCGTAAAGGTGCCCGTCGTGGCTGGTTTCCACGTCGCAGTGTCATTGCCCTAACCGAATTGCCCGAAACGGAGAGCTGTGAGGATGTTAAACATGTTACACCTTCAACTTCAAATGGACATAGTCATGGCAAGCAACAGCAACGCAATGGTCAAAGCAAAAAGTACATGTAAACACAATAATCATTTGGTTTTAATACTGTTAACTACGACTGCGAATTAGCTTGTTAAAAAAAGATCAAGGGTAACTTCAATTGAAGGGGCCTTCTTCTTATTAACATTGTTCGCTTTTCGCTGTTCGCTGTTCGCTGTTCAATACATAAAAGTAAAAGTCGCGATCGAATGAAAATTTATATGCTGTTATCTTTTACAATATGAAATAAACAAGCGACTTTTGAATATTGTAGACGTATGACGTTTAATATTTGATATAATATATATATAGAAAAATATATGATTATTTAATATGTATTTACATTTAACTGGATGCCAATGGTTGCTTATTTTTCTCACAGTGCGCAGCACATTTGCTTTTGTTTGCCATTGTCTGCTCGATTTCTTCCACCGTGCGCGGCACAATGGCAAAGTTCTCTGCGCCGCTCTGGGTGATCAGGACATCATCCTCAATGCGCACGCCGCCAAAGTTGCGGAAGCGTTCAAACATCTCCACATTAATGTATTTACGTATGTCCGGATTGGCAAGAGCCTTATCCATAAGTTGATTAATGAAATAACAGCCAGGCTCAATGGTGACATACATGCCAGCCTTAAGGATGCGTGCAAAGCGCAGCTTGCTGAGCCATTGCTCGCTGGGACGCGCTGGTTCAGTGGGCAAATAACCGCCAACATCGTGCACATCCAAGCCAATCAAGTGACCCAAGCCGTGCGGCTGGAATACGCCTGAGACGCCAGCCTCAAGCATTTCGTTGACATTGCCGGTCAGCATGCCGCCAGCCTTAAGACGCTCCAGGAGCACTCGCCCCGCCAGCTTGTGCATGTCCACCCAGGAGACACCGTCACGTGCCGTCTGCATCACAGCATTGCGAGCATCCAGTACCGCATTGTAAATGAACTTCTGATCCTCAGTAAACTTGCCATTTGCCGGAAAGCTGCAGGTAATATCAGCAGCATAGCCGCAATAATTGGCGCCCATGTCAAACAGGCACATCTCACCGTTTTGAATGGGACGATTGTTTGGAGCACCAGCGTGTCCATAATGCAGGATGGCAGAATTGGTGCCACTGCCGCAGATGCAGGTATAGGAGGCATGACGGCAACCGCCTACTGCGTAGGCATGATGCAGAAAAACAGATTCACCCTCATACTCCATGCGTCCAGGACGAATGAACTGCATCACCTTGATGTGCGCATCCGATGAGACTTTGGCCACATAGCGCAACACCTCGATCTCCTCCGCGCTCTTGATAACGCGACATTCAGAGATGATAGGATACAAGAGATCACAGTTTGTCACATACTTTTCCTTGCCCGCAAACTCTGGTGGTTGCATTGTCAGGCCGCTATCGCTATTTGTGCCACTCAGCGTTAATATGAGCTTGGGTGCGGTTCTTTCCAGATACGCTTCGAGTTCATCGACATAATAGACTTCGTCCACAGCGTACATGGCCTTGAACTCTTCGGGCTTTATCAATGCACCCATCCAAGTCTCATACTCATCGGGCAAACGCGGCACAAATAGCACAGCCGTTGGTTTTCCTGTCTTCGTATCAATGCTCAGGATGCCATAGCAGCCGGGCTCCTTGGCGCCAAACATGTACTGAAAGTATGATTCCTGACGAAACACATGGTCCACATCAGTATTGTAAAAGCTCTGATCTTTGCCACCCTCCAGCAGAATCAACAGTTGTCCAGTGCTTAGCTTTAGGCGCTCCTGCGGACTGGCTAAAACAGCCTTGCAGACTTTGTCCCGATTGTTTTTGAACAATGTCATGGGCACAGCATGACAGGATCCCATTTGAAAGCAAGCCATTTTTTCGCCACGCCCTACTATTATGAAAGTCGGAGAGCAACTGGTGATTTTTTCTTTCTGTTCGACAATATCTACAATAACCACTTGAGTGCTGCAATAAATAAGCTGTTATTATCTGTGGTTTATTTATTGTTGTTGTTGTTGCTGCTGGTAATTTCTTCGTTTGTTTTGTTGTCAAGCGTATAGTAATCCCAAAGGCAATCGTATTGTGTGTAATCTTTGTGTAGAAAGTATATTATGATATTGCACTATCCAATTCGGTTTGTTGTTTTTGTTTGTTTTTGGTTTTTTAATTCACCTGTTAACTTAACATTTTGCCTAATGAATAATAAAGCATCTGTTATTAAAGTGATATTTTTAACATTTATTATCGATATATGAGATATGCCAATCTAGCAGGCTGAGTTTTCCCATAATTGTCCCTATATGTAACATTTACATTACTAAACTCATTTTCAGTAGTTTCAGCGTACGACGCGTATCAATACAGTACCTTTGTAAGAAAATCTTTAAAAATAAAAACATTGTAGCTGATTCTAAAAGTTAACTATTATAAGCTCGATTCGCGTTTTCAAGCCAAACAGCTCACGCTGTTACAAAAATTTGCTCAACACAATTGACCATAGTTGGTCACACTGCAACCTTCCATCCAAGTACTTTTTTTTTTTGCAATTCTATTTTCATAATTGAGAATAACGCATTATTTAAAGTGAAATAGACCGATTAAGTGTGATTTTGTTTTGAAACATATAAATTCAAAGCACTGCAACTCTATTTTTTGGCAATTAAAAACATAATTGCCCATCGAACATAGTCCTACAGCAGCGTCACAATTTCCAATGTCGGCGTCATAACGCGGCCGCGGCATGAGCAAACAAACTAATATAAACGCTTCCGGGCAGAATTAGAGCACGCAAGACGTGTGCGAAAATCGGATCCGGCTCTAATGCAAATAAACAAAATCAACGAAACAGTGCTGCCATGTCTAGTTCTGTGTTCAACGAGACGCCAAGTGTTCGGCCAAATGGCGCCGACGGCGACTCCAATCTGGTCGTGGTTTACACCAAAAATGGCATCTCATTCGATGAGCGTGCCATTGGCAATATCTTGGGTAAACTATTTCAAAACATATTGTCAAGTACTTGTTGTTAATACTATGGCTATTGTAGAGGAAAAATCAATTGCAAGCATTAGCGTTGTGCGGCTAACGTCGCCAACGCCAAGTATGGTCGATCAAGAGGAAGCCGAGCGTCTGGAGGAGCTGGAGCGTTTTCTGGAAGCGGGAACAGATCGCGAAGATTCAGATGCGGATAAGGATACAGATAACGATAGTCTAAGCGGCGTCGATGAGCTAATAAGCGAAAAAGATCATGTTACCGGCGATGATAATGAAAACACCGGCTGCGAAAACAATGACGACTCGACCGAAACTGAAGCCGAGGCGCCAAAGATTAAAAAGCGACCAGGTCGCAAGCCAAAAGCGCCCAAAAAGCAAAAGAAGCGACGCAAACCAAAAGAACGCCCACAAATTGTGGGTCTAAGCGTTGAACAGTTTTATGCCGAAAACTCTGCTGATGTTGTTGTGAAAAATGCGCTAAGTATGAAGATTTGGAAGTCTTTTAAATGTTAAATTAATGTATATTCTATTGTTATTGCAGAATTAGCTGGTTTGTCGCTATACAAGCGTACGCCCGAAACGGATGCTATGTTGGAGGTTATCAAAAACGACCACAACTACACGCCGTTCACTTCGGTGGAGCAGATGAAGGCGCACAAAGCGGCTGAAAGATTGGCCATGGAAAGGCAACCAACACAAGGACGCAAATTTATAGTGCAGTCTCCGTCGAGTATCAAAGTATTGGGCGCAAAGAAACGTTTCCAGGTAGTGCCTTTAGGCCAGGTGCAATCACCTAGGCAGCTCCAGCAGTCGCCTCGACAAACACAGCAATTGAACAGGCAACATCTGCCCAAGCAATTGCAACAGCCGCTAACAGCAGCCAAGCAGCAGCCGCAACAACAGCAGCATTTTGCAACTGGGTCAAGAGTTCCTCGTTCTAATATGAAAATTATTGATACGGCGGAAGATTTTGTTGAGGATGATGAGGATGCGAATAGTTCAGCAACCGCTGATGAGGAAAATATCGACACCGAGGAGCACAGCGAGCTTAGTGAAATATCCCGTGAAACGGACAACGATCGGGACAGTGACATCGATTTTAAGATGAACAATAGCCGAAATTCGACCAAACGGAAGCGCATTAAAAAGCTCTCTCGACGATCGCACACACAGTCGGCACGTGGCCAAGCAATGCAAACACCGAAGACGCCCGTGCAAGCGGCACCACCAACGCCAGCATTTTCGCATTTAAAGCGGCGCAAGGAGCCAACGGATGCAAGTTCAGCTCCTCGCGCACCAAGTCAAACAGTGCAAGCTAATACGAAAGCACCCGCATCAGTTATTGCCTTGGGTCGTGGCATACAAAGTACATCATTTCTTAAAATGCGTCCCACACACAAATCCCTGCCCACTAACGCTGCCGGTTCATTAACACCCGATGCAAACAGAATGAATGCCTCTGCAGTACTTGCTTCTAAAGTACGCCGAACACCCATTGTGCAAGTGTCGCGAATGGGCAGTGCACCACCATTTGTTGCGCCGCCGCAGGATATCAAAGAGATTATCATAAACAAGAATCTGTCAAGCCCCAAAGGAGTGTTCACAAATCTAAACAGTCTATTGGCTGAGAATAACAATGCAACAACAATGCCAGCTTCCTCACCAGACAGCAGCAAGCAGTCTCTGCTGCATACACCCAATACTCCCAAGTCCAGCTTAACCGCAGTGTCCATGTCGCCAGCCAGCAGCAAGGGTTTCACACCCATTGGCGTGGAAACAGCTTCTACTCACAAGTTACCTGCACAGATTGTTATCGAAACACATCAGAGCTCGTCAGAGCTGGCAGCTGAAAACGATAAACAACTTGATCTCATTGACTCCATAGTACAGGATGAGCTAATGAAGGCATCCTTGGTGGAGAAACCGCCAGCAACTGTCGATGAGAATACCATACCCAAACTAGTTAAAATGCTCGAGAGCAGCGCCGCGGGCCTAGATCAAGTGATTGAGCCCATTGTGCAGCCCTTGAATGCATCTCAACAACAACAACAGAATTTCGATGCACAAGCAGCTGTGGATGCCATTGATATAGAAAGCGATCGCTTGCTGGAAACTGCTGAGGAAGATGAAATCACAGCCGAATTTCTGCAACATGTTGTAGGTCTTATCGAGGAGGACAAACAGTTTGTGGCCCAGGTGGTTAACCAGGTGCTTGCCGGCACTGATACGAGCAGCCTGGATGCCATTGCTAGTGTTGTCGAGACGCCAATGTTTGATACCGGAAATCAATTGCCAACAATTGCCCAGGTAAGCTATAAATATATATATATATAGATCGAGCAATATCGTTAACCCTTCCCATTCTTTAATAGCCGCTATTGAATGAATTCCCCGCCAATAATATAACAAACTCAATGGCCAGTTTGCCCATTGCCTGTAGCACACCCGCCCGCCCCGCAACAACAACAATATCGTTAGCCTCACGACCAGACACAAAAGTTGTGCGCGGCAATGGACGTGTCATTTACCTGCCACCCATCGAGGCGCCCACAACGCGTGCCAAGCGTCGAGCTCAAAACGTTCCCCCAACAGCATCGGATGTGAGCAACAACTCGTTTGGTGAGCCTACGCTGCTGGATGGCAGTCAGTTGACAAGCAGCAGCTTAGATAGTGACAGTTATCTGTCTCAAGCTGGTGGCTTGGCCAAAAAACAAATGCCAAAGGAGTCGAGTGACAGTGTAAGACGGCCCAAAAGATCGAATAATGAGAGTATCAGTAACGATGTCAATGATGCAGAGGCCTCCGAATCTCACGAGGATGACGATGATCCTAATAAGTAAAACAATACTTCTATACCATAAAAACAATCAAATACTAAATGTGCTCTTGTATTTAGACTATGGTGCATTTGCCGACAGCCGCACAATAATCGATTTATGATATGCTGTGATATGTGCGAGGATTGGTATCACGGCACCTGTGTCAGTGTCACAAAGGCCATGGGTCTGGAAATGGAACAAAAGGGCATTGACTGGAAGTGTCCCAAGTGTGTTAAAAAGCAGGAGGAAAAGGTAACCAAACAAAACTTAAATATTGCATTTATATTTAACCTAAATCTTTTATACAAACACACAGAGCCAGCCACGTATTACGGACTTGTTGTTGCCCAAGTCAACTGCGGATCCAGTGGAGAGTGAGACGTTACCTAAGCAACCAAACGCAAGCAAAGTAAGCGTGGAAAATCCAGAGCTAACGGCCAAAAAGTCACTGGTCGCTGCTGGAGCTGTAGCATCGTTACCCTTAAACACAAATATTGCACGCACTAAGCAAGCACCAAAACGACCAATGCTCAACAAGATCCAGCCCAAAATGCAGCAACAGCAGCTGCACTTTATTAAATTGGGTAGCAAAAGCGTCGCATCTGCATCGAACACAAATTGCGTGGTATGCAAGCGTCTAGCACGCACAAATTCGGTTTATTGCAGTGACGAATGCATTCGCAAGTACGCACAGAACGCCATACAGGCGCAGTCACCTGAGCCTGTGCAGCCGGCAGTGGCACAGGCGCCGCTTGGTAATGCGCTCGATGCTAAGAAGAACAGAAAGAAGGATCTGTTTGAGGATGTGTTGCGACAGGCGGACACCGTGTCAAAGGTTGAGCGCGTAAGTCGTTTATCGACTTTACTATTCTTTCTTTTTCGTTACTAATGATCATATAAATCGATTAGATACATGTATTTCAGCGCCGAACCGGACGTGCTATTACCGGACATTTGGCGCCCACTGCACAGACGTTAAAGAAATGGCTGCAGGATAACCCCAGCTTTGAGGTAGTCCAGCCGGGCAGCGTGCAAGCTCTAGAAATAGAGGTATATAATACTTATTTATTTGCTTCACACTTTTACTATCTTGAAAACTTGGGCTACTTTTGTTGTTGCATTTAGTTGATGCTATCTTATCTGTTATCTTATAATAAGATAAAAGAATAAATCTCTTGCAGTTATATTTGGTCAGGTTTGCGTAAATTAGATCAGATCAGCATTTCATTTGAACATTTTATTAATGCATACTATATTTCACTACCGCATACAGAAACGTCAGGGCAAGCGACTGTCGGATGTAACTTCACCGGAGACCACACCCGTCAAGTCTCCCCTGCCATTCCCAGTACAAAAACCGCCTGAAACACAGAAAACTATTCAGCTGCTGCCAGCGCAAACGAACCCAGGCAAAAAGGAAAAGACTGCCATCAAAACGCCGACGACCAATCAAAGGCAAACACCTGACAAGAGCAGCACTGAACGATCTGCTGGAAAATCCCAGCCGGAACCTATACGCTTAAATGTACGGCGAACGTTTAAAGAGCAGTTGCTGGCTCGCATTAAGGAAGCCCAAGATGCGGAGCAGCCTACGAACAAGACCGAGTGGTTGACGGCGGCGGAGGTGGAAAACTTTGTGAAAAGAGTAGAGTCGGAAATGTATCACTCGTTTGGACGGGATACGGGTGCAAAGTATAAGTCCAAGTACCGCTCGCTTATGTTTAACATTAAGGATCGTAAGAATAAAACGCTATTCGAGAAGATATGTGCCAAGCAAGTGGAGCCCAAACAGCTGGTGAGAATGACGCCGTCGGAACTAGCTAGCCAAGAGCTGGCCAAGTGGCGAGAAGAGGAAAATCGTCATCAGTTGGATATTATTAAAAAGTCTGAACTGGATTTATTGTCATGTGCCCAGAACTATGTGGTCAAGACGCACAAGGGTGAGGAGGTTATCGAATCAAAATTGGATGTTGCATTGCCCGAGGAGGAATTGGAGCAGGCGCGGGAGTCAAACAAAGAAATGCAGGATAGCTTTGACAGCAAAATACCTACTCAATCTACCGCTGATACTTCGACTGCCACCGACAGTTCCAGTAAAGAGCTTGACCAGAGCAAAGATCATTCGCACAGCAAAGAGAAAAACACCAAGTCGCGGGATAAAGAGCGCAGTCGAGATCGTGACAAAAACAAGGATAGAGAACGTGAGAAGCGGCACAAAAGTCACAAGCATCATAACCATCATCAAAGCGGCAGCAGCAAGAGAAGCCGCAGTCGGTCAAGCAGTGATGGTCGCAGTCAGCGCACCAGCAAGAGGCATCATCACGAGCATGATGCAGAAAAAGTGGAAAAGGAACCAGCACCAGTACGCGAAAAGCAGCCGAGCAAAGAACGCAACGAAAAGGTCAAATCGCCGTTGCCTAAGAAACCAGTTGCAGAAAAGAAAGTCGAGCAGCCTTTGGCCTTTAGCTTGATCGATCAAATATTGGAGTCGGAGAAAACAGTCGAGCAAGCCGCCAACTTGCGACAAGCCGCTAAGCCAACGGTTAAATCTTTGCCAGTCGCAGCACCCACAAAACCCCAAATACCGAATAAGGAAGTGCGTGCACCGGTCTTGGATAAATACGCACGATATTTACAGAGCTTAGCCAGCCCTCCACTCTGGTCTGGTAATCTAAATATGGTGGATGTGACCAATTTTGATGTGGCTATACATCCTGTGCACGGCAATACAAGCCATTTGGGTAAGCTGCTGCCAGCGAATCTGGATGTGATTGGTCGCATAACGCGTGTTAATGTCTGGGACTATATTAAGAAGATTCGAAAGAGTCCCACCAAGGAGATTATTATTGTTAACTTGTTCCCTGCCAGCGGCTCGCAGACAGTGAAATTCGATAGTTTCTTTGAGTACTTGGACACGCGACAGCGTCTTGGTGTCTTGGGTGCAGATTCTGAAGAGATTCGTGATTTTTATATTTTCCCTTTGGGCACCCGTGACAAATTGCCGACAGTGCTGCAAACGTTGGATAGTGTGCCCTTCTACGAGGATACGCAACGACCGAACACACTGCTGGGCATTATCGTGCGTCATCTTAGCAATCGCATGGTTAACCTGAGTCAATCACTGCCCATATCAACGATGGCAACTGTCAGTAACAAGACGGCAAAGGTAGGCTTCGCACTTGGTACCAAATAAATATACATAGCACTAAAACAAGTTATTTTTTTTTTTGGCAGATGCCCAACAAAGCACGCGTTAGAACTACATTTACGCCGCCAAGCAGTCCCAAACGTAAACGAAGCACACATTCGACCAGTTCAAAAGATGATGAGTTTGATATTGATGCTATCATCAAAGCGCCCATTGCCAAGCTGCAAAAAAGTAAGTACATCGAAGTGTACAGTGCCATTAGTTTATTAAATGTTCAAATGTATTTTACAGCAGACGTTTCAATAGATCCAAGGACTAGTATAGATGATCAAAATGCGCCCTATTCGCCCGGCGGCAGCTCTGATGACTCAATGACCGCATTGCCCTCGGGCAACAAGGATGAACTGGAGCGTAAAGTAGATGAAATAAATAAGCAAATCGCTGCGCAACGCATGGAAATTGCTGGTCTACTTAATGTAGAGCCATCTGTAAGTGCAAGAGCCACAAACTCAGTGTGAATTCCGCTCAATAACATGCTACGTTCCACAGATTCTAGAGAAACCCACAACTTCATCTAATGTGCTGGCCAGCATATCAATTCCACCCAATCTGACTAAGATATTGGCCAGCCTAAAGGAGAAAAGCGGTTCGAGTAATGCAGTTAGCAACAATGATGATGAGTATGATCCGCAGGATGCAATAACCACAAATAACTTATACGGCATGGGTAAGTGTGGTCTACAAGCTACTTATGGATGTATATGATTATTATTTATTTCGTTTTACTTTCAGCAAATCAAAACACAGACGGTGTTGCGACAAAGACTAAAAGTCGCTTGGCGCAGCTAAGTGAAGCTGAGCTTCTTAGTATGGTGCCGGATAATCTGGTGGATCCACCACCGACGCCATCAACCAGACACAGTGAGCCCCCACCGCCGGGTGTTTAGACAAAAGCTAAGCTCAGTACGATTATCATATAATCATAATGTAGAATTAACATATGTTCTTGACTAGCTTTCAACTACGAAATTTTAGTTTTTTAAAATGGAATTCAATTTTAATGCGCGCCCAAATTGACGCTCTCCATTATGTACATTCACGTTTCAACGAATTGAATACCACAACTGTATTATAAACAGCAATCGGAACAATTGTAAAGATTAATTCGTTTGGTTTATAGTTTTTATTAAGCACACAAATTCGAAAACTGTAGATTTCTCTTAAAGCATACCAACTAACCTTCTAAGTTCTTGTACATTTATTTTTCTTAAACACAAATAAAAGCTGCTACGTAACTTTCTGATAGGGAGGGATACTATATAATACTACACTAAACGATTATTGTTATTTATCGTGGTTAGTTTACCTCGCAAGGATCGAATCGGCCATCGAAATGAGCGCACGAAATCTTGGGTCCATTGTGAACGCGTGGAATAGCAATGCGAAACAAATTGCCATTTGGCATGCACACACAAATCTTATATTGCACGCTGCCAGTGCGCAGACCCAACTCCGAGCTGGTAATGGGTACGCGATCCATGTCCAGAAAGATTCCTTTGCCCGCCTCCAATACAGTTGCGCCTTGTGTGGAGTTAATCAAGACGTGATGCTCCACCTGCAGGTCTATTGAAGCGCCATCGAGAAAGACACCTTCCGAACCCTTGATAGCCATGTGCCCGTCGCTTTCTATGGTCAGTGGGACGCCAATTGGACTTGAAATGCGACTTGCACTTGCCACCTTTGTTTGCAGCATTCCATCCACTCCGGCCGGTATGCTGTATTGCGGACGGTGGGTTGAAAAAACCGTTGAATGGTCGGTGGGATCTTTGATTTCGAACAGGTTTGCTTGTATCGAAATACCCTCCTTGTTGAGCACAACCCGATCGCGTTCATTGGGATTACCGCTAACACCACTGTTACTATTGCGAAAAACACGAAAATGTACTCCACTGTCGGCGCCATCACTGCCAATCGATACGGGCACATCGGAGAAGCCATGGATTCCGATAAAATTGGTCTGAATGCGATCCAAATCGGTTTCATCGTAAAACTTGATTAGATCCACTTCAGGTATTAGCTCCATGCCCTGCAGTCCCTTGCCCAAACGCAACACACCTATTATTGTCAGCGTAAGGAGTAAATTGCCAATTGTTAACATAAGCAATATTGTGACGGCTGTCCAAAAGGCAAAACTATTGCGACCCTTGCGTACGGGTTGTAAATGGGAGCAGCTATCGTCATCGTATTCACAATTTAATTTCTCATCAAAGAAATTCACAGTGTCCGTCTTTGAATCAATACGATCTAGGCCCACGTCGCCGACTTCAATTGGCAGTGTTACGGACAACGCAGTTTCGGAGTTTGCATCGTCCGAGTATGAGGGGGAGGGGCCCCTTACAAAAGTATTTTCGAAAATATCCATCATTTTTATAATTAAAAAAGCTTGCTGTTTTGTCTTTTGCAAAATTGTGTCTGCCGTGTGTATGCTGTAGGATTTCGATATCTATATATAAACCCAAAAAAAAAAGACATGCGCATTGTAAAATAAACGCCACTTGGCGAAAAATTACAAATAAAATCAAGTACCATAGCAACAACTTATTATTGAATTGTCAGCATTTAAAATCGATAGTTAAATGTATTTAATAAAAAACCATTTCATTCGAAAGCTGTCGTTATTTAAGTGAGTTGCTTCTCAAGTTTTTGAGTCAATCTTTTTTTAAAATCTTACGTGCGACTTGATACTTTAAAATACTTGCTTACTGTCACAGTAACGAATTAACTAAGAAACAATCGAAGCAGCAAACGATATATTTGACTGTCAAACACCTAGCTCGTTCATTTAGTTCAATGTGATAGTCGGTTGAACTTATTCGGAACAGTTCGAACTCCAATTGCCATATTATTTGATTTTAGCAAAATGTCCTTTAAGGTAAGTTTAAATATTTTTTCTTAGTAACAATTTGTCATGTTTGTTTATTACGATGCAGCCAATTGAACCAAAGCGCGACGAGATTCGACGCTATTTGGAGCGCGGTAGCGTTCTTGATTCGCTTACAAAAGTTTTCATACGCGTAATTGAAAAGCGCCCAGAAGATCCAATGGAGTTCATACGAAATAACATTGGTGTTGTGCGCCATCAGCATGACAAATACGAACGTCTAGCGCAGGACCTTCAAGAAGCAAACGAGGAAATTCAACGTCTGCGTGCAATAATAAACAGCATTAATCCGGATATCTTACAAGCCACTGCTGAGTCTGACGATTCTGAGCCGGTCACAGTTGCTGAGCAACTACAGAGCTCTGTCGATTCTGACAACACGCAGGAAACCGTTCACAATCTGTCAGCAGATACCAACGGCGTTAATAACACATCAGTTTCAGATGTGGAGTTAGTCGCCGCTGTTGACAATTGCCACATTGAAGAAACCAACATGGCTGCCGAGGTTAAGATCGATAGTACAAACAATCCAGCCTCATCCGTCCAAGCTGAGCCAAGCACCACTGACAATACCAAATGAATTAATTTATGACTACGTTTATATCACATTATGCATTCTCATAGAAATGTTACCAGTATGTAAGAACTAAGAAAAATTGAAGTATTTTCTTAATGTTAATAAATTGTGTGTGCTTATTATGCACATGAGAACAGAGCAGAAATTGATGTTTGTTCCAATAATGGGTTTCTCATATATATATATTTATTGAAATCAGTTTTTTAATCCATACACGTGGTTTATCATTTGTTTATTAATACAAAGGATTATTGATAATACATGTTAATAATATTAATTTTGTTGTTTATTTTTTTTAATTTTGTTTAAACACATCTTAAGATTGAAAATGGATGATATCAAACAATAAAATTTTACATGTAAGCGTTGACAGCTGATCATAATTGGCAAACCAAAACGGACTTGGATAAAATAATAAACGTGGGGGACATCGCTACCAATTAGTTGGCCGTGGATGTGGACGAACATAAACTGATTTTGTATTGTGAAGGTCAAAACATAGTATTTACTTTTACTCTCTTGGCAAGCGTTTACTCTTCTTTCTTGTTTCTTTCCGTTTCTCAATTGTATTTAAGGCCAAGCACATTTATTTTTCCTTATAACCGACGACCGACTGTTGCAGTCGCTTTTGTTCAAACATAGGTCCATGTCAAAGAAAATGTGGCTGTTGTACTTGCAGTAAGATTTTAATCTCGTTTTTAAATTGAACGAAATATACTTATATGTACACGCATATTGGTAGTGTGTTTTTGTGTATTTGGGGGTCGCTAAACGACAATGGTAGATAGAGAGGATGTTGGTGCAGGGTTTGGGATTGTATCAAATTAAATGGTTTATACGTAAGTTATGCCAGGTTTGAATGCATGCGAATGTTGT
Source organism: Scaptomyza caliginosa (assembly GCA_035044725.1). Classification (NCBI taxonomy): domain Eukaryota; kingdom Metazoa; phylum Arthropoda; class Insecta; order Diptera; family Drosophilidae; genus Scaptomyza; species Scaptomyza caliginosa. The sequence continues at coordinate 627,225 of JAWNNR010000036.1, read as the reverse complement.
TTTATGTTTGTTTTGTAATTGAAGCAAATCTGTTTATTTTATTAAAGGTCATTAAGTGTCCAGATTTAGGGCTGCATACTTTGTGTGTTAGAGCTCTCGCATCTTCCCTCTGGTCTGTATTTGTAGTTCTATGTATCGTAAAATTAGATTTGCCCCTGCTAACGATAGAAATGCAGATAAGAATTTGATATGAATACTTATTAGGTTAGTTGCTAACTTACGTTGTTGAATCATTTCAATTCGTATTGGTTGGTGGCCTGATTTGTTTAGAAAAATGTGTCTGTATGTGTTCGTGTGTGTGTATGTATATATGTGGGAAGTTCATTGGTGACATTACTTTTTACGCTTGTCAGCCGGTTTCAAAATCTGGAACGAACACATAAGCGATTCATCCACAGACATCATTGCGCCAGCGTTGTCAAATTCACCGCAGTAATTTGGAGCTGAGAAGAGCGTGACCAGTTGGCGCTTGGCAAAGAACTCATATCCATCCTCGACGACCTGATGGGCGCGGCAAATGAGATCGAACTCATGCTTCTCCAAAAACTTGGCAACAACTTCAGCGCCAAATGTGAAACTGACACCACGATCGTTTTCACCCCAGCCCATGGTGTCCTTGTCAGGATCGGACCATAGCAAATCGCACAATAGACCCTGATCTGGGACATCGGTGGGCCGCATGATGCGACGAATTTGCTCCATCGACGAGAGATCGGGACTGAGTCCGCCATGGCAACAGAATATCTTCTCATCCACAATGGCTGCCACGGGCAAACAGTTGAAGCAGTCCGTGAAAGTCTTCCACAATTTGATGGTGTAGCGACGCTTGCACTCATCGTAAAATCCGTAGATGCGGTTTATGCTAGCGCACTCATGGTTGCCGCGCAGCAAAAAGAAGTTTTCCGAGTATTTGATCTTGTAGGCGAGCAGCAAGCATATGGTTTCTAATGACTGTTTGCCGCGATCGACGTAGTCACCCAAGAACAGGTAATTTGATTCTGGTGGAAAGCCGCCATACTCGAAAAGACGCAGTAAATCGTAATATTGGCCATGTATGTCGCCGCAAATCTTCAATGGTGCTTCCAGCTCTAACAATATTGGCTGCGACAAAAATATCTCTCGCGACTTCAGACAGAGGCCACGAATTTCGCTCTCCGAGAGCTGAACATTTTTACCTGGCCGTGCCCCACGCACTTCCAGAAGTCGTGATATGATGCTGTCGATATTCATAACATCGCCCATGATTGTGTATTGTTTTCCCGTGCAGCAGCTGTGCTTTAAATTTTCACCGAAGAATGGCTAGTAGCTCTATCGTGTATTTTTTCACTATAAATATTTTTCACAGCACAGCTACTACCAGAAAATTTCTCCAGTGTGCCCACATTTCATAGAAAAAAAAACAGGAGGAAATGAAATGGGCAGTTAGTCACACTATTGATACACAGCTTATCTCCCTTACACTTACTCGATTATCCTATAGCCCGCCATTTGCGTCGTTTGCTTTTTATTTATTGGAGTAAGCAGGCAAACTATATAATTGATAATACCTTGCCACCTTGATTAAAAAAGTAAGATGGCAACTTTTTTTATTTTGCAGTAAACAAACTTACCATTTGAGTCATACAGTTGAATTACTCCAAACTGCAATTTAACGTTAAAAAAACGACTGGACTTCAAATGCTCAATATGAATTTCCTGCCAAATATAATTCTTTTTTTTTTTTAAACGGTCACACATAAAATCTATATGCCTTAATGGGTGTTTCCGGCGCGCTGTTCGGATCTGAAACGGCTCGTTAATTAAGATCAATTGATTTAAACTTATCCAAAATGCTGTTGCTTGATTTAATAACAAAAAAGATATCTGATGACGTATATATAATTGCGGAAATTGGACAAAATCATCAAGGATGTCTAGAAACTGCCATAACGTTGATACTAGAGGCCAAGAAAGCTGGATGTCATTGTGTTAAATTTCAAAAATCTGATTTAGCATCAAAGTTTACGCGATCCGCTCTTAGTCGGAAGTATGTCAGCGACCACGCCTGGGGAAACACCTACGGGAAGCATAAAGAATATCTTGAATTTTCCAAGCAGCAATACCATCGACTGCAGGACTATAGTCGTGAAATTAAAATAGATTTCACTGCTTCCGCCATGGATGAGGTAAATTATAAGCGTTTCAAGTGCCACAGCACTAAAATTTTTGTGTTTTTCAGCGTTCTCTGGACTTTCTAGCCGATTTAAAGGTTCCGTTTATCAAAATTGGTTCAGGAGATGCCAACAACTTTCCACTACTAAAGAAAGCAGCTGCTCTGAATATACCATTGGTCATATCAACCGGAATGCAAACCATGTCCACCATTGATAAGATCGTTGAAATAATGAGTGAGGCGAGTAATGATATGTATGCCCTAATGCATTGTGTCTCTGCATATCCAACACCAGCAGCTGATTGTAATTTAAGTTTAATACCAATGCTTATGAAACGATTTCCTCATGTGACGATTGGTTACTCTGGACATGAACTGGGTGTGTCCATTAGCAAGGCGGCGGTTTTAATGGGTGCCCGAATCATTGAGCGTCATTTTACTCTAGATAAAAGCCAAAAAGGCTCAGATCATCGCTGCTCTCTGGAGCCAAAGGAAATGTGTTCTCTTGTTGGTAGCATTAATCAATTTAAACAAAGCAATTATCTTTCGATCACCCAGTATACTGTTAAGGAAGTATTAAGAATAACGAATGGAGGAGATGAGCTTAAGGCAGCACTGAGAGATGTTAAACATAAGAATATTTTAGACTGTGAACTGTCCTGTCGCTCAAAATTGGGTAAATCAATTGTAGCTGCTCGTGATCTTAAGAAAGGGCACAAAATTCAAGTAATTGATTTGGCAATTAAGGTCAGTGAGCCATCCGGTATTTCAGCTGAGAGGTATTTTGATATAATTAACATGCAACTGACGCATGATGTCACCGCAGACGAGCCTATAATTGAGAATGTGCTGATGCTATAGATCAGCGTCGTTTATTATTTGATGTTTGTTTTGTTAATAATAAATGTTTGAAAGTCCTATTTATTCGGCAGCATCATCGCTACCACCATCCTCATTCTCATTCTCAATCATTTCAATGTCTTCCTCGATGTCGCCATCTTTTTTGTCGGTCGGCTTTTCATAGACAGGTGCTAATGGCGAGACTACAACCCCATTCCAAACGGACATTTCCCGCACAATACTAGTGTTGCCCTCTAATCCCAGAATATGTTTGTATCCGCCATGTGCCAGCACGCGAAGCAGAGTCTGAGATGTATAGCAGCAAATATCCTGCTGCTCCAGTGTCATTGCAGTGTGAACACGGATGTGACCCGGTTCGGTGGGATCAGTTATACCAGCTGATCCCGGTAGAAAGAGTCCAGCCGACAACAGTTGAAACACACGGCGAAATGCCAAATTAATGGGTAATGCTTGGCGGGAGGGGTTATTCATAATCGCCAAATGTGCAATTAAATCAAGCATCCATGCGGACAGCGGTGAAAAAGCATCAAATCGCTTGGTCAGATCCTTTAAAATACGTATGAGAACTTTAATTGACGAATGATGAGCGTTTTCCTCAAACCAACGAGTGTGTCGTATAGCCGCTAAATGGCTCTGCATATGCTTCTGATCCATATGTATTTCTGGCTCTAGTTTGCGCAAATTCTGTGGCAAAGTGGCAATAAGAATTCGTACTTTAGCTTGTGAATTCGAAACATCAAAACCTCTGTCATGAATTTGAATAGAATGCTGTTCCGCTTTGGTCAACACTTCTGTTTTCATGCTTGTTTTCAGGTCAGCCTCCACCTTTTTTGCAAGTGCCTCACAAGCTTCTTTTGTGGGAAACGTTTTGAGAATGACAACCACGTCGGCCACATTGTTGCCAGTGAGAATGGTGCCTTTCTTAAAGGATCCCACCTGACGCACCTCCTCCAATTGCTGCAAATAGTATACAATGGATCTCACGTAACAAAATTAAGATACCCTGGTTACTTACACAAGTATTGAAATCACCCGGCGCAACGACCAAGTTATCCAAAACAGCTTGCACCTTGGTAACCAAATTGCCGATTGCCGACTGTTCGGCTGGAGTAGGACTTAGGTCTTGGTTTCGTTTTAATAGTGCCTGTTATAAGCAAACCAAATAAAAAAGTCAATACAAATGTATGGTGTGGTATTTTATCGATTTTACCGCTGTCAACGCAGAATCGTCCACAGCCGGTGAGACTTTAGGGAAAACAACTTCGGCCAAAGTTAAATCGAATGGATGCCGCGGTACAAACGTTTTTTTGAACGGAGGCCGAATGCCGCCACGCATAGGCCTGCCGCCCCTCAGTGCTCCACGCACCATACTTTTATTATAATGGATAATCTTGGCTATTTTGAACAACAAAATTCCACACTAGTGGTCGGCTTTTCTGTTTTTCGATTAACTTGCTAACTGCGGTTGCACTATCAATAAGTCGGCAGGGGTGGTTGCAAAACAAAATAGTCGACAAACCAATAGCAATCGGTATGCTTCCTCAATTTACATCGGTATAATATCGCGGTATTTACTATCGTTCTAATAATATCGTCGATAGTCTCACAGCTCTAGATTGTGCTTGTCATCTTGTCATTTTGGTGCGAATTGTCGGCATTTATAAAAAAAATTGTTGTTACTTAAATTAAAGCCAAAATTATGGCGACTGAACGCTATAGTTTCTCCCTAACGACATTTAGGTAAGTACAGCTTATATATGCACAGCAATATATAGATACAGGCTAATTTTCTCGCTGTTAACTTAACCTGCGTGCATGACTGGCATAAACACAACCTCTCGCTTCAAATTGCAGTCCTTCAGGAAAGCTCGTGCAACTGGAATATGCCTTGGCAGCAGTATCCGGCGGCGCACCTTCTGTTGGCATTATGGGTAGGTTTATCTGCAGTAAAATACTTATTTGGGTGTATATAACTTTTGGTTTTCCCTAGCTTCCAATGGCGTCGTTATTGCAACAGAAAACAAATACAAATCGCCACTTTACGAGGAGCACAGTGTGCACCGTGTGGAAATGATAAACAAGCATATCGGAATGGTGTATTCTGGCATGGGTCCAGACTACCGCTTGTTAGTAAAGCAGGCTCGTAAAATCGCCCAGTCGTACTATCTGACCTACAAGGAGCCGATTCCCGTGTCCCAGCTCGTGCAGCGTGTGGCAACGCTAATGCAGGAGTATACTCAATCCGGGTAAGTCTTGTGTTGATGGGTACCTTGACTTTCCTACTTTCATTGGATTCTTTGTACCTTAGTGGCGTTCGCCCATTTGGCGTCTCATTATTGATTTGTGGCTGGGACAATGAACGCCCATATCTCTATCAGTCAGATCCGTCGGGTGCTTATTTCGCATGGAAAGCCACTGCCATGGGCAAGAATGCTGTTAACGGCAAAACTTTCTTGGAAAAGCGGTACGCTAACAGTAAATAAACCTTTGTTATAACAACTTTTTAATGTAAATTTCCAATTGCAGCTATAGCGAAGATCTTGAGCTGGAAGATGCTGTGCACACTGCCATTTTAACGCTCAAGGAGGGATTCGAAGGAAAAATGACATCAGATAATATTGAAGTTGGAATCTGTGATCAAAACGGTTTCAAGCGTCTAGATCCCGCTACAATCAAGGACTATTTGGCCAACATCCCATAATATTTAAGCTAAGCTTTTCTACGAGAACGTAAACAATTAAAAAAATAAAGTTTGTAAGTTTGTGTTGCGGGCTTTTCAAATGAACGGTACATATCAAGTATTCTCTATATTATGTGTTCTACTATAAATGCAATTAGCGTGATTGTTGGTTTGGTTTGATTGTTTTTACCTTTATAATTCTTTTTTTTTATTTGACTTCTTTTTGGGCTTTCTTTTCCTCACTTATGGGCACTTTTGTGTATAAATGTAAATGTATGCGCTGAGAACGCAACTTACGCAATTACGAGAACTTAAATTATGTTTGAACTTAACTATATCAGATCAGTTATCGAGAGTAGTTACTGCTTACGGTTAGAGCTATGATAGTTTAAAATTAAAAGAATACAACGATATTAGTCATAGACTCTCATATCCTGCGCTAGTGAATATTGATAGGAATTTGGAATAGTTCATATGCAATTGCCTAGCGGATCCAAACAAAAGCCACAATCAAATATTCAGGCAGCGCAACTTTGTGTCCGGTACACGTGAAGTGAACTCAAATGATGGCGGGCGGCGAACGTCTTCGTGTGAGTCGCGACGTATACGATCCGGATTGCGACCCATTACCGATGATAGTGGTATTTCCTTGCGTAAAATCTCCTCCAGCACCAGTCGCTCCAGCTCAAATAAATGTTCATCCCGCACACCAGGTATCTCCTCGTGCATAAACAGTGCCAACCTTAGCAAATACTCAGCATTGTGACCGCTGGGTCCGCGGCAATTGGCGATTTGTTGTGCTATCGATGTTAACGGCGCATCGCCCAGCCAATGTCGATTCTCTGGCGTTGCCACATAGATCAAAACCTCCACAGCCTCGCCACTAAATGGCGTGTCATGTGAAGCGACGCGGGGAAAGAATTTAGCTTCTAGCGTTGCATAGCCACCTGTTGATTTACAATGTAAAATAAAGTTTGGCCAAAGTTAGCTTACAATAATTATTTAATTACCCAATGTGCACTCGCGTTGTTTGAGATATTCCAGAGCCGTTGAGCCTGTTATTCTGTATGCACAGCCCCAAGTGATGCCCTGCAAAAGTTGTGAATTAAAAAAAAATTGTTAAAAAAGATATTATTTCGTCAGGTTAAAAATAAATTTCGTTCACGCCCGCATATTCTAATCGTATCAGCTGTTTTCACGCCGAGCGTATCTTATAATTCTCAACACGTTATTCGACGAATGTTAAGTATAAATAGCGCTACACTAGCACACTGTTAAGCTGTTTTGAGTTTTCCTTGCTTGTCTCTCGGGGTCACAAACGAGCTCCTGGTAGCTCTCATTATATGATTACCCTGGGTAAAGTCCCCGGGCCTAGGATAGAAAGTATCAAGGCGTAAACATACTTGTGTGGATCCGGCAACGGTTTTACACAATTTCGCCTATATTTCGCGGTATTTCGCCTTGCGTACTCCAATAAAGAGAGACCCGTTTTAAGGGTCTCGAATTGTGGCGCTCGGTTGACTGCGGAAATGTGCCAGAGATATCTTAGATATGGACGAGTAGGGGGCGTGTCACAGCGCCACCTACACGGAATGGGGCTTACGTAGGGAAATTCAAACGCGGCGCAAAAACTTTTTTATGTGTATTTAGCTTGATTTATGATGTATAGTTTATTTACCTCTTTGTCCTCAATTAATGTAGCAACACGTCCAGGCTGTAAACAAGAAAACAAAGAAATTATATATTTATATGTATGTGTACGAAGAATATGCGTTTTCTTTTTAATTGTTGTTGTTAAAGGGTGTGCAATGCAGCGTGTGTGTTTACTTATTGTCAATATGCATATGGATTGGACCTTGAATTATTTTTACATTGTTGATTACAAAAACAGCAGCAAAAACTTAAGAATGTCGTATTAAAATGGATACTTTTGTTATACTGTTTACAAACAACATACATAATCATTGTTTTTTTATTAATTCTATATTCTATTTGACCAAGTTAGTAAGTCCAGTATGTAAATTTAATTAGCCGTCTAGCCACTATTTGTTAGCTAGCTGATAACAATTAGATAATGATACAAAAAACACGCAACAATATTTGAAGATGTGTGTTTGTGATGGCAACACTGACACGGAAAAAGAGAAAGAAAGAGAGAGCGTACGACAAAGTGCACTAAAAAGCCGCCGCATAAGTCTCTCACACAGACTCACAGATATGCGCATTTAGCTGTTTTCTATGTTAATTCACATTATTGGTTGAACTTACCTCTTGCTCGGTACCGCGATGCGTTACGTTGCCCTGCCAAAAGCGCCGCACATATCCACGTATATAGCCCGTAATGCATTTGCTGTATGTAAAGCCGGGATGCCAACACAGTGAGCCGTAGCCAAAGACCCAGCAGGCTGTATTGCAATCATTTTCAGGCAGATTCTCTTGATTATTATTGTTGTTGTTGCCATCATTATTGTTGTTATTGCTATTATCGTCATCATCAACATTGGCGCACAATCGGCCATCGATAAATAGATTCTTAAAGTGAGCTGGCACCTCGTTCGGAGCTTGATGTCCGCTGTAGTGGGCCATTATGCGTCTGAGTTTGTGAGTATGAGCGTGGGTTTGTATCCCAAATAAAAATTGGTTCTGGTACTATTTAATTTGAATCTTTAGCCAAACGAATATATATATATATATATATTTGTTTTTTCAATTTGATTGATGCTTGCGATTGCTGCGTTGAAGTGTGTTGTGCTCGGCTTTTCAGAATGGCATGCTGGAGATATGTTTTGTTGGGGGCATGCAACGCGTTGTAGCTATCTAATCTTTCTCATTTTCCGCCCAAGCTTTCAGCCGTGTTCGCCGTGTATCTGTTTGTGAAGGAAAATCAAGCCAATTTAAATTTTAGATTTTTTAGTAATTTACACAAAACAAACACAAAATATATTTAAATGATTTTCTTGTTAAAACGACGCTTACTTGATTAATTTAATATTGTATCAGGCCACGCGTCAAATTTAATTTGTATATTAGCAAATTGTTTTCTTCTTATTAAATTCAGCTGAATAGTTTTGCCAGCGGCCGGGAACTAAACCGCACGACTGACGATCCTAAGTTCAAATTGAACAATCGCGCGGCTACTATAAAAAACGAAAACATTTCTGAGCGACAATAATACAAAATAATATGTTTGTATATTTATGACGCTACGTCTCTAAGTCGTCTGCAATAGACTTATCTGTAAATTTTAGCGCTCAAAAATGATACACAAAATCAACGAATATGTTGTTGTTGTTGTTTGGCACGAGCGATCTTTCGCTCTCACTCTCCCATTTGTCACTTTGCACCCACCCTCTCTTTTAGCCTCTGTCTCGCTCTCTCTTTCTTTATTTGTTTCGCTTTGTGTGCTGATAGTGAAACTGAATCGAACAAGTTCTTTTGCTTGCTTAGTGTTAAGGTAAAGCTGACTTGCTTGAAACACGAACCATTAAACTTGCTATTTATTTATTAATGGCTATTAAATCTTAAGTGTAATGAGATGGCAAAAAAATAAAACACAAATTAATAATCACACCAAAACATACTCAAGCTGAAAATTTAATGAAAGTAATTTTATAATAAGACGATTTGATTATGGTTATTGAAAGTCTGATTAAGAATAATTGCAAATCATGCAGTTTAAATGCTTATCTGTCTTGATTTGTTTGTTACGATTTACTACAACGCTCATCATAAAAGTTTTAACAGGTATGCAAAATTTTGCTTTGTCAAATCAACCTGTCTTTACGGTATGGCAAAAAAAAAAAATACTTTTGCACATATGTACATACAAATAGCACAATGTGCGGCTAGTAAAATAATATAAACCTTCATTCGAACAAACACTCACACATTTGCATAGACTTTTAGATTTTTTCGTTTTTGTTTTTGGCAAACATTGTGTGTTTGGTTTATGTCTGGGATTGGGAGTTGTTGTTGTTGCTGTTTTTTTTTTTTTCATTTCGAACTGCGCAGCTGTTAAATAAGAATTGGAACGGGAAGCCAGAAATGCTCGGCGTGCTATTAGCTGTCGGAATTCTATACATACACACGTATATAGGCTTCTGTGTATGTACAAACGGCTTGATATTTTTAGCATTTTTTTTTTATTTTTTTATAGGGAGCCCATGAGTATTAAGTACATATATATGCATGAATATATATTTAAAAATGTTTTGCACACTTTGTTTTGATTATCGTCTAACCCATCAAGCATCGAGCTATGATTTCTGCCTTCTACACGCTCTTTCTAAATATTAGCGTATTTCTATTTTTATTTAGGTTTTTCTGCTGTTTCTTTTTGACTTTTGTTGCTAAAATATTTTAAGACGTTTATTCGCTGACCCAAAAACAATGCGCATGGAAAAAATAACCAAAATGTTTGATATATACCATCTAAGAGGAAGCAAACACACACACACTCACACACAAACAATAGAGATTCGTTAAAGAGTACAATTTTGTTGTTTTGTGCCATTCGTTCGTTACGTATACGCAACGTTTACCGCTTTGCGTGCAAAGCAAATAAAGCAAATATTTTTTTTTTGTTTATACTTATACGTATAAGTGTAAGAGTCTTTGCTTGTATATGTGCAAACATGTGTGTATAAAACAACAGCCGAGAGATACACGCTATTCATTTCTGAGTCCTTGATACTGAACTTTTTTCATTGTGAAAGTTTTTTGCAAGAGGTTCAAGGTTACAAATTTTCACAAAAACCCAACACGCAGATAACAAGAATCCGCCCATGAGAGAGGGGAGCGGGCTGGGGGGAATACTAATTGCTTGCTTGTGTGCTTCAGTATTTGGTAACAGGCGCCGCAGAAAGTATTTTTCGGTTCGAGTATAGAACACATTTTGCCAATTTACAAAATAGATACAAGCTGTGCATGTGTAGGTGTATCTTTATAGTTCGTCAACAACAACAATCAGAATACTCAACTATATGAGGCAGGCAGTGCCATGTGGCAAGCACATGTACTATTGCTCATGCCCAATGTTGCGCCATTACGCAAAGAGGTGTGCATCTAATGTGCTGCAATTTTATATCAGATAGTTTGTCACTCAGTGTTAACAATATATACATGTATATAAATATATATTGGCTAATTTATCGTTTAGTACAAACACACTCTGTAATCAATTAGGATTGACATTGCCTATTTACACATTGTCTGTGTGATTTAATCAACTATGCATGAAATGCATTTAATAAATGCAATAAATTGGCTAACATCTTGTAAAACAATTAAAAAAAGCGTTTGTTTTTTATTGCAAGCGTTCAATAATTATAACATTGAGCACGTAGCCCAAATGACGTGACCAAATGACGGCTATAAATACGTGGTTAATAATAAGTTTTTGTACGTTTTCAGGCACTTAGAACAAGTGCCAAACAATTATTAACACTTTTTTAACAACAATTAAAACGTTTTTAGCTGATAAGAAGCAAGCTTTATTGTTGTGCTTCCGTGGGATACCTAGCAAAACATGGCTAGAGAGACAACATTCGCTTGACGTGTTTGTTTATTTATGAACAGAACGATAAGAGCGCGTAAAAAGGTAAGACAACAAGCAGTGGTAGGTAGCAGAAAAATAGAGAGAGAGAGAAAGAAACATATTTTCTATCTGCTCAATTATTGGGTCAATCACTTGTGTGCGAAATAAAAAAAAAACCTGTTTAAACAATTCAATTGCCTGAAAAGTGAAATGAATTTGTCAGCTAGAATTTCTGGTTTAATAAGTACGCATATTTTTAATGCAAATTGCTTGATAACTTCTTTAGATAGCTTCAACTCAAAGGTTATGCAATTAAACATAAATAATTAAGTAGGATTAACAGGTTATTTAATATGAACATAAATTTGTCAAGTTGAGCACTTTAGCAAACCAGCAACAATAATTTAGGGCATTTTATAATATGCAGCTTAATTAACGTTGTGAGTACCTTGAAGTTAAAATATAAAAAAAGCCAACCAAGCCCCGTGTGTGCATATATTATTTATGTAAATGGGTTAATAACAAGATACCCAGGCAAATTACAATAAAAAAAAGTGTAGACAAATAATTTGTATGCAAAATTGATGAAAGTAAATAAATGTATAAAGTTAATAAATAAACGATCAAGCAAAAAAAAAATAGTCATTGCAGATCAGTAAATCCAGCTAAATTATTGTCATCTCATCTCTCGCAACAGATGTTGACCTTGAAAAGTGACACCACTGGCAAAAGTGTTTTTTTGCTCTCTTAGCACACCGTTATGTGTACACATGCATGTATATTATTTATTTGTACAACTGTAATGCACACTCATACACTAACTGCCTGTCAATAGACCTTGCCCCCTCGCCCTTTCCGTTTTACCCCTCCTAATGAATAGTTGTCGCTAATTGTATACACATATGAATGTATATTTTTTTTTAAAATAACGACATTAATAAGTATATTGCAATTTCTTTTTATGTGGCGACAAACAACAAGATAAGAAGCGTTACTAATGAGAGCCGTCATCTACTATCTTGAGAGAGTAAACACAATAACAGGTGTGAGAGCGCAAAAACAGACGACAAAACAAAGCGCAGACACACACTCACGCACGTACACTTACATTGATAAGAGAGCGTGCGAATTACAACGGGAGTAATGGGAGTCGTAAAACAAAAACAATGTCAACATACAAGCAAATAAACATGAATGCATGCATGTCGAAACTTACATACATATGAAAGTAAATGTTTTGACATTGCAGCTTTTGTCAGTGGAACTGAATACACATACATAAGTATACATCTGTATTAAGTAAAGACGAGAACCTGTCAATCAAATGGCCTATAAACTATTGGCATGCTGACACACATACATATATACAAACACACGCACACACACGTTTTCAATACCACAATTAGTGATGCTAATGCTGATGCTGCGACTTTAGCTCTTTTACCTGGTCATTTCTTGCAGCTTTCACAGTTAACACTCCACAAACGGTAAACAGTTATTTTTCTTTTTTCTCTTGCACATTCGCTATTTGGTGTATTAGCTTTTGCAATTATCTGTTCTTTGCTTATCAACTTCCGTTTTACTTTTGCACTGCACTCTTCGCATTTGCCGCCTTTTTTATCTGCATCTTCGTCTATGTTTTTCTCCCATACGCATTTGTTTACAAAATCACAGCACCAACATATTCACAATGGCTGAGTATACACACACACGCGAGTTTATAAGCGAATATATAAGAGAATCAAAAATTTAAAACAAAAACAAATCTCACTCACGAGAAGCGCGCCCATCCGTCATCGGCGACGGCTTCAATGTAACTGCGTGCTTTCTGCTGCCTTTCCGCGCTCAAATAATATTCGCCACGCAATACTCCGTTTCGCTCCGTTTACCCCCCGTGCTTCCAACGCTCGCCAGCATTTTTGCTCGTCCCATGCCAAACATTTAGCTGAGTGCACAAAAGCTAAATGAAAACAGCATGTAAAATTGTTTTCTTCTTGTATTCCGCCATGTCTGCATTTAGCTTCACTCTGTTTTTGTTTCTGTGCTCGATTTTACGTTTAATTAGGCATTCAAGTCAATACGTTTCATTTAGCTTTGCCACGTTTTGTGGCACATTCACAGCTGTTGATGTTGCTGCGGTTTAAAGGCAATGCCCGAGATAAGATGATAAGAAAGCTTCCACTCTTTGAATTTTTTAATTCTACCTTCTCTCTCTCTCTGTTTCTACGCTCTCACAGCGAGGTTCGCCCTTCGCCGCTATCTTTCTCTCTCCCACTATATTTTAGCTATAGCACATGCGCTCTCGCTTACACTCACCAGCATCTGTGCCAACTAAACATTTGTGTTTGGCTGACGTAATTTTTACGCGCTTTTGCAGCATGTTGCACATTTTTATGAATGGAAAGCAGAAAGCACTATCATCCATCATTACCATAACAACAACAACTGAAACTAAGGCCAACAAGTATTTGCTTTTGGTTGCTTATCAATTGATGAATCTTCTAATGTCGACCTTGCCCAAGGTGCGATAACAAAATACCGACATTTTTTGCAGAAAGTTTCATAAGTTAATTGAAAAAGAGGGCAGGGTTTTTTTGCAATCATGGTTTCATCTTTGATAATTTGCCTTGAAAACTTTAAATAAATTTAATGCAAATCCAATTGATGCGTAACACTCAGTCGCTGAGAGTGAGCAATTTGACATTTTTAATTTAGCAAGTATACGAACCATGCGTATATTGAGCTGTAGATGGCGCCTGTCAGTGCCTTATGGGCAGCACTGACAGCATTGAATATTAAATTGTAAATATATTTTTTTGCTTTTGAGTAGATTAAATTTTTATTTCCTATTTTAAATTAAATAAAACATATGGAGTTTTATAAATAATTAAGTAAAAAAGCAAAATAAAAGCGAAAAAAACACTTATTTTTTTATAAAATAAATATAGTTTGTTATATGTATAAATCAACATTTTTAACTGTATGAACCCCAAAAAGAAACTATATCTACTTAATACAAATATTATCAACTTAAATCCTTGTTACAAAACAATTAAGAAAAAGCTAACATGAAAAAACATAAACTAAACGCAAGGTAAACAAAACTTTGACAGTTTTTGGTTGGATTTCAATTTTCTATTTGGGATTAACGTGCACTAAAACATAAACAAAAGAAAATTTTGTGAAAAGCCCTCAAACTCAAAAGTGAATGTGTTCAAAATAAAATCAGAACAAATCAAAACAAAACATTTGTCAATGCATGCACAAAGCAAAACCGAAACGAAACGAAACAAAAATAAAAAAGAGAGGGAAAAGCTGTGACAAAAGAAAACAACGACAAAATGAAAAAGTGAAATGCAGAAAACCACGAAGCCTAAGGCATAAAGATTTACAATATCATTTGGAAAGATTTAGAGGTGATTTCCAAAGATATATATTTTGTTTGAGCAGCAATAAATAAACAAATTAAATTGTGGGGGAGGCAAAAAAGCAATTCTTTGTTTTTTTGTTTCACTTTCTCTTGTTTCAGTTTCTGGTCAATTTGAAGCAAAAGACAACAATGAATGGTTAGCGCGGGGTGAGGGCAAAGATGATCAGGGGGGTAAATTTGGACAGCCTTCATTAAAATTGTCAACATTAACGAATTGTTAAACGTAAAGATGCGCTAATCGTTTAGTCGGCCAGGTAGATTCCAAATATTTATAACATAGCCTAACCATAAATAAGCATGACCAAGTCCAATAAGCCTTTCAAACAAACAAATTGAGCATATTCTCTTGATTTAGGTGAAGTAGGCGTGGTCTCTCTCACTCTTTCTCTCGCGTCCTTCTGCTTAGAAAACGGCTGCGTCTAATGGCGTGCCGCGTTATTAATAGAATGCCACTCAAAATCGCCAGCCACTCAAAACGAAGCAGCAGCAGCCAAGAGATCAGATAAGATCAGAGCACATGTTGAATCTGGGCAAAAGAACATCTTCAACGAATATTGTCAACCAAATGTGTTGCGTTTCTTGCGCGCGACGGTTCGTCTCTCTTCTTACTCGTTTATTCTTTGCTCGATTTCACGAGTTCTGCCGTTAACATTTATCGATAATCGCTCGATCGCTTTGAGAGTTACAGTAACGGTGAAGTGTTAAAGGTGCTGTGTAGTGGGTTAAGCGAGTAGCAGTTACTGCTAGCCATGACAAAATATAACAATTCAAATGCTATGCTAACCGGCGCTGGAGCAGTTTCTCAACCCATTAAGCAGGAATATAACAGTTATTCGCAGCAGCCGCATCCGGGAGAAGGCTATCGTCATTATGATATTAACTTGTCACAAACGAACATCCATCATAATCCACAACAGACGTTGCAGCATTTCTTTAGCCGTTTCAATGCCGTCGGCGATGCAAGCAGCGCCGCTTGCAACTTCAGCAACAACAACAGAAGCCATCAAAGCACAGATGCCGGCAGCAAGCAGCTTTCCATGACCTCCTCGCCCATCTACACAACGGACTACGATGACGAGGATAGCAGTCTCAGCTCTGAGGAGCATGTCCTTGCGCCACTTGTCTGCGCGTCGGCCCAATCCTCACGTCCCTGCCTCACCTGGGCCTGCAAAGCGTGCAAGAAGAAAAATGTCACCGTCGATCGACGCAAAGCGGCCACAATGCGGGAGCGACGGCGTCTGCGAAAGGTAAGTTTGGAACCCGAAAGGCTGTTATCGCTAGCAAATTGTGTAGTGCTTTTGGTACAGGTTTCTTATAAGTATGCTTAAGCATTTTCTTAACTCCTGTTAGAATCCGTAACACCAAGGAAAGTTTCTTAAGTTCATATACTAATTTGACCTACAACGTAGCTTGTTTGTTGTTCCTTTAAGGTTTGATATATGAAAGATCGACTGTTTATTTCATAATATTAATAGTTGAACTGCAGAGTTCAATGTTTGTTCTTTAAAGCAACTCAACATTAAGTTTCCTGCTTTAACTAGCTAACTATTTCCTGAAAAACATGTTGGTCCTTTTATTTTTCATTGGTATACTTAGAATCGGTTGGCAGAAACTAGATTTTTTGTAATTTACAATATTATAGATACAAAAAGCTTAGAAGTACGGATAATTTTATATTTATTATTTGTAGTTTCACAAGCGCATTTTTAAAACATTGCTTTAAGGTTATACTCCTGATACAGGTTTAAGCCTTATAAATTTAGAAAGAATATTTTTATAAGGCAAATCGAAAGCAAATCTTATATAGCGCATAGTGTGAAGTGCAATTATATGCAACACTGTTGCGCCACAAGAATTAACACATCAACGCACATAAATGTCAGTTGCAATCATTTAGCCCTGAAATCCAAGTGCCATCACAGGCACCAGGGAAGCCACCCAACAAGCATCAAAATGGCAGGATTTGCCAAACGTTAAACATTAAACATCAAACATTAACGAGCGCCAGAGAGTTCTGCGAGACATATTATCATAAAAACTGTAGAACCAAGTTCCAAACGAGTATTTTTAGATCCACAAAGCTCCCCTTCCAAATGGAAGAGTCATTAACCAAACCAAACCAAACCATACCAAAAAAACCAAATATGAAAAGGGGAAGAAACAACGTGCAACAACTGTGGCCATCAGTCGACACCCGCGCCCAGCTAATTTAATTGTTTAAATTTTATGCACGATTTAATTTAAAATATGTTTTATTAAAGAGCCACTTAAGGCTGTGAAGCAGGCGAAGTATTCACTTTTATGACATGTCTAATGGTTTTCTATGATATTCATAATTTCGATGATTAATTCTAAATGATTGCCTGCCCGATTTCTAGGTTAACGAGGCTTTTGAGATCCTAAAGCGACGCACATCATCAAATCCCAATCAGCGTCTGCCCAAGGTTGAGATCTTGCGCAATGCCATCGAATACATTGAAAGTCTCGAGGATCTGCTGCAGGTAATTAACCAGCAAAATGCATTTGCCACACCGGCCCGGCCTATTAACTCTTTGTTCCTTCTTTGTGGTTTGTAGGAATCAACGCCGAATCGCGATGGCGACAGCCTGGCGCCCAGCTTAAGCGGCAAGAGTTGTCCATCCGATTATCTGGTAAGTTTTTCATTATTTTTTTTTTGTTCACTTAACGCCAATTAATAATATTAGCGTTCCGCAATTATATTCTCGTCAAAAGGCTCATGCATGAACAACATTTTCGTACATTTTTCTTTTTCTTTTCCATTTTCATATACATTTTCGCTGACGCGCACATTCATCAAAAAATCTCAGGGTCTCTGCATTGAGAGAGTGAAAATAGACAAAAAATAAAAATAACGTGACTTTTGCTTCTTGTTTAGCTTCAGCATACAAAAATTCCCCAATCCATGCAGCATACATAATAACTCATAGTCCTCCCTGTCCCAATATCCCAGAGCTTATAACTGAATAGAAAAAAACTAAAAGTATTTGTTATTTATTTATGCGTTTCGCTGACATGCAACTTAATAAGCTTCCCACTCTACTTGGTCAGCGGCTTATTAAAAAGCGAACAATTATGAATTATTATCGCCCTAGAGACACACAACTATTGCTCGTTTGTGCTTTGGGTTTCGGCGTCAAGTAAAATTCAATAAATAAACTTTCTGTGTGTGTGTTTTAATGCGCTGCACATTGGTACATAAGTTAATAGCGTTTGCCACCCAACTCTTAAACTATAAACGAGAATTGTGTTGTAAATTAATTTGAACAAATTCGTTGCAGGCACACAAAATTCCTTTCATGGCAAGCCTTTTAAATACCCTGTAATGGGAGTGTATACTGATACAAAAACAAGCACTATGATTTGCCATTCACCAAAAAAATAAACGTGCAAAAAAGTACAATGTATCGACCAACCTCCACAACAGATGCTGTTCAACTGTTCCAATTAAAACAGAAACTTTGCATAACTCAAATGCAGAGCATCTTTTAGTCTATTACTTGTTTGCTACTGAAAGGAGACAGCGCCTATCTATTCAATAAACTATTTCACAATACGTTTATGTTTAAGTTAAGAGAAGCAGCACAAACAAAAAAAAAGAAAATAAAATAAAAATAAAGGGAAATGTGTCAGTTGACAAATTGCACAGGAAAAACATGACAAGATCGGAGCTGTGTTCCTCGAAAAAGGTGTTGCAAGATATGGGGCCATGGCTGCGCCGGGGGCAACCAATGTGACAGCACAACAAATTGTCAACAATTACGCGAACAATTTTTGCAATAGCCGCCGGCTATAACTTTTATGGATAATACACATGAGATCCCCACAACGAAGAACTGTTGCCACACTCTGTTGAGTAATTTCCATGCAGTTTGTTTGAGTTTTTCAAATTTTAATGTACAAATTTGTTAATTTACCATAAAACCTTGCATATTTGTATGTATTCGGCACGACTGTGTGCAATGCAGCGCCCCTCCCCAATGGCAGATATTAATGTTCGCCCATAGTTTGATTAAAAATGGGCAAATTGCCAGAGTGCAGACATTAAAATGCATTTCAGACCCAAGAGCTTGACAATCCATCCATCCATTCCCATTTTGGGTTGAAAGACATGGCAAACTAGGGTGAACTGGAATACTTATACATAAATACACTTCTTTTTTTTTGTGCAAAGTGCTAAGCGTTTGATAACAAAAAAAAAAAAATAATCTGCCATAAATAGACTAGTTGCTTTATTCTGTAGCTAACCGTTTAATAATCGCATATACATATATTTTATTATGCATTGTTGACTTGCACCCAAGTAGACCATCTATCAAACAATTCCCTTCGTATCAGTCGAGTAGACACTTCAAACGTAATCGCTTCAGTATTTTCTTCTTCTTTTTTTGTTTCGTTCAATAAATTTTGGCATATTTGTAGCATTTTAGGTGCAAATGTGACTCATGGTCTAAGGAATATTCGTATATATATCGTATAAATGCGTAGCTATAAAGTCGGAAGTGAACTGATATACTGATATACATATAATAGATATGTATGTACACATACTTACGCCAAAACTTTCTTATCTATAACCCTATGACTATAGTTTAATCAGCTTTTTTTGCGATCACTAAATTTCGATAGTGATAAGTTTGTTGTAAAAATAAAAATAAAAACACCAGAGACAAGAGCAGTGGGTGTAAAACTTAAGTCATAATTTCTACACATCTGTCAAACATAATGCAACATATCCGTTATGTTGCATCGAGAGCGAAAAAGCGGCTTAAAATCTTTACGCAATATCATAAATGCTATTCAGTGTGTTAAGTGGCATTTTTTCATTCAGATATTATAACATGCCCACTTTACATACATACATATACACTTATTTCTATATATATATTTGTATACATATGTACATATTGAGCGCACGCTGTCACTAAACGCCTCGAAACAAAAAATGATAAATCGCTTTATAAAAGTGCAGCCGTGTGAGTTGTTGTCTCTTCTTGTGTTCGGCGTTTTGTTCTATGTTTTGTTCGGGTGTCGTTTTCATGTCACTGTGCCTATAAATAACCGCTAAGCGCGCACGCGTGTGTGTGTGTGTGTGTGTCACCCACCCGTGCGCCCCTCACACAAGTGCCTGTGATCCTTGCAGACGCAGCGTCGACGGCAAACCAAACAAAATCAACGCATCTTAATGGCCAACGTTATTTTGCCCATTCCCACCCAGAAGGCGTAATTATAATTGGATTTCTCTAATGAAAAACTGCGTATCTCCGTTTTACATTTTATTTATTTAGTCTATGGCTCTGCGGCTTGACAATTCCTGTCGTCTGCGTATGCCTGTGTGCAATAATTGCAAAGCGAAATTCATTTAATTGCTAATAAGTGCGACCAGGGCGCAAATGTTGCCAGACAATGCAAATGCTGCTGCTGGTTCAATGCATTTTAATTGGCTGGCAACATTGGTGGAAACGCTGTTGTTGCAGCTTTGGCTTAATCTCATCATTAGAGCACATTTTTCGCATGACATTTGGAGGCGAAAGTTGACAGGCAGACACATTTTGACATTGTTGTTTTTGTATTTTGCACACTTTGCTGTTATTTATTGTTTGTGTAGCAGCTAAAAATAATTCTTTTCAAATTATTCTATTGCAGAGCTCGTATGCTGGTGCATATCTAGAGGATAAACTAAACTTTTACAATCGACACATGGAGAAATATGGACAATTTTCAGGTAATTATATTTGTTCACAACTCAAATATATGCCCAAAACTTACTAGCAAGGTTTTAACCACAGATTTCGATAGCAATGCCAGTGCGAATGGTTCCAGTTTGGATTGCCTTAATCTCATTGTGCAGAGCATTAACAAAAGCTCAACAAGCGCCGTGCAAGCTGCATCCGCCAAGGCAACAACATCAGCAACAACAACAACCTCATCCAATGCAACAACAGCCAACAAAGGTGCAAGTTCATCGTTACATGCTAACTTTAAGCAAAAGTGTAGCACTTAACATTAGTTAGAAAGTTAATTGTTAAGTTAATGTTTAAGTACAAAAGCCAAAGGATACACGATATACCCAAAGAACAAGAAATAAGACCAGTGAATATTTAGAACTAATTTAGTATTTTTTATTACCCATAGCAACTACCACTTAATTAAATAATAATAATAATAAAGAAGGTATAAGCACAAATGGCAGTCTTTCAATCCACTTCCAGTTTGCGAAAGGATCCGCTGGTGCCACTCAGTTCGCCACTGGCCCAGGCATTGGCCAGTCCGACGCGCAGTTTCTCATTTGTACCATATTGGGCATCCTCGATGAAGTAATCCTTGTGCTCCTTGAGCTTCTTGCGCCAGCTGTCCAAGGCCTCGGCCTGGTAGCCATTGCTGCCGCCATACTCAATGGTCATGGCCTCCTTGGGCAGATGCTTGTACAAATCCTCCGACTTCTTGTGCACCACAAACTATAACAAACATATAACTGATTATAGCAAAGCAATGGAGCAAGCGGGTTCGTTACTAACCTTCCAGGGTAGCTTTGCTGGCAAAAATGAGGTGACGAAATTAAAGATCTTCTGCCCTGATGGTATCATATTGATCAGATGAATCTCTTTGAAACGCAGTGGCAAGCACTGATCCACCAGCAAAAAGCTTTTCTTCATCAGAAATGGCTCGTATTGCAGCATATGTTCCATGGTAACATCACGTGCATCCACAACATAGAAGATACCCGTTACCGATGCATTATCACACTCCATGGCCAGTATCTCCAGCAGCATGAAGAGCAACTTGAAAGCTTCGCGGGGATTCGATTGCTTGGGATCGATTCTACAGAACTGTGAGATAATAACACGCGGTCCTTGTGCACCAACTGGTCGGGCGGGTATCACATGAATGCTATTGCAAATTAGAGAGAGAGTGATATAGAAATCCCTTTGGATAGATCATAGACTAACCCTCGATCGAATTGTGTCATAAGGGCCTCATCCACTTGCCGTGAGCCAAGCACCTCGGGAAAGGGATTGCGCAGGGAGTAGTAGTTATCGATGCGTCGCTTAGTCTCCTCCAAACTGAAGCGACAGCGACGCAGAAAGGCCAGAAGCAGCTGCTCATCCGTGCGTGCCCTCAAATGCGGCGACTTGCCAATCCACGTCTGCAGCGTCACTATCAATGCCTCGCGCTCCGCCTGCTGTTCATTGCACTCGGCCAAGGCGAATGCTTCGAGTTGGGGTTCGAGTGATCGCAATCCGGCCATGTTAGCGCACTGATAGCTGCAGCACAAATGGCAAAATGACAAACAAATGGCAACAAACGGTTGAGTTTTGGACTGGAAATCTAATCAGTAACAGCGGGCAAGGTAATAGCAGAAACGCATACTGTTACATATCCAACAGGTGGTGGGGATATATATATATTATTATTTTGTGTACATACATATATGTACTTGGTTAGATAAGGGCAAATTAAGCCGTATACGTATGTATTTTGTTTATCTATGCATGTTGGGTACACAATTTTAATTGATCGACTATTATGAATGATTAGCAATAAGTTTGGGCTGGGCTATGGGCAACTGGTCAGCTGTTAATCCCAGTTAAGTTTGCGAAAGGAGCCGCTGACACCGAACTCTGCCTCGTACATGGCAACCTCGCCAGGACGCAGCTCTTCAATGGTGCCATATTTGTGGTCCTGCTCAAAGTAGGCGCGATAGCTATTCAGCAAATCCTCCATATAGGCAACAGTCTCGGCCATGTGGCCATTGGTGCCACCATATTCCTCTGGCAGGCAATCCTGGCCAATGTGATCAAACAGCTCCTCATTGTTCTTCAGCACACGTATCTAAGAATATATTGCTATAGATTTAATTTGTTTCTGGTTGTGGTTGACTTACCGGATAGTTGACCTGCGTGCTGAGCACATTGTATAGAAAGATTATGGTGCCTTGTATATCCTTGGGCATGTTGATAACATACACCTCCCTGACCCTGAGCGGACTGCAGTCATGCAACCAAGTCCACCATTTGCGAAAGAATTGCTTATCAAAGCGACGCATTCGATCGGAGTTGACGCCTTCCAAATCGATTATCTCACATATTCCTGCCACAGAGGCATAATCATTTTCTAGTGCAACCACTTCCATGGCCATGGCTGTGAAATGATAGATTTCGCGTAGACTGTACTGATTGGGATCAAATTTCCCAAAGCGGGAAATAAACAAAGCGGTGCGATTATCACACTTGGGCAAGTCCGGATACAAGCAGATCCTAAAATCATAAATGTAGATTCTCAAACTTACTTTCCCACTCTACATAAAGCTACTTACCCCAATCGATTGATGTCGAGCAAACGTTGTGTTATAATGCGATTGCTCATAAACTCCGGAAAGAGATTATAGCATGTAAAGTAACGGTCCAGGCGACGCTTCGTCTCCTCCAAGCTATAGCGACAACGGCGGAGGAAAGCTATTAGAAAATCATCCTCAGTGCGAGCACGTAGATGTGGCTGTTGTCGTATCCACACCCGTAGGATTATGATATCCTGTTGTATACGATCTGGTGTCTCATTTAGCTCCTGCTGGGCCAACTTGGATAGCGTTGGTGACAACGGACGTCGCATCTTGTTGCTGTCTATGGCGCTTATGATTGGGATATATTCGTTTCATTTGGGCTGAATTGGCTGATTGGCTAATTTGGCTGATTAAGCTAATTGGGCTATCTAATCTGGCAAATAGTTTGGGAAAATACGACTCATCATTTAGGCAAAAACTGCGTTGAACAACTTTTCTACTGACACGTGTGTGAATGATGGTATTATATGTTACATATGTGATGTTTAGTACTATATATTCGAGTCGTGTAAATGAGTAAATGATTTGGTGCAAATGAAAATTCAAGTTGCGAAACGATGATTAAGTTACTTGCCTGTTTACAGTGCTACATCTGTTAACATACAATGGTTAATAACAGAGATTCACTACATACATATATATTAAACAGTCACATCCGGCGCCTTTTTGTCCCTCGGGCCACTTAAGTGCCCATTCCAGATCTGGCAACTCTGAAATGTGATCGCCGTTTTATGCTTGAAATAAATTTGACGCTAAATAGTCTTACTCTCCCTCTCTCGCTCTCTCTCGTTCTCTCTGGCTGTGTTGAGCATTCAATTTGAATGCCTGTCACAGCGAAGTATGGGGAAGAAGAAGAAGAGGAGAAGCAAGCAACACACCTACAAGTACCTACATTCAGTACAGCAAATTGCTCTGACATGAAGCTGTCAGCTGTTGACAAGCACGCGACGTGTGGACGTTGATGTGAACGTGGTGTGGATGCCAGGAAGCGGATCAGTCAAGTGAAAGAGAGAGTAGCTGGAGTAGCTGAAACTGCCATACTCCAATAACTCATAACATATTATGCGCACCCTGGGAATAACATACATACATACATAGTGGATAATGTTTTCTGTGCTTTGATCTTTAGCATGTTGACAAGAAGAGTGGGAGAGCGAGCGAGAAAGAGAGAACGCGTGTAAATATTCCCTTACTGCATTCTTATTGCTTATGACACAAACATATCGTTGCCCATATTCATAATGAGCCTCATTAACTTTATGCACTGCAAACACCACAACAAAAACATAAACAACAACAAACAACCAAAAGAAACACTCAACACTTTGGCTGACATATCCCACAGCGACTTTTAAAGTTGGTAGGAAGGATTTGAATTTTTGAACGACTGCTAAATACTCTGTTCTTAGTTAAAACCATTTCCAGCAAGCTTTTTGCTTGATAAGAAATTGTTGTAAGAACCGAAACAAAAACAACTTCACAAACCCCATATACCTCTTCCCTACTTTTTAGAGTAGTTCATGCCAATAAGAGAAGGGGGAAAAAGATGTGGTTGGGGCATGTAATTGACACGCTGATGCCCTGATAAGCGTATTTTGTTGTTAGTAAGCACTTGAGAATATATGTATTTAAGTATTTCCCAAGTTGCATTGACATGCTGTTGCCACTTGCTGCCTGCCTGCCTGCCTGCCTGCCACTGCAACATGTTATGAACGCAATCCCCATTAAACCTCACTCCCCCTACCAAAACCAATGAAAAATTAACCATTTTACTTGCAACAACACATTCGTCATTTGTTTAGCTTTGCTGTGCATTAAATTCAAATAGTTTTTATTATTTAAAAAGCCATTTGCCAAAATTAAAGCAAGTTTCGCTGTGTCGCAGTCATTGGTCAAGGCGGAAAGTATAAACATTTCATATTTAATTTATAGATTTACATAAAACGCCCCATTTTGTTTGCCAAGTGCGATGCATAGATATATAATTATATACATAGTCAAATGCATTTGCTGTGCGCTCAATTGACAATCATATTTATAGAGCGTATATATACGTAAATAAAAATGTATGTACAAAAAAAAGAAAAAAAATAATATTTTTTTGGTCTTTGGACGACGCTTGACTGCCAGTTGTCACTCAAGTTGATCGAAAGTTTTTCGTTTGCTGTGCCGCCAAACCAAGTCGAATGCCATTCCTAGATAGGGGACAACAGACAGCGGAGAAGGAGAGGGGGAGAGAGGGCGGATACTTAACGCCAAATGAAATTTGATTGTAAACAGAGACGTGTTACGGCAAATTGAGCAGCTTAAACAAATTTCCGTTGTGTTTTTTCCGTTGCGCTTGGAAAAATCTCCAGAGTCTTTACATTTTGTGTCACTTGAGATGGCAAAACATGTTTTCTCTACAACTAATCGGTCCTTGGCGGCCGCAGCGTTTACGTGCACCAGCTGGACTCTTACATATTTACAGCTTATAACACTATAACAGCTATGCTTAACCCATTTACAAGTCTTTCCTGGAATCAGTTGGCAGCCAGCAGCCAGCAGACAGCGGCTCAAGTGTAGATGACCGTGTGCCAGGATCGAGCAGGCAGACGTACAGTCAATGCGCCACGTTGACTATCATTGAGGGCCACATTAACGGGCAAATTTTCACTGCAAATGGAATGAAAAGTATCTATGAGGCAGCATTCATAAAATATGCTGTTGAGTGCTTCGCACAATTAAGTGGCAGCCACTTTAGCGCAGTGCAGTTGCCCAAAAATAGCAACTGCTCAACGCCAGGATGTGTCTGCCACACTTGAGAGAGATCGTAAAGAACAACAAGAAAACAGCGAACATGCCACGTGCCACACACTTACCCATTGTATAAGATGATCGCTATGCTGCCATCCGGTCTTTGAAAGCCAACAGCACTTAGTTGGGAGAAGGACTCCGTTTCATTGGTGCGCGCCTCGATCCGCACAGATTGCGCTGGCACAAATTTACTAAAATGCCCAATGGCATAGTAAATGGGCTGCTTGTAGAATTCACTGCGACTGGTTGTGTTCACAATCACCGGAGCATCCACATAGTTGTGCACATAGTTGGGGCCACCCTGCTCGTCTAGCACCAGATTCCAATCAATCCAGCCATTGAAGCTGTGCAACAAGTCCTGCATATAGGCACGCATATAGCTCTCGCCACGCCCCCAGCTGCCCAGTTCGGGTCCATGTGTCTGCCAGGGCTTGTCACCGATGCACGATTCCGTATTCAATATCAATTTATCTGGCATCTCCCGGTGCGCCTCGTCTATTAGCTGCGGCCCAAACATCTCATCCCAATACCAATGCACCGCCAGGCCATCCAGATAGTCGAGTGCATTCGTGCGCGAGGCTCGCATCTATGACACAGAATATTAAGTTATAATTAAATTTATTTATCTCGCCTTTTTATTCTGTATTAATGCACAACAAAGTGCAGTTGAATTGTTTTTGCTCTCTTCTTTTCTTTTTGTTAGCTTTTATTCAATTACGTTGAATACAAATAGACTAAAACGATGCCTTTTAAAGCTATGTGAATAAATGTTGGCATAAGTTAACATAGAAATTCAACTCACCTTGCGAAACCAGGATGGATACGTGTACCGTTGATCATCATTGCCAAAGATGAGCACATGACTTTGAGTGGATTTCTTAATAGTCGGCCCAAGATGATCGCTAAGCCAAATTGCCTATTGAGGATTAGAAGCGCATTCAAATTTAATGTTCATATAATGCATCGTATATATTATGTCTACCTGCTGCCATGGCGTCCAACCCATGCTCATAAAGTGCACGAAAAAGAAGCCAATGATGCCGTTTAACGGCTCATTGCCTGTGGATATAGCCCAGACGGACATATTTTTAGCATGCATCAGTTCGAGAAATCTGTCATAAAATACAAAATGCATATGTACGAATCCATTAATGGTATAAATAGCAATGTGCAATGGTTCACTCACTTCAAGTGATATGCTGCCCAGGTCTGATAGTATTCCGTTTTAAGTTGACCAAAGCCGGTCCAACGATCGTTGCTCTTCATCCATGTGGGTGCACTCCAAGCAGCCGCCATTATTTTCAGCTCATTTAGCTGAGCAACTGCCTTCAAACGTTTCAGCTGCTCAATCTTTTGCAAATCCCGCCAATCCAGTGTGGTAAAGTTGCTTAGCGAATGATCATTGCGTGGC